>JAODKL010000047.1:1307088-1335822 GCA_026780765.1 Petrocephalus schoutedeni
GTATGCAGTCTGGCCCCAGGCAGGGCAGGCAAAGCAGATGCGTGAAGGTCCGGGAAGCGAAACCTGGAACCCCCCCCCCCCCCCCCCCCCCCCCGACCCCGAGCCGTTCACGCACTCCAAGAATGACAGACAGAGGCGGCTTGGAACAGGGCCGATGATTAAGAGCAGTGGTGAATGAACCCTGACAGAGGAGAGGAGATACAAAACAGCAGGGGTTTAAATTTGTAAGAGGTCCGAAGCCATTAGGTGATCGATAAAACGTGGCGCAGATTTCATGCCGTTTCGGAGGCTGGGGTAAGGAGCGGTTTCCTGTTTCACGGGCTGCCCTCGCTGCTTGGAAAAACACCTCGACAATGCTGTCTGTGCCTCTAGCCTTGGTGGAGACTGACAATTGTACTCGTGTTGACACATATTTAAAACAGGGGCCGTGTGATTTATTCAGGTCAGCTGAGAATGAAAAACAAAAAAAAACAAAAAAAAAAACTGGGGACAAAAAACAAAGATGTGAACTCCCTTAACCTAAACCGAGAGTAGTTAGTATATTACAGAAAAATACTGGCCAAGATGAACTTATCAGCCTGGGATGTATATTTGTAGATTCCCTCTTCCTTGGGCAAAGCCCTGCTCTGGCTGAATGTTTTTGTCAACGTCTCTCAAAAGCAATTTCGAAATTCTCCAGTCGGGCACATCCGTGAAACGGCCGGTACCAGAATAACAGCAAGGAATGAAATGTCAGGCTGGACGCTGAGAAAATGTCCCAGACAAAATGCAGCGCACACGTTATTGTGCATGATGTTCTGTTTTTCAATGCACAAAACATTTTGTGAAGCTGAAGTATTTCCGTTGCTGGAATTCTGACACAAGATCCTGTCCGCTTCAGCGGAACGGAGCGGACGGGCGTTTATCTGCATGCTAGCAGGCGTGTTTCGGCCTACCAGTGAGGAGCAAGTGGACGACGCTCACACGGCACCGGCCTACAATAGGACACCGTCAACACTGTGTCAGTGTCCCTTGGGGGTTTGTTGGGGTTTCAAATCAGGCGCCGCAGAAAAATATAGACTTGATGCTGGATTGAATCTGCTCATTACTATTAAAATTGGGTTCTAATCTGGGTCCTGACTGGAACTGGGCTGACTAGCAGTTGCCTGAGCACAAAAGACCTCAGCGTGTAGTTGAAGGACAAACGGATGGCAGACTGATGCACCTTCGCACCACGCCAGCAGTTTCTTTTCCCATGTACCATGGAATCCGAGCGTGAGGGCATAAAGTCATGTCCTCCTGTCTGTTTGCTTTAGAAAAACTCAGATACAAACTTTTATTCTAAAAACATAGATATAATTCATGCTTCTATTGATAAAGTTTTTTTGGTTTGTGTAAATTATTTTTTGTAGATGTTTTTTTTTTCCTGATTGTTCATCACAACATTCTTAATACTCCAAATCGCCCTATCATGGGCTGAACTAGAAAGGCTATCACTGCACACCCCCTAACTTACCACCCTCACCAGATGCTTTTTTCGAGGGTGCTTATTGAAAGCATATGTTGGTAATGATGTAATGAGGTGTACGAGTGAAACGTTACTCGCCACATGGAGATGCCATTAATTTCCCTGAACTCCCAGGGAACTCTTGGCCTCTTGTGTCCTGCCGTCTGGGTAAACTCCATCCACAAACCCAGGCCTCAGGTTTTAATTCCTCCGCCTCGTTGAAAATGTACAGCTCATCTGAGCATTGTCTTCCGAGGAAATGGAAAAACTCCACAATTCATAGCGTGAGATAAAATTTCAGATAAAACACAAACTGGCCCACGGAAATGTGACGGTGTTTCCATTCACGGTGCATACTGAGTGTTCTTTCCCCATAATGCAACGGCTCTTTTTGGAATGGGACTGCCCCACGTCTGCCTGTTTCAGACTGTCCATGTCATTGAGCAGCAGTGGTCGGATCCCAGCAGAATATTATGAAACTGACCTAATTTCACAGTCTCTCTCCGCGGGCAAATGAGGCGCCGCCTTTGTACTCCCCGTTTCAGCCTAAATAATGGATTCAAACCCCCTTTCCCTGTAATCTCCTCCACAATGCGAGAGCGTCCGACAGACTCACACCACAGCGTTCGTGCCTGCGAATTAAAACTGATATATGTATATATATATATATATATATATATATATATAACAGCGTTCGTCTCCTTTTGAAAGCAAGCTCTAAAAATAGGTGAGTGAATTTTTTTTCCCCTGAAAACTTTTTTTTATTCAAATGGGAATATAATATGTTCCAGCCTGGTGTCACCATGACCTGAAACCACCCACGCGGGGAATACATTTCCTGTAATGAAGGCAGCAAGATAATAAATAAATATGAATTTTATTACTTTACATTTTCATATGCTGGTTTTTAAAGACTAAAAATAGCAGGACAAAAACATTGCCATTTATTATAGAATGCCGAGAATGCTTCCAGTTTTATGTTAATCTTACAATAATAACAATAATAATAATATGTGTTGTGATGGATTAGCATCCTGTCTTGCATGTCACTTACCTCATGCCATGTGTTTCCTTAGACAGACTCTGGGGTCACAGTAACCCTGAACAAGGTGAGCTGTTATGAATGGATGGATGTATGGTTTGATGGATGGGTGGGCAATAATAATCATCACCATCATCACCATTACTATGTTTTAAAATGATTATTACTAACATAGTGTGTTCCTTAACAGGCATAAGTGGGGATGACTGATGGATTCACCGGTTTCCTATTAAACTAGGCCAGTTGTGGTCGAGTCACTACCCACAATCAGAAGGTTGCTGGTTCGAATCCCCCATCAAATCCACCACAGAAATTGAACCCTTGGACCTACCTTTAGCCACAGTTGATCTAGGGTCAGTGAGCACTGGCTGACTGCACCGTTATCCCCAAGCTCAGGACTCTGCCCACAATCAGAAGGTTGCTGGTTCTAATCCACCCATCAAATCTGACGCAGAAGTTGAACCCTTGGGCCAGGCCTTTAGCCACAGTTGATCTAGGGTCAGTGAGCACTGGCTGACACCATTGGCACCATTATCGTCAAGCTTACCCTGACCTGTAAGTGTGCCTCACAGAAGGCATGATGGAAAAAACAAAAGGGAATTTCCCCAGGGGATGAAATGTCATTATTATATTAGAGTCCCACTGCATGCATACTCCCACATGGACACGCATGAACCAGGGTGACTACTGAAGGTGTTACATTTTATATCTTTGCTCATTCATGGTCAGCTTCTGAATGGGGGAGTGCTTCACTTTTGGGGGGAGGACATACCATCTAGCTCTTTTGGAATGCTAACAAATCACCTAAAAGGCAGCCAGACTGGCCAAATCAGCTACAGACCAAAACCAAACCCATCTCAGCTGCCTGATCTGTGCCATATCCTAAGGATTTTAAGGCAGATGCTCACATATGAAGAGTCTCACATTCAGCATTCAGGAGATTCCTGATGATCCTTGAAAAAGGCAGCATAAACCCAGCAAAAAAAAATGCAAAAAGACTCAACCAGGGAGCTGAAAAGGACCAAGTGACCCCCCCCCCCCCAAACTGTATGCTCTCCTTCAGAAACCCTGAACTGAGTGAACTTCAAAAAACTGCATCAACAAAAGAGTCAGGAACCATCAAGAACGCTTTGTTTAATATAACACTGTGCATAAGACGTCATGTACATCCCAGAAGGCTTTCTGGCAAAAAAGCAGACATGCGTGAGAGAAGCATGGATAATTTTATGACATCAAACCATGACCTTCATCCCTACTGTGCCGTTATTTATTTTTGTGAGGCGCATAACATCAATCGGTTACTGTAACGCTTCTCGTAATCTCTCAGAACACTCACGGACACTGTCAGACAGCTGGTGAAGGAAGCACCCTGTAGTCATTAAAGAGCCCGACAGGAACACATGTGACCAAACCCTTGACTCCATCCATACTTATTGAGCACCTATGACTCTAAATGCCTCACCGGATGTGTCATAACACAAGGGGTTTATTCAAATCGAAATTGACCTTTTTAAATCGACAGTGTGACGTTTACTTATAATTAGTCCCTTGATTTGTCAAGGTTATTACTGCTCAGACTCATAATATTTTACATTTAGATGATGCTGCAATCATAACCAGCAAGTGGGGGGGGGGAGATGGCAGCCAACACCAACAGCAGACAGCGAAGAGCCGTAAAGGTGGAGAGATATAATTAGCAGTATTTCAATGCTAACAGGGAACCACGTTGCAGCAGGCATCCCATTTACATTTAAATTTAAAGGTAACTGTCTTTGTGTTGCAGTGCGACGATTGTGGTTAGTCCTTAAGAAATTACAACATCTCGTCAATTGGGACAGACAGCATCCACCTTGCATGCTGTTTATCCAGCATGGGGTCCTATAGGGAGCTCAAATCCTACCCCAGCAAGCAGCACCTGGATGGGACGCTGGTCTCCATCCCACAGACACTACAGGCAATTCAGAGCTGCCAATTAGCCTAGCGGTGTGTCTACGGACTGCTGGAAATAAGCAGAGGAAAGCCGCAGAACCACAGCAGAGCTGGGGAGGGACTGCAGGCCCAGAGCCCCGGAGGTGTGAGGTAACAGCAATGCCCACTGAGCCTCTGTGCCACCCTGAGGGGGGACATAGATGTGTTTTTTAATTAGACTGTCAAATCGTCCCTTGTCAAGGTGATGTCCTACAAAAATCCAAGCCATCTTTAAAAAAACCCTACCCTAAAAGGAACGAGTAACCTAAATCGCACATTATTTGCAATAACACAGAGATACATGCCACTGGAGCTGTGCAAAAGCCGATGGCTCTGAGGAACGCTTCCCCAGCCACGAAATCTCCCCGCACCTCTGCCAGCTACTCGCAGTTTTCAAAACAAGCGCAAAAAGCGAGGGGACTACACCAAAAATGACAGGAAATCCCTGTCACTGAAGGATGACTTCTAAATGGCTAGAGCAGACACAGTAAACACTGCTACATTCGGTTCTTAAACAAAGATAATACCACATTAGGGGGAAATTATCCTATTTTGCGCTGCTAGGCTACTGGAAATGAGTCTGGAGGATGGATGGTAACAAGATAGGAGACACACATTCAAAAAAATGTGTTTCTTTAAAATAAGACGTTAATCCTTTTGCGAGGTACTTCAGAATTTGAGAAATATTATGACTTTATCATTTATAAGTAATAAGGAATATATAATTTATATGCCAAACATATTGCCCATACTCGAAAGAAAATTGTATGAATTCTCTCTCGCATATCTCTAAATATTCCGTTAATATTTTTTTCCCCAGCAAGACTGAGAAATTATTGATCGTTGGGCGAAAAACAGAATGAGCCGCGGAGCGCGGTCCGGGCGTCGGGCTGTAATGAAACCCGCCAGCGCTGCGGCGCCCCATTCCCATAACGTAATCGAGGTGGATCCGGGGGGGGGGGGTTGCTGTAACGTTAAGTAACAGGCAGAACAGTGCGCGGTACACGCAGGCTGGGAAATGGCTGTAATGAATCTTTCAGCCCTCTTGTGAGGGCAGAAACAAAAGCAAGAGAGAGAGATCGCTCTCTTTGTTTTAGCGGACAAAGGGCTGAATGGTACCCCCAGCCACCCCCAACAGCCCCCACCCACGAAAGCGAACAGGTCCGGGACGCTGAGCCCGGCTCTCATTTCCTGCTGCTCAGCAAGTCTCTCTCTATGCCTGCCAACACCTCCACCCGTGTCACGAATTATTACACGGCTTCGGGGAAGAACCCGTGGAAACCGCAGTCTCAAAATAAAAAAAAAGGTTTCTGAGACAAAAAAAACGTGTGATCATGAATCTTTTTTTTTTCTACGGACACTGTTCATGCATTAGAAATCAAACTATTTTATTCCAATCAACAGTACAGAGAAGCCGCGTCAGGAAAGACTTGGCATAAAATATATAACAATGTAATGCTGCGTTCCAGCAAAAAATAAAATAGAAAATCAACCCTATATGAACATCAGCTACTGTACATATCCTAGAATTTACAACTTCCCAGCTCGCAATCAGATCTACCTAATTTCACACTTGCTGGTTAACCCATCCTTCTGATAGCGGGGGCATTTTTAACTGCAGCCGGAAAGCGTCACAAATCTTCTTATCTATACACATTTGTCCAACTCTTCATCGCTACAGCCATTAAAATGCAGAAATGAGCCTTACATTGCAATGATGGTTTTTTCTATATAAAAGGGTTTTTTTTCATAACAATACGCTTATGAATAAAATTATGTTCTAAAGGCATTGATACAACAAAGCGTGTCATTATCTTGATTAAGTGAGGCAGTGATATTACTAAAGTATTTTATATTCTGTACTGTAATAAGATGAAAAAGAGAAATATTTTGAAAGAAGATTTCTGTTACTGTATTGCGAGGATTTTAACGTGAGCCTGTAGTCACAAACTGGACATTAGTGTGCCTACATCAACCGCAGGCCGGGCCGGTTGCAATGCTATTTTTTTTCACCTTCACATAGCCAACATTCCTGGGACAGCACCAGTATTTATGAAGTGGGACTGAAGTTGATCTGCTTCCCATCAAGGCTCAGATTTGTACAACCAGCCTGGGTTTCGTCACCTGTGTCCCGGTCCAGGCAGGACAAAACGGCCCAAATCACACTCAGATACCACTGCAGCGCCACCCTGAGGTTGCTGGGCCCCATCATCCTCCGACTGACCAGGCCCGAAGGTGACCCTTACGGCTGACGTTGTTTTGGTTCCTGCCACGGTGGACATGGCTGTATAACAATGTAATTTCTGTGTTAAAGCAAACATATGTGCTCCCAGATATCAGCTCACGAGTAAAACATACAAATGGTTCACACAAGTCTGATGACAGGAGTCAAACCCTCAACCCTGGGTATGTAAGTCCACTGCATGTAATTGTCGCTTAGAGGGGTGTTATCCTACCCAGCTCTCGGGGACCCCCAGGCAGTTCACGATTCTGCTCCCTCCCTGGGAGCAAAAATGTGGGCTGGGGGTCCCTGAGGACTGGTTTGAGAAACACTGGCTTAGGGTGTGAGAGGTCCTGGGTGCAAAGCCCGGATGAGCTCTTGTGCATTAGGGTTCCTCCTTGCACATTGTCCCAAGCTTTGCTCTCGCTTCTATGCCTGCATATGGTTATAAAAAGTATGGCCTTATACCATTATATAATGCACCTGGGATAGGCTCTGCTCTGAGCCCCGCACAGGACAAAAATCACAGTTTCTAGACGGGTATGAAAAATGGATATTAAAAAAATTGCAAGATGGGATATGTTAAAACTACCGAATTCCATTGCACTTGTACAAATCATTAATTTCATAGTGATGTGAAATGAGCCACTTTCATTTAGGCATGAAACTAGCACAGCATCCTTTGAGCATCCTTTGTTCTGAGCCCTCCACTCTGACCTTTCCTCACCTGTCACGGGAGACTCCACCGTTAAATATGATCTCCAAAACATTCACGGGGGAAAGACAAGTGAAACAGACGGGGGTAATTTATGACGGTGGAACATGCCGGAAAGAAAAAAGAAAACTACCTGTAGCATGTAGGGCAGAGGTGCAATTAAGTACATAAGCTGTTTATGAAGAGAGACAGAAGACAGTCTTTCTCTCTGTGTAACCACCTGCTGGTCCTCCGGGGCTCGGATCTTAGTGACTGCCTGCATCTGAACGATGTGGGAAGGAAATAATTGCGGAATTCCTCTAGGAGTCACGCCAAGGACATGACAGTCCTGCTGACTTCCCCACTACCCCACCAAAAAACGGCCCCAATGCAGTCTCACACCGATTTAGCGGACCCCTTGGGCAGACTGGACGTGGGTTCACGATCAGAGTGTGACGAGGAAATGTCCAGACTGGCTGGCTTTACTTTATTATATCAGAGCTGAATAATTATGAAATACCTCCGGGAAAATCACACAGTCAAATCGCATGGATGCGGGTCCGTTTCTAGGCAAAGAGACTTTCTGTACAGGTTGTTTCTGCTGAGGAAAAGAGTGGTGAACTTCAGAAGCTTGGAATTATTCTACCCAACATTCCTAGTGAGGAAATTCATAATTCTTATGTTGGGGGGAAAAAAAAAACACTTGTTCCTCCACTGCGGGAAATTTACGTGAACTAGGAATCACCCCAAAAGTTGAACTCACATGCATTTAAGCACGCCTGGTGATAACAGCGTGCAAAAACAATCCTTTAAGTGTCTAAATCATTTGACGGCCAAATATTTTTTCTCTTACATGATGGTGGACAGGAGAGGTGATTGGATCGCTCCCTAAACACTATTAACTTTTCAGAAGCAATTCATTATGCTTTCAGAGGAAACAAAATAAGTTCCACACAGTTGGTGAGAGAAAATGACAGGGACTTTCCAGAAGCTTCTCCCTGTCCCGTGACCTCCGTTTCACTCCACCAGCGGACCATATTAACAGTAACCAAATCTATACCTTCTTTGAAACTTTACTCACCATGCCCAGAAAATGGGGCCAGCTAAAGGCTTCTCAAAACATGCTTTAATCTCGCTGGAATGCCAGAAATTGCTTCCATATGTGCAGGACACAGATCAAAGTCATTCCTGGCCGGCTCCGTCCGGCGGGCTCCGAGCGGGCCAAAACGGGTCGGCCCTCGGGCTCACTGGTCGCCCTGCGCGTGTCGCGTAGCCTCAGAACTGCTGGTCCCAGGGAGACTCTGGTAACCAGCTCAGATGTGGAAGCTTCTCCGGTCTGGCCTGAGAATTTAGGGCATAAGGTGACCAAAAGTTCAGGTCATAAAACAGCCAGAGAGTTTTAGACATCCTACCCGGTCCAATAAACACCTCTGTTCATTTCACGCGATGACCCTCTACACTTTATCCCTCCAGGACATTTGAACACCCCTGCCACTCTCCAACCATGCCAAACAAAGCCGCAATCATTCCCCATAAACGTGGCTCATTAGCTTCCGACCAGGAGCATAGATGTTTCTTAGATCAGTACACACACATCAGCGAGATGCACAGACACCCCGATTCTCCTGTGTACATGGTGCCTTGCACAAAGGAACGCATCAAAAATGACAAGAACGTCTCAAAAAAAAAAAAAACAAAACATGGCAAGATGGCAGCAAGACTTACTGTCAGGTATACTGTAAAATGTTTGGACAGTTACAACTTATTCTCTATAGGTTTTGCAGGATTTAATTTACTGCACTCAAATGACATGTTTATATGAGGATGGAAAGGGATAGATCCAGAGAGAGAGAGAGAGAGAGAGAGAAAACTCTGTGATTAAATAACATGGGAATATTGAATTTATCATAAAACAGTCAACAGAAAACAGCATAACCTCCCCCCTCCATCGATCCAATCTGACAATCTTCTCCTATTGACAAAGCCAGAGAGTAATTGCCGCCTCGTCCCTGGGGAACTACCCATCTCCTTCCTGTCAAACCGACTTGGCTAAACAGTTGTTTAAAATGGAAACAAATCATTGAGAGGCAAACCTTCCAGCTGACCAGGTTCATAAGGATCCCCACCCTGAAGGTTACGAAATGAGGTCGGCCAGAGATAAAGAGCATAAAAGGAGGGTGAAGGGGCCTGAGCTTGCTGTAGTAATGTGTGGCTTGGTCGGTTAAGAGCCTGTTACCAGAAGGTTGTAGGTTCGAATCCCATGGTTGACCATAATGATTCTACCATTGGGCACCTAAGTAAGACCTTAACCATCAGTTTCTCCAGGGATCGTTTGTTCTGCCTCCTCCGCATGACTTCAGCGTCTGCTGAATCGATTAAATGTAGCACTGTTTCAAGCCAAGAGGACACAACTCTTGCAAAACCTCATTCAGGAGAAGAACATCGCTGAGGCTGGCCAGCTGGGGGAAACCAGGCTGCCATTTTTATTTAGTTTAATCATGTTCTCCAGATGCCCGGGTCTAGCTGAGGATGCCCCATTAGTGGCTGACCTTCAGCCGTGGTTCCTGTTACACCCAGGGTTTCAGGCTGCACACTCAAGGCAGACTTTCTGATCCTAACCAGGTAGCTTTCTCCCTGACGCCCCCCTGTGGCTCCAGCCACACAAAGAGAGATGCTGGCGATGTCACATGACAGGGTACCCTGAAGCGAAGGGGAGGGTTACGTAGGCACATGGTTCGGGGGTGGGCTGCGGATTCTGCATTTTCAAAAAAACTCTTCTGAGCATGAATAAAGAACAGCTTTAATTTGCTGAAATATTTCTGACGACTGCATTTGGAGGGAAAAAGGGAAAAAAACTGACAGGACAACATTAGCAAACTACCAAAAGCAGAAGTGTGTGTGTGTGTGTGGTGTGTGTCTGTTTGTGTGGAACTCTGTGCTCTCTCTATCTGATATTTTTCTTGAATTCCCACACCATGCCTCTGGGCAGGCCTGTGATTCATCCATTTGTCTTGCGTGGCCGTGTTTGGAATAAATGCATGTTTTCCCCTAACACACCATGTCAGTGGTAAGCAGCTCTGCCATCCGGCGTGTTTTTATGCACTTAATTAACTGCAGCCCATCTGAACTGTCGGTAAAAAAATTACTTTGCACCTTGACCCCTTTCACACAAGGTGGCAAAGATGCCTTTTATTACCTATATGTAGAGAAGTAGAAATTTAAAACAGCATAGAGCAAGCATTCCATGTCTCCGGCTCTCCTATTCATCATCGTTCCCCGTTTAAAATGTATACATAGATATGCTAAGCAGCATAGATTTACTGATGCTGCCCACTGAAGTGATATTTCTAACCTACATACTATTTCCAAATAGTGTGAAAATATACAGGACATATAATTAATGGACTATTGCACTGTTTCTGTAAGACTGATGAACTGTGACGTATATAAACCTTTATGTCTGTGTATTTCTGTCTAAAATACATGCTTCCTGATCTAATCACAGGACCATTCATCTCGGAAGACAAAGGCCAGATGTAGCAGCCAAACAAAGGACTGCCCCGACATCCAGCAGACCAGGGGCATTATGGGAAATATCCACCGGCAGCGAGAAATGCAGCTTTTGACGGATACAAATTGAATTATTCAGATTCAAGGGCTTGTCACAGGATCATTGGTTTGTGTGTTCGCGCCCATCGGTCCTGGGGAGGAACGACAGTAACGCCGAAGGGGAATTGTAAGGTCACAATCAATCACCAGTTTCTGAATCCTATACCCTGAAAGAGACCTTGCTCCAGTATCCATCAGTGCTGAAGGCAAGCTAATATGAACTGATTATAGTGAGTGCTACTATGTGTTTCGGGGCACCTGGAAGGAGGAAGCGGATTGACTGGGATTAACCTACACTACATGCATTATAACCCTAATAAAGCTATAACCCTATAATCACTGCATAACCCTATAATCAAGAGCCTCGAACAGGAACCAGTTTTCAAGGAAAATCTCTGCCTGAAGCTCAGACTGAGCAGCCATGTACAGTCATCAGGCTCTGTGGAGCGCGCGAGCTCCTTAACTGCTCCGCAAACACTCTCTCTCTGAAGATGGGAAATCAAACCGGCGGCTTAAGAGGGTTCTGAAGGCGGGATACCGCCGCGAGATCCCCGGCACTGTGAGGCGTAAGCTCTGGTATGCATTCACCCCGCCGGGACGTCCGCACTGCTCTCGGGGCTCGGGACGAGAGATCAAAGCGGACCGCGCCAGATGCGCTCGCCATCCGTTCCGGGCCCCGGCGCACCTGAGCCGAATGCAAAATCCCGAGCCGCTGCCCAGCGAGGTTCCGGGTTCCGGTGGGGTAGGCGCTACTCTGAGGTGACAGTTAGAGGGCGCCAGAAGGGATCTCCCTGCTGGGAGCTGCAGGTATGAAATTAAGAACGAGTCCAGGGTGATGCTCCCTCCTTTGCCTTGTGTTTTTACATCGCAGGCCGTTAAAGGAAACATCTTTACTTTAATCTCCAGGTTCTTGGATAGTCCAGCGATAGTCCCTGATAAACAAGGAGCCCACTGACCATGCAGATCCAGTATTATTTTAACACAGCGCAATGCAGGTAGCTTTGAGAACCCGAGAAACCCCCCCCTTGCTCTTTTGAAAGGCAGATTACATTCAGTGGGCCCAACCTGAGGTGATTCCGGAGATAAAGGCAGTTCTGTTTCGGAACTGCGGCGTGCGCCATCATCACAACAGCCACAAATTAAAATCATCTATCCCGAAAGTGAAGCCATGATGAGATATGACTCAGGACCTCATCACATCTCCCAGCAGCCAGAATAACCCCCCCCCCACCCCCCCCCGGGTCCTAGGGAATCGAGGTGAAATCCAGCACCTTCCCTTGAGAGGAATAACCTGGCCAGTTCTATGAGACCGAATGTATCTCAGAGAAGGTGGGTGATTTTTTTTGTCACACAATGAAATCTCATTCTTTAAGTTTATTCTACTGTATATTTATGGATGAGAGATCCTAAGCAGTTAATTGATTCATTTTAACAAGCTTTACCACCAAAAACAACATTCGCCTGTCTCGTCCTACCCCCATCCACATGCCACCACGATCCTGTGTGCCGCACCTGAATCACCACATAACAAATTATTCAAATTAAGCAAATTAATGAACATGGGCCAGGGTGCGGCATTCCATTATGCCCTCTTCATGGGCCCATTAAAAATGAAGATGTCAGTAGGCCGCCTATAGATTGGTGCCAGATGCAAAATTCAGGCCGTACGTCCAGCCAAGCTTGACAAATGGAGCGAATGGGAAAAAAGTTCATCGAGGACAAGTCAGGGTTCTGGGCAGTGCTATCCATCACTACCAATTAATGAAGCAGGCCTGTCCATGGCGGCACCTCAGCAAAGCGTTTTTTGTTGTTACCCCCCCCCCTCCCCCCACCACCCTGCCTCTGCTGATTATTTGGCCCGCTTCGTGGAGTTTGGCGCCGGGCGCCCCTTATCCGTTCGCCTCCGCCAGCAGATGACATACGACGAGCATGAGGAGGAAGGTCTCCTGAAGGACGCATTCGGCGCTTCGTTGGGAAGTCATGGAACTGGCGTTGTGATACTGAAATCAAAACGACGAAATCAAACTTGAGATGTTACGTCGGCGGCGGTGACCGTTTCTGTTCCGTCGGTGTTTCGGGTACTCCGAATTTAGTTGTGAAAATGGCCCACATGTCATGGAAAACCGGATTTTATTGGGGGGTGGGGGGGGGGGAGACAAGCTGGCAATGAGAAGCTTAATGGCCCATTTGGAGAAGAATAATTTTAAGAAGGAAATAAAAGGAAATTTTATATATGTAAAAATATATATATATGTATATATAATGAGGGTAAGTTAAAATCACGAATGCTCAGCCACTCCGGATCAAGCTATGGGAGAGGAGTACAGGAAGGTTGCCAGGGACGACCCCGGCCAGGCGCGGCGGGTGGGGACAAACGTTTGGCGCGGACCGGTGACTGACGTGCCAGAGCGCAGCCCGGCACCCGCCTCCTGGAAGGGTTCAGGGAGAGGTGAGCGGCCAATCACGCGCTGCCGTTCCAAGAATAACGCTCACACCGCCGACCGGCACGGCTGTGCTTCTGAGCCCGCGTGAGCTGCCGATCCGATGGTGGGGCCGAGGCGGGCTCTGGCGGGGGGCAGTCCATATCTTTTTTCCGTGCCTGACTGGTTGAAGGTGTGAGCCTTAGACAAGCAGTACTGTCGATACGTCCTTATCAAGGAGGCTCCAAAGCTATGGACCGTCAGGTGTGGCACTCCAGCTGTTTTATCCACTTATTTCATTCTCTGTCCCGGAATTGCTACCAACAGACCCGATATGTTAGACCCCATAAAAACTGATCATACATACAACTCAAGAGTAGAGGGATTGTGTTCTAGGTCAACCTAGAACACAGCAAATCTTTACATTCATCTTCCCCTGGCTGCTTGTCCATTACAGGGTCTCAGTCACCCTGAAGGCTTCTCCGGAACCACAGGGAGCAAGACGAGGGACGATGGGATGAGAATAACGCAAACGCTTTGGAGAATTCTGGTGTGTAAGCGCTGCAAGTTTCACCTGACTTTGAACTCCTTGTAGGTAAGAAACGAGGAACTGGCCAATGAAGACCCAACCCAGCAAGGGCTTGAAGCTCAGGTAGCTGACTACTGGCACGTGATATTACTTACACGACTAAAAAAGCAAAAACAAAGTCATCTCACGGACACTTTAACAAATTCATATAGAAACCAAGCGCATATTTCTGGAGGAACTTCTGAAGGCAGAAGAATTACGTCGAATTCTATTTATAACTTTGTTAGGACACCTCTACACAGGCCTACTACGTCCCCCTCCTTGCCAGAGCCTAAGTCTCATCGCGGTGGTTACAAGTTTATTTCAACATTAACAGAAGGATTAATTGTTGTTTTTCGTAACCGTACAGCTGAGCTTCGCCGGTCCCTTACGCGCCTGAAATGCGGGAGGGGGGGACAGACAAGGCGGCGTCCCCCGTGTTAGAGGAGGAGAAGGCGAGGACGGTTTGGAAAGAAACCTCTCAACGCCCCCCTCCTATGGTGCAACTTGCGATTTGGGGGGGGGAGGGGGCGGAATTAAAAAAGCACCGGCGAGAAAGCCGCAGCAAATCCCGCCGGTGTTCCGCAGCGGCGCGCAACCGGGATATGAAAGCAGCCGACGGTGCCAGAGTGTTAGGTAACTGAGAGGATTATTCAGATGAGAATGAGGCCATTTGCATTGCAAATTGAAACGGTATTTTAAAACAGAATAACATGCCCTTCAAATAACATCTGCAGAAGAGAAGTCCCACTTCACTCCTTAATAAAAGAGTTATAAAGCGAGGGGGGGGGGGGGTTTCGAGCAGTGAATAACGTTCCCCCCCCAGTTTGGCGCTCGGGCCGCCTCGCGCCGGTAGTCCGTGTCACGCGTGTCACAAATGTTTAACAGATTATTTCGCTGAAGTTCACATGTGTCTTTTGAGCTTCGGTAATGTAACAATCCTGCATTCATTTTTGAATAGTGTCACTTAATATTTAAAAAAGTGGCGATTGTCTTACACGTGACCACTGTGACCACACTTTTTTGTTACAGTTTTATTAGGGGGTGAACACCGTAGCAAATTCTGACAGACGTTTTGATTGTTTTTTCTTTTTTTTTAAGACGTACCCTACGCTTTTTTTCCTCAGTCAAAACATTTTGCCACGGACACGGAGGAGTACGCCCACGTTTGGCCGAATACTGACAGGTTTGATGATTACCGGTTTTTTATTGTTTTCGTAAAGTTGTTTGTCATACTTCAGGTTGGGTCCAGCTATTTTTTTCGCTAGCGGGGCCCAGTCTGTGACAGGGACTCGGTACCAGGCGTTATATAAACGCCGATCTATATTTTAGATGCATGTATGTTTTAGAGAATACATCAGGTACTCATTCTTTATTTCCATCTCACGTCTGCCTGGGTGCCAAACTCCAAAACGCAAATGCTTCTCAAATAAACATCCCGACATTTATTTATTTATTTTGCAGAAGGGTTAAGAAAATCAGTATGCTGGTAAAGTTTAGTCCTCCACTGAACAAGATATCGTTCATTCATTATTGATGCAGTGTGAGAGGGCTTTCTCTCGGAAGGCACGTCCCGATCCCCAGAGCTAGGCCTCAAAGACGTCTCAGTAATCTCGCCTTGTCTCTTCATCACGCCACTGCGAGCAGACTGAGCCCTGATTATCTCTGTTATTGTTACCAAACTCCCATTTCCACAAATAACATGATTAGATTATTCAGTAAATAACTAAAACTGTCCAAATTATATGTAACCCACGCTTCAATTACAATATTTGCAGGAACACTGTGCTGTTGAATTTATATATATATATATATATATATATATATATATATATATATCTTGCTTACAGTGTACTGTGTACTCTGGATAGCCTCTGTACTTCAAACTAAAACAGGCTTGACTAGCAAACAAAAACCCACATACATAAATACTAGGCTATATAACTACTATATAAGCCTGCTATATTATACTATATACTATAAATACTATATACCGCTTTATAACTATGTGTGCTACTAAAACATCAGACTACCCAGATCTATATCTTATGCCGATTGGTAAAATTTCAAATAAAAAGTTATATATGCACACTAATTGGTATATTGTTGGTATGTCGGAAATACGGCTGCCACATGTGCCATGTAAGTTGAAATCATCTCGTGGCTTTTTCCCCGAGAGGTGAGCAACACCCTGGTGCGACGCCGCAGCGCAGCCGAAGCGGCCCCGGCGTACTAATGTCAACGCGCCTCGGCATAAACCGGCCATCTATATCGGCACCTGGGAGCCCAGATACTGAGCTGAGGTGGAGGATAAGGTGTTAGCGGCCACGGCGTTCTGTCTCATGCCCTACCCGACATGGCACTTTGCAATCATGGTAAAAAACATCCGAGTTCCCTGCCACCTGTCCCTAGATAGGCGTCACACGTCCAGTAATCCCAGCCTCGATCATCCAGGAAGAGCGCTCATAACGCCATGTATGTATAACACTGTAGAGAACAGATCCAGCAAGCATTCCATTGGTTCTCAGATGGGAATTAAACGTGCCTTACATTAAGCATCTCCATGCCTCTTTGTACAGATGATTAACATACGCTGCCTTCCCTCAATGCGAGCCGTCAAGCCTGTCTTCCCGACAGCTCAATCAAGGGGGGGGGGGGGGGGCTGTTGGACTTGTTCAGACACTCCCTGAGAAGCAGCTTATTATGAATGGCTGCACAGCATCAGAAGCCACAGCCGAGGTAGAGAGAGAGCCTGTGCATCGGCGAGACTGCGGAGCCTTGCTGGGACTGCGTGTGCGGGGGAAAAGCCTGTAGCCGTATGGAGCTGGTTAACCACACAGACACGCACAAAAAAAGTCATTTTTAAATAATGCATCACAGCATGCCCTCCTTTCAGCCTTGCTCTGAAATACTTGATCCTTATTAAAATATAAGAGAAAGTCTGTTTGAGAATAAAATTACCATGTAGAACCTGCTCATAACTACCTAAAAATTAGGAGGGTGTCACATTTTTTGCAATAGCATAAATTTCTACAAAGAGAAATATCAGGTCGAACGAGATATCGGCTGTGTTTCCCAGACAGATACAGGTGGGAAAAAGTGCCTTTTTTGTGCCTGGCTGTCAAGGGACCCATTAATGTTGATGCATTTGCCTTTTTGTCGATGGTGTTTTGCCACCTACTGACAGGATCTTGTAATTGCATCGTGTGAAATTGCACCCCTGACAGGCTGTACAGGTCCGGCAAAACAGATTCATAAGGACTGGACAAAATGGACTTAGATGTGAAGTCTCGCAGGACTTCAGCTAGTTTGTGAAAATTATTCCCATAAACACCTGTGGCGAAAAAATAGTCAGCACAAGGAGTTGTGGCCTACATAATTTGACCATGAGGTGATATTGAACTAATCCGTATAACTGTACATTTATATATACTTCACAGAACTGCTTATCCTTGGTGCATTTCCTAGGAAACATGGGGCACATGACAAGGATCCATCACAGGCAGCAAGCGCATTGTAGGTAATTTAAAGATCCAGTTTACTCTAAACATTAAACAGTGAACTGACTATTATGAAAATCAATGACTCACACTTGATTCAGATCTTCTAGAATGTTCTCTATGGTTATTTCTGGCCACCCTCCCATAACTGCAGCCTGTGGCGTAAAACTGTACAAAGTTGAGGCAAACTGTATTTTAAATGTTTCTACTTGACTCATAAATGCAGTATTACCATAAAGTATTTCTCTAGTCAAAGCTGAGGTGAAATTACACAAAGACATCAGAAAAATATAAACATACACATCATGATTAGAAATATGGTTAGTAAATTTATGTTGCACTTCAGAAACTCTAGTTAAAACAGCATTATTTATATATTGATACAATTCCACGTCTCATACTATAGGACTCAGTAATATTACACAAGTAATATCCTAAATATTTTGTTTTGAACAATATGTTTATTATTGACAAGACCCATCCTTCATGCTTATGTGACTTCATCACATCCGCCCATTACAAATTACATTCACGTCAGTTCCTTGCTTTAGTTAAATAACGCAAATCTTGGTGAGCACTGAGATAATGTATTTTTTAAACGCGGCTGTGTTAATTAAGAGGCCCGAAAGTCAAACTGCAGGCATTAGCATATTCCAAAGGGTGTTCTTATATAAGCGCCTCGTTGGGAGAGACATCAAAGGCTGCGGCGCCAAGCATGAAAGCGGCTGGAAATGAGCTTTCAGAAGGAAGCTATCGCTCGCCCTCCAGCAGGAGCCGTGACTAGTGGCTATGTCTGACACAGGTACGTCTCAAATTCGGTTTTTCAGGTTTTTGGGAGACGCTTCAGAAGGCTTCCCAAGCCCCTGCCCCACAGCTTGGCTTAAATAAGTATTCGTATCAATAACAGGTTAATGAACATAGTCATTGCATTGTGATTTAAAGGCTGAACCAAAACATCATACAGCCTTTCAGAATTCGACGCCAGGTCTTACTTACATCCACCGTTTAGGCCTTGGCTGATCCAATATTGCGCAGAAACATCAAGGTCATTGAGTACTCTAAAACTTATTTCATGCACGCATATGTTATTGCGCCTGTTACTGTACTTCGTCTCTTTGCGGCAAACGCAAAAACATAAAGCTATAACTATAACCGTGTCCATCCATAGAGTTATAAGCAGCATACAACAGAGAATGTTTCTGGCTGCAGCAGTATAAACCTAAATCATTATATCGGAGTCGGAGCTGCATTAGTGCACATCGTAAGTGAAATTGAGAGTTAATAAGAGCTTCAGTTGGTGGTGTAAAAGATCGCACATTGGTAAACTGTGTCAAACTGATAAGATAGTTGGTGACCTAAGTTGGGTTATAAGTTGAGGATCCTTCGGAGATTTTGATTTGACTTCTACTTTATAATCCAGTTTAGAGAATAAACTACAGACAAATACCTTGTGTTATTCATTTACTGAATTAGCGCGACGAATCGGCACCCGTGAGAAGTGTATAATGTAATGTATATAAGGCGGGTTATAATGCCAATGTGCTGCTATAATCCACGCATCTAACGGTTTCGTATCATTCTATACATCCTGTTTTATATTTGCAGAGTAGCTCTAGCGAGACTTTTAGGCAAACTGAGTTTAAATGTTTGTTTTTTAAATTATGATTTAAAAAACTATGCGGAAAGGAATAAATCAGCATGAGCACGATTAATTCACGGCTATGTTTCTAAAACAAATGTTTCTTAGATCTCACCCAGTGGAAATTAATACCACCTGAAAAAAGCGCATGAGACTCACCTGCTTCTGACGTCTAAATCCGAATCCCAGCTTTGTTTTAATTTTCGTCACGACAATGTTAGTATTTTTCTCTTCTTGTTGTCAATATCTCCGCTGTTCAAGTGCAACCATTTTGTACGGAACAGCAAAGCGTCTCCTTTATTATCGGCTATAGTGAGACAGCTCACTTTCCATCCTGTGACACACGGAACTGCGACCTATCGGCTCCGGGGCGGCCGGACTTTCTCTGATCTCGGCAGGTGGGCGAGGAACCGGCTTGTCGCGGCGTTCCGGCTGCGCGTCGGTATGTCGCGATCGAAGCCACCTCGCGATTCGTGCACTATTGCGCGGCCACCGTACGCCCGGTGTCTCCTCTCCGCCACGATATTCACCACGTAAAGACCCCACAAGCGACGTTTGCCCGCTAGCCTATTTTAAAACAGCCTTAAAAAAGCCTCGGACTTAAAGGTGGAGGAGGAGCCCAGGAGTGCAGTAAACTCAGCGGGTCGGGTACCGACCTAGACAGCACGGCTTCGGGGAGGTTGTGACTCCTCGCCGTTTTGATTGCCACCGGCTTCTATTTTTGGACGAGTTTCGAGTTTGTGCGGAAACTGCTGCTGTACCGCACGGCCAGGCTGGGCACCGAGCAGAAGCGGTCGCCGTCAAGTACGTATCGCGATGGATAACGTTTAAACCGCCGCACTAGCAGGCACCGCCTAATCGTATCTACGCAAAACCATTACCCCTCATATCACATGTTCTCCCCTTGATAAAATCTGTTCCGAGGCTTTGCGAATTAGCCATCCGTATTGTATCAAGGAAAATATAAGCAGTCATTTAGATAAAGCGGCTATGCTTAAGCAAATGGTCATCGGAAAAAAAGACTTAAAAACTTTATGAGCAATGTGTCCCTAAGCATTCGTATACAGTCACGAGACACGGATTAGGAACCACCGCACAGTGGCCGACTCAACAGACTGGCTCCCTAACAAATTCATCATTCTGTCGACTAAGCTGTAGAGTTCGACATGTCCAAGTACATCGACACACAATTCACACTTATACATAAAATGTTCTTTCGAAATTTCCTTTATAAAAAACGTATATTAAACATGTATGCTGTCATTTTACAGGACACACACACACACATATATATGCCGAGGTTTTATTTATAAAGCAAGTCTTAGAACAAGATACTGAACGAACAAAATCGAATGTCAAATTACTAATTATAAACGGCGACTTCATTACTGTGTGGTCATTTTTAGGACGAGGGGCAAGGACTGCCTGTCAATAAACGACAAGACAGGAGTATAATAAAATGATGTTTTACACTGAAGGCATAGCATTCCCTTATAGCAGAGCTGGACAGGCTTTGCAGAGTATGAGTCAGCGCGCTATTACTGATTAATGAGTGCAGTGGAAATGCGCGCCCCGTCCTCCTGCTCACACTACCCCCGCTGACTCCGGACCTCGCACCGGGTCCCGCGCCGGTGGCAGGCGGTGATGTTTCCATCAGCGCCGGGTGGAAACTGCGGCACTGTGCAGTGATGCAGCCGCTCCCCGCCCACTCTAACCGAGAGACCGGTGGATGGGGGGTTGTTAGGGTACTATGGTAGGGGGTAAAGGGAAAAAAACCCAGCTGGATTCTGACAGGGCATATTAACGCACCGCCCCTTATCTATCCCAATTGCTCCTGAACTAGGCAATTACCGGAGCGACTCCATTCACCAAGGTCCGACACTCAATTAGTCTCGTCCGCCGTCGCTCCCCTGTCAGCCCTCGTTGGGCTGGATGAGCGGCAGATGCGGCATAGGTTCATTAGCCCAAGGGAGGTCGCAGAAACTACTGCGCAGCCGGGATGATCCTGCTAAGGTCGTATTTGAAAGGCGAGAGCATGGCGCACTCCATTATGTTATAATAAGCAGCCCCTCTCGCTATTATCTTCACAGGCGAAATCCGCTCCCTTCGGTTCACAGTGAACTGACAGCGATCGCAGAGACGGAGAGACTCCGGGCTCCGCTTCCAGGCTGCTCGCAAGAGGGGGGCGAGGCGGGTAATTATCGTTTGTCGCAGTAATAAGATAAAGACCGGACTCGCTTTAGCGTACAGAAAAAAAACCCAGCGAGGGATGAATTTCGGCGCAAATGCATCATAAGGGACACATTTCTGAATCTATTTCGCTGTTTTCTCCCCCCCAGGGGAGAAATTACTTTTTGTAACGCAGATGCCACATTTGGCTTTTATGGTATGTGGCTCGTTTAAAAAAGTTGTTAGTGCGATTATTTCCTTCCTTAAATTGCTGTCGTTTTCAACACTTTTCCTCGTCAGTTGGTACTGCATCCTAAGCCCAGTAGACCATCCGTCCATCCGCACATCCATTTTCTGACACCGAGTGTCCTATTCAGGACCGCGGGCCTAGTAGACCTGGATAGCATAAGACAACAAGAAGCAACAGTATGGCCACCTGGAAGTCGAGTCACGTGACCACGCTGGCTTGTACTGATTGGTTCCACCCTGTTTAAGCCAAATGAATATGCATAAACTGATGTGCCCTGTCCTCACCTCCATTAACCCAGAAACCAGTCTGGCACCAGTTGCAGTCACTGTTACTGTACTTCGTCTCATGTGGTAGTTTCCCCTGTTCAGGCTCGACAGGTCAGCACCTTGTTTATTTTCCTCAATCTTCTGCAGTCTTTGCCCTTTGTTGGCTCATGCAGTACAGGGGACACTCTGGCTGGACAGGACCCCAGCAACACGCGGTCAGCAAATCGTGAAAGGCCAACATCTGCTTGATCCTGTGGAGAGAGAAAAAAAAAATCAGCAAGCCATCGGGCGGATGACAGAAGAACCAGCGTTTCAGTCTCCTGGCAGTCTCCCAGCGCCACACAAATCTCCCTTGCATGGAGCTATAACTGTCTCTTTCATAATCTATGTTCTTTTCTGCTTCTGGTTTGTAGGCTGTTCATTCAACTGGTCCCACAAGCTGTGACACCAAAGGTGGCGGCTTAGTGGAATTTGCTGCTTTTCGATAAACTGAGCACTAGCACGTACAGCTTGCCCCCTCGTACCCCTGGCGGGTGTGGTCTGTGTGAAGGGTTTATATTTTGTAATGCCAGAGATAAATAAAATAGAGGGTCAGAAGACGGCTGTACACAGTCAGAAAAAAAGGGTACCAATTTGTACCTTTGCTTGGCACTGGGGCTGTACCCTCAAGGGTCTGCCAATTGTAGCTTAGCTGTAGGTAAACATACCGGTATCTTTGTAGGAAGACAAAGGTCTCAGTCTTTAGACTCCTGGTGCTCCCTGTTTTGTGTGAATCCTGTCCGATTCGTGCATGTCTCTAGTAATTGTATAACTTCCCACCGTGTGTGTGCCATACAGTCCAGAGTCAGAGCTCCTTGTATTTCCACATTATGTGTGTCAGTGTAGTGATTGGTGTCTGTGTTAGTCCTTTAAAAGTCTATAATAAAAATGCCACCTTGCGTAAAAACGTCTCGCTTCGTTTCTGCCCCTGCAATGCCTGGATCTGCCAGACGCTACAATATTGATTGGTCGTCCACTGTGAAAGCATCATTCTGTGTGACGATATTTTTAACTAGCAGCTAGCCACCGTGTTGTAACTTAAGTAGCAGTGCTGCAACCAACAAAGTCGGTGACTCTAGTTTAAAACTGGCTAGTTTCAACGTATGATTTAAGGCACATTTTACACCCAACCTTACGATCAACTTACGCTTAGCTGGTGCAACCCACTGCAGTCCCTGTTGTATGGTATGAAAGTGACACACGAAAGTGGCCAGGAAGTTACAAAAGCCCCAGGTGCAGACAGCCCAGGAACTTGTAAGCAGAGACCACATTCCAGAACTTCGGTGTGAGAGTGCCTATTGCTAACAAGTAAGACTTCAGGTGGATCTTGGACTACAGGGTTGCCACTTCTCAGGCATCTGGAGTGATACTCACGCTTACATGCTTTATGCAAGAAATCTTACAGCAAATCAATATTATTCTATTATAAACCTAAAATTAGCTGCATAAAAAGCTTTGGGGTAATTTGCAAACCATATCGACTATTTACAAGGTAATAGACAAGGTAATAAACCATTTACATACAAGTATGCAGACTTGTCTTGAATTGAAAATCTCACTCCAGCCAGCTGACCAAAGTTGGCAACCCTGGGACTAAGGACTCTAGTCTTCCTTTTGTTGGCCAAAGCTGCAGTATCTGCAGATTAAGCTGCAGTAATTGAGGATGATGCAGATGATGCGGGTTTGAGCATCTGGTCGATGCCACATTGACTACACAGGCACTCATCTTTGATCCCCTATGCTGTGTGAGTTTCCCCCCAGGCTAATCTGCCTAAATCTGCCTCTATGGCACTGGCTGAACGTGGGGGACCCTACTGACCTTGAGCATAGCCACCTGGAAGGTGGTGGATCCACAGAGCATTATGCCACTTGAATATTGCTCTGCCTCCAGTAGCCCATGCCATGTGTGCCTTTATCAATGCCCATTTATGAATAGGTATTCCGACTCTACATTGTGCTCCATATCTTTGCAGGACCTTGCCCGCAGGGCCGACGTTTCCCTCTCAGGCCTCGCTCTCCAACTTCGACACCCGTCTCTGTGTAGCCAAGCATGAAGACGCCCCCCATGTGCACCCAACAGGAAGCCGCTGGCTCGAGTTTATCAATTCATACAGTCGCTCTTGGGCGGCAATGCAGAAGGCACCGGGGAAACGTTTTTTTTCTCTAATTTATTTATTTCAAAGAGAAAGGTACTGTACCGATCTGCGCAGGCCTGATGGATGGGGAACAGCGTAGCCACTCAGGCGACTCTGACAAATGCCTGCACTGCAGTTTTTTTTTTCCTCCTTTATAAATGCGAGCAGGAAATACTAACCCATCACTTCGGGCTCATCTGTTCTGTTTTCCTTCTTCTCCCACCCACCGCTGCATATATTTACAAGCCTGTCGCATTCGTATTACTTCCCTCCCTGAAGGTGAAGTCAGCAAACTTGCTGTAGTGTCATTTATATTTCAAAAGTGTTGGGAGGCTGATTGGGGATTCAGACTCAACATGCGTCCCTTAATGCCTGGAGATCTGCACTGATTCCTGCGTAATGGGGTTATCGTGGCTACTGAAGGCACGCGTTAAATGTAACGAAATCGTCGCAGAGAGGCCACTGAAATAAAAGCCGGATAAATCTCTTCTGGGAAAAATATGTTTTAAATAAAAGTGAACGTCTGTTTTTGGGTCATGCGAGGGAGACTAATGTTTGGGTTCCAGTTTATCTGAACAAGTTTTATTGTTTTTATTGTATTTGTAAAACCCTGCAATGGGTTGGTTCCCCATGCTGGGTTCATCCCTGCCTTTTGCCCATAGCTGACAGGCATCAGATCCCTGCAACTCTGCACAGGACATACTAATAGGAAATGGATAGATGGATGGATTGTAAAACCATCTCCATTCAGTTTTACTATTCAAAGATTTGAATACTGAAAGAGAATTTTGGAGCTAAGGATAAAATACAAACAAAAAGAAAGTGTACAGCGTACAGGGGTGCCGCTTGGGATTTTGGGCCCCATGGAATTGGGGGGCAGTATTGGGCCCCCAACCCAGACCAACCAAATTATGGTCCATTTATTTTAGGGCCCCTGTCATTCAACCACCGCCTTCTAAAGCGTCCCTGATGGCGTAAAAACAGATTTTGAGTGGTACAGGCATTCATATGTAAGAAAGGAGAACTGCGGTGGTACTTAACGTGTAACTGTACCTTTATAGCACTTATTAATATATTACTCAAGCTATGCATATGACTGCAGAGGCCATTAATACGCAATAACCGCACTATTGCAGAGGACATTAGCATGTAACATCTGACCACATGGGTGAAGTTACAGCGGTTCTTAGTGTCTGGCAGCTGACTGTATGTGAACGATTACAGAGGTATGGGCAATGGGGGGGGGGGGGGGGGGGCATTTGGTTTGTAGTGTAATAAGAGTCCTGCTACTTGTACTTTTATTATACAATACAGGCAGTGTATAAATCTGCCCGTGCATTATCCATTAGCTGCATATCCAGTACAGGGTCAGGGTGAGCAGTCACAGATCTTTGTGGGGACGTGAAAAATGGTCCCCACAACTGTTTTTTTTTCATATTGTGGTGGACATTAGGGGCACAATGTAACTTAACATAATCCAGTTAGTTGTGTGTGTGTGTGTGTGTGCTTGATTGGGGGGTCTGTAGGTGTCTTTGCTGAGGATTGTGATTAGGAGTGCAATCCTGGGATTGTACTTTTATTTAGGCAAATTGACCTGAGTTTTTGTGAAAATGTACATATCATTCAGAAGTTTCATAGTTTCAAATAAATCATCACTTGGCTTCCTTCTGCTGTTATTCTTTCTTCTTCCTGGTTATGTTTAAATATCCAATCCCGTGTCAGAAAAACATGGCCAAAACAGTGACAATTGGCCACACCTATACTTTTATTTGATTTGTCAAGTATATTTAGTATACTATGGTATATAATATAGTAAATATAGTATATGTATTAAAATGCCTTAACCCCAGCCCACCCCCCCACCTAAAATTTTAAAAACACAGAGTGTTCAGGTTTTTCGCAAATCAAAGGTGGCAACCCTAGTGGAGAGTGGATTTGTGTCTGTTCTTAAATTTATTAGTAATTGTTAGTTGGGATAGAGTGGGTCTGTGTGTCTGTCTATGTTATCATCAGTATCTGTGTGAACAGGGGCACACACACATACACACCTGTAGTGATGAATGCATCACCACACTAGATCTCTTTGAGTTCTGTGGTTGATTGATCATCCTGACAAATGCCTCCACCAATCAGACCTCGGGGGGGGGGTAGCTGTTTACATACTTGGCACGTGCTTACTTCCTATGCCCCGTCGACGCCCAGTTCATCATTTCCTCTCAGAGGCCCTTACTATGCCTTACCGATCCACGCGTACAGACGATTGTTAACCCAGCTAGTGACAAACTGTGCATAAAGTGTATAGGAAACAGAAAATTATGGGGAATGCAGTAGAAACATCCTAATAAAAGAACATGACTAGCTTTTTTGCCATCATTAGGGGCTGTGCAAGCCACAAATAATCGTGTTTTTTTCCCCACTAACAGCAATGTAAGTGTTGTGTGAGGATTCCGGTTATTTGCCTTAAAAAAGTGCATTATGAATATTTTTTTCTCCCCAAAACTGACCAGTTAATTGTGCTTAAAAGGACACTTGTGTTCTGTTTACATCCTGATGTTGGAATACAGCTCCTGTGGACAGGCAGGTGTGGAGATAATTGGAACCTTTTGTTTGGAACTGCCAGTGCCCAGTGGAGGGTAAAGTTACTCAGAGCTGGGGGGGCGGGGGTTGGAGGTAGGGGAATGGGGGTGATGGTGCTGCCCCTCTGACTTGCCCCCCCCCAAAAAACCCACAGCCCAGTAACAATGGAAATGCTGGCAGGACAGTTCCTCGCAAGCTCAGCATGTATCGTGTGGACCCACCCCCTCTGAGCACATGACATACTGTACAGTCATTACCCATTATCACTACCCTCCATCAGAACCCTGCCATGTGCTTAAAGCATTTTTTCCCCCAGTTTCCGCTGACAGCAGAAAGTTCCATCTCAGACGGATGTGTCTCTGCGTACACTCCGTGACAGATGCCTGATCGACTGACACCCGCCGCCGATGGCGACGTCACGGATGCCTCTGCATGGTTCACGCCAGTCCTGTGATGTACTTGAGTCCATATGGCCCTGTTGTAAGAACATCTCCGGAGGGTACAGTCCATCGCCAGCTTACCTTAAGTCGACGTGGGTCGGCCCTGCAAAATCCGCAAACTGGAAATCGTGATGCGGCTCAGGTACAGACACACAGCAGCTATAAAGAAAGACCAGCAGGTGACAGCTTAAATCTGCTACCTTTAGCGATAATCTGTAAGCGTGGTGGGCAGGTATCTCTTTACCAGGTATTTAACATCCATTCATCCATTCATCCATGCATGGACTGCGGAAGACATATAAGGGTTTTAAGATCATGTGCATCTGCCTGTTTACTTTTGAAAAAATTTTACATAAGCTTTTATGCATATAATTCAGGCTTTTATTAATAAAGTTTAATTTTATTGCATTAAAGTATTTGTAGGGTTTTTTTCATAATTGTTTATCACTGCCTTCTTAATGATGCTTCAGATATTACCGAGGCAGAGGCCCAGGTGGCCCTTGCTGGTTCTGTGGTCTATGTATCCATCCATCCATCCATCCACCCATCCATCATGGCAGGCCTTTAGTGTCAGGTCCAGGAGGCAGTGGTACCCTCATGTCAGTCATCCACAAGCTGCCTGACAGAGCTCGGAGAGAAGGCACAGGCAGCTAGCTTACCCTAGATCCTGCTAACCCTTCCTTTCAGATTGCTCCCTGCTGGCTCTGAGGATGCACTGAGGAAGACTGTGCCTCTTATAGGCCACCAGCCACGTCTTGTTAACCGTCCTCATGAGCGGTTTCCCGGGCGACCGCGTTGCTGTCCACATGAGTGGTGCTGATCGAGGATCGTTGGTGCACGGAGGATTTCCTTTGGGTCGCTGTATGACACCATGCATGCATCCATCAATCTTCCTCATCCTTATCCAGCGCCAGATGCCGGAGAGCAGGAAGCAGGAAATCTGCACGACACGTGGAGAACCTGGAAACTCTGCACATGCCGAGCGGGGGCACCACATATAATCAGGATTATACATACTGGTTAATACAACATAGTGGTTAATCTAATGCACAAAATTCTTTATTTTCCAGATGTGTGCATTACCTGGCTCTTTGACATGGCTGTTAATAGTTGTGAAAACTGCTTGCGCCTGTTAATGGTGTCTCAATAAACGCAGTCAATCGTGCGTGCCTGTATGTGTGACCGGGTGCAGGCGTATGTTCGATCGTGTGCGTCTGTATGTGCCATCATGATTGGTTAAGGATTAAGAATAAGAAAAATGACATTCATTTTAATTGAGGAATTGCTTCGCTGCTGTTTAGGAGGTGGTCAAAATGGACTGGCAGTCAAAAATGCTGCGTCTTGCACGCAGTCGCTGTGGATGCGAATCCTACCTCTGGCCCTCCCTGTCACCTTTCTCAAGCACTGTACTATTTCTTGCGTCAACAGTTTTATGCACAAGCACATGTATGAATTTTGGATTTTAATTCAATTTAAATTTACTTTCGGGACGTGCTATTCAAATTGTCAGACTATGTGTTTATCATTCCGTAGCTCAGAAATTTGCCTCGCATTTACCCAGATATTTGGCACTGGCAGAAATGTCCAAGAAAGGTAAACCCGACGCCTACTTCACAGCATAGTAATTTCCCACGTACACAGGGACAGGGACAGAGACACCCGACACACCACGCTAACACGGCTTTCTGTAAAACACTTTCTGTATTTCTTT
>JAODKL010000047.1:1335922-1359771 GCA_026780765.1 Petrocephalus schoutedeni
GCAGCAGAGAACGTAACACCGAGTGCCAGGTGCATTGCTTAATGGTGTCTCAATAAACGCAGTCAATTGTGTGATCGGGTGCAGGCGTGTTGTCGGGTGTTGGATGGCGTGCGCCCGTCCGTGCCATCGTGATTGGTTAAGGATTCCCGACTCAATTGTAACGTTTCCCAAAAAGCTTTTTTGATTGGGTCCTTGTCACATGACAGGGACAGTATGAGACGGGAACGGAAAAACAAAGGGATTCCTGGTATTTACAGTAGAAGGGACTGTACAACAGGAGAATTATGAATATGAAGACCAACCTGACAATGTCCAACAAGGTTAGCTATATACATTTGAAGCAACCGAAAACCTTATTTCGGAGCCAGTCAGAATGGCCTAGCGGTCTAAGGCGCTATGTCTATCGCGCAGTCTCCCCCGGTAGCCGTGGGTTCGAATCCCACCTTCGTCCAGCACTGTACTGAAGTAGCGGACATTCACGCCGGCGTGGCGCTCAAAGCATAATTTCCGAAAGATTACTTGCCACGCAGTTCGCAATCCCGACCAAATTGTAACAAACAAGCTATTTTGATTGGGTCCTTGTCACGTGACAAGTACAGTTTTCTGACTGCAGAGAACTGAGTGAAACTATTTCGTACGTAGACAGTTTTATGAACAAGCATATTCATACAAGCACATTTATGAATTTTAGATTTTTTAAATCTACTTTCGGGACGTGCTATTGAAATTGTCAGTCTACAACAGGAGAACAATTAATATGAAGACCAACCTGACAATGTCCACAAAGGTGAGCGATATACATACATTCCAGGCAACCGAGCTACACAAGATTTATATATATCTATTGCGAATTAACAAATTCGAAAACCCCTCTCCAGCTACGCTCCTGTGCCGCCGCTGCCGGCGTCTCCTTAAAGGGGCTGGTAGGCGGAAGTTCCGGTAGCGATCCGCCACTGGAAGCAACGACGACGATCGTGGCGGGCCAGAGGGTCGAAAGGGAGAGAGAGAGTCACAGCAATAAAATAGACAGAACTGCGCGACCGCAGCAGAGAACCGAGTGCCAGGTGCTGTGATTGGTTCATGTAAGCGGTGTACCGGCTGAATGCTAAGGTGCAGGGAAGCCTCCAAGGCTGCTAAGTGAGGGCTACCAGCCAGCCTGACTAGATGGGTGGTCAATACTACACCAACACCCTGTTGAGATTAGCTCATGCAGTTTTACTTGCACAAAAATGTTCTGATGGCATAACGTGCCAGAAGTCAGACCAACCATCTTCGTCACGGCTCTTTTTTTTTGGACCTGCCTCCTCTGCAGTCTGATTGGTTATCTATCTTAACCAATCATTTTTTCATTCTGCTCTTAGAACACTTTTGTGGAGCACCCCCACGAGCTAGGGATTATTGGAGTAAGCCTACCAATAGAGGGTGCTACATTGCTATACTTAATGTGTTGGGTGAATATTATGTGCATGTATACATTTTCATTTTCTCACAACAGAAACATGGCAGAAAGTGTGAAAGCATTTAAATCCAAGCCCCGCTAAATAGAACTAGTGGTGTTTCTCTTGCAAAGTGATGTTTATGCATAACTGTTTATTTAAGGAGAAGGTCACGGTCAGCCAGGAATGCACCCTGGGAAGCACATTATGATGCCAGGACATTGCGGAGTATAAATTCACATCGTACGGGTAATTCAGAGACACCAACTTACATAAACAACGACTTTAGCCCACGGGAGAGAAAAGCAGAGTGAGAAACCCGAGGAAACCACAAATGCAAGGAAAACTTGGACCACATGCACACAAACACAGCTGGGGAAGAAATTCGAACCCGCAACCCTAGAAGCGTGTTGCCATAATGTTATGTGTCGAGCCATTGTACCACCCAAATAGTCACCGCTTAAAAATAAACTTCAAGTGAATATTTGTATGTCAACTCACAAGTGTTGCAATAACAATGATCACGTTGATATTTTTAGCCTAAAGAAGCAGTAGTAATTAAACCAAAACTCTGGGGGCGCGAGGTCACAATGCAGTCAATTCAATACAAGTTGAATGCATATCATTCCATCAAATCTGAGATAATGCTATGTTTTTTCCCGGAAAAATGTGTTACTTAATGAGAAGGTTTTGTCTTCAGTTCTATTCTACTGCCACACGATGGCAATAAAGGGTTATGTGGGAAATCGACTGGCTTCTGTTAGAATTTACAACTTTTGACAAGCTTTCCTATTACGGGGTAAGTAATACGACGCGAGATAATTTATTAAGCCTGTTGTCAAGCAAGTTGTGAACTGATTCACATTGCTGATAATCTGAATGACTAATAGGAATAGAATATGTTGTAAAACTGACTTAGAATTTATGGTTGGAGAAACGCGTGAGATCAAGAGAAGTTTACTTAGGCTACTTTTGAGTTTAATTTATTATTGCTAGTGGTCATATAAAAGTTTAAGTGTATGGTTAATGGGCTGGGAAAAATACATTGTTCTGCAAGTCTCAAAACTTTTTACATTATCAATTAAGCCGAAAAGTGCACAAGGTCTTCAGGAGTTTCTGTGAATCATATCGTATCTGGTTATAATGTCTTATTGAGCACAGGGACGAATGGCTGTAAAATGAAGCACAGATATCCGTGTTGCTGGCTTGAGTAAAAGCCAAAATCCAATGTCAAAGTCTGGTCTGGGATGAGCGCCATGCTTTGCTCTGCCTTTACACACAACGCACCAGCATATCATATGGCGTAAGAGTCTGCACTTAATAACAGCCGAAGCCAAGGAGAGTCGGGCTCGAAGCAGAGATGGAAATCCTTTTAGGCTCCGGATAATGTTGTGCTGAAGCGACAAGATACACAATATGCCGTTATCCCGGCTGAACACTCCTCCGTCCCTTACCTTAGAGAAGATTCAAGAATTTTAAAACTGTTTGCTATATATATGTATATAGTCCCCGCATTTTTATATTTGTATATCATCTACGATTAATTGCCATTATACAAACCCGTTTGGTTGTGTATTTCGGATCAGTAATACGTCGAGAAAACATTTTAGTACGAATATCTGTATGATCAAAATTTTCCGTTATGACTCCATGGCAGTACTGTCCGACGGCTCACAGAACAGCATGCGCCCTTGCCCTCAAAACAGGGGCCTGTCCTGTAAAAATATGTTTATTTATAGATATGGGTGACTCAAAACTGGCTTTGTGAGAGCCCTCCTCCTTCCTGCCGATGTGTCTCTTTTTCTCTCTCCTTTTCATTTCAAGAAATCGAGCCGAAACCGCCCCGTAGATCTCCGGCAAAGCTTTCGAGGGAAGCGGCACAATGACATTCGATTATTGCTCACCACATGACACTAAGCGCAGGTTTTGGACGAGGCGGTGGGTTTCGGATATTCCCGATGAGGGTGGGGCGTGCAGGTGCTGCCCTCTCTGTCCCCCTGTTAATACAGCTGGCCTCGGGACTATAGTAGGGCAGAGGGTGATGATGATCATGATGATCCTTATCATTACGAGGCTTGTCGCTTCATTGGTGGATGATCCATGATGCATGGAACTGACCCTAACGTGCTTTAACTGTCGGTTTGTTGCTGCAGGATTTTTAACAGAATTCTCTCAGAATTCGAAAATGAACCCGTTATTACTTTTCGCTCTTAGAAAGAGACAATAAGCATGGAAGTCGATTTTTAATCATTATAGGTATATGTCCATCCATCCATCCATTTTCCAACCCGCTCATCCTGTTCAGGGTCGCGGGGGGTCCGGAGCCTATCCCGGAAGCTACGGGCACGAGGCGGGGAACAACCCAGGATGGGGGGCCAGCCCATCGCAGTATAGGTATATGTGCTTAGTGAAAGCGACCGCTTTAGCTGGAATGGCCACTTTCAGTTTATGTACGTTTAGCGGGCCAACTCTGCGCCAGCCGAAAGCTCAAGTTCCAATAAAAATCTATTAAATTCCCCCAAAGAAAAATCTGCGCTCAGTGATTTAACATCTCGGCTCAGAGTCAGGAAGTTATATATGCTTCTTTTCCAGAATATTGATATACTTGGCATTATTATTCTATTACGCGAGGCAGTAAGTTCTGATGTAAATACTATCTGTCAAAACAGCTTCAGTGGTCTGAATGTCAGTTAAATATTATAAAACATGGCTGACTCATACTACTTGGTTAAACATATTTGTTGCCTGTTGCAAACTGACGTTACCCGACAAACCGGTGACGGTGTTTTGATTTCATTACACGCGTCCAAAATGTTCTTCACCCCGTCCTTGTCATTACCTACAAGCATTCTCATTTGCCTCTCATTTCACTAAACACAATCTTGCTTATAGACATCACTTTACAAGGGAAACGTGAATCTCCTTTCACCAGCCAGGCCTCAGCGACCAAGCTTTAATGGTGCTGCCCCCTGCTGTTTATGTGTAGAATGCACAGTTCAAATGAGGTTTGTTATATTATATAACTACATAATATATAACTAGTAAGTTACTAGTAACTATATAACTAGTAAGTCCCCGTATTTTAATTCATAGAACTACATAATTATTTTTGGCAACTTTAAGAAGGTCCCAGTAGTTGTTAATAAGCTCATATATGTGCAATATATGAGTTATATGTTATGCGTCAAAGAAAGACATTTTTATAAAATATATTATACAAGGAATATAATATGGCTTTACTCTCTTAGGTCACTCGGATACCACTAAGACATTGATGGCACACTATAGGCTTAATCGACCGGAGGGATTCAGTAAACAAACACGCAGCTGTGTTTACAAACACCAACTCTTCATTGCAGAAAATTCCGGGTGGGAGGTGGCTATATAAAGCAAGAGAATGGGCCTCATTTCCGCCACTTCCTGTCCCCCTTTCCACGCACTTGCTGGATGTCCCGCCCCACATACGCTGGGCGCTATACTTGCCAGAGCTAATAAGGTGAAATGCTGGACCTGTCAGGCAAAATTTAGGGACTGCTTGCAATTATTTGCGATGTATCACAGAGGGCGGGTTATTCCTGCAGGAAATCAAGAACTAAATATGTAAGAAAAACATATAAAAACACATATCCTATATTAGATGAAATAGCACATTCAGTTGTTCTCTCCCTACCCAATTTATCTGGCCCAGTCCCACCAGTCACACCCATAATGATGCTTCGAACCATATTATATTCTGCTTTCCAGGCCCCCGTCCCCATTTCTGCAAAGAGCTCCAGCTTTGCAGATTAAAGTAATCCCCCAGTCTCTCCCCCCCCCCCACCCAACAGCATATAATGTGACGGGAAGCCTCTAATTTCTCAAATGCTGCCTCTCAGAGAAATAAAATAACGATCTGAGGACAGACATTTCCTACACTATTCGCTTTGACCTTTAGCCACAATCCCATCTCGCATTTTGCGGCCCGGACACAGTTTCCTTCCCTTTCCGTACATCCAGTAAGGAAAATAAATCGCAAAATAATTTGTACCTCAGAAATGCTCATTAAGGACCATCATCTCCGTCTGTAGCCACAGCTTTGGAGGCCGCAGACACTGCTGTCTAATGCATTTTCGGATGAAAAATGGTGACAGCGGAGTGGGAGTTTGTTACGAAAGATCGGATTCGCCTTGCGCTGGCAGACGACTCGGTGAAACGGTTCTCCTGAGCAGAAGATTGCTGTCAGCTCCAGGAGGGAGTAAAGTCATATTAGATTTACTTTGTCCCCGTTGCTCTCGTTTTGTGTCTTGCCATGGGCCTCAGCACAAGTTTCCTGCTGCTATCAGAAGAACATCGTCCCGTTTGTTTTTCTGGCTTAGAATTTCGATTTTTGGTTGTTTTTCTTTTTTTTTCTTTTACCCCTCTCCCACTCATTTCTCAACTTCTTGTGTTCTCTCGCGCTGTCACGATATAGCGACGCTTCCTTGTCGCACTTTAAACGTTATATATTTTTTTTCCTGGTGGGGTGAACCGGGGCTCGTGTAAACCGTGTCTGGCAGCATGGATCATTGTGTCTCGCTGTGATTTCCGGGTCGTTCCGTACCGGCCTTTTTGATAGGCCAAATTCCCTCCGTGTCCTGCCCTGCCGCTCCACGGTCAGAGATCGGTTTACACACCGACTCTTATTTCAGATGTGCAATATTAGCTGATGGCTGCTAACTGGCGCTGCTACTTCAGAATACTAAGGCTGTGTCGCGCCCCTCTCCTGCCTCACTTTACATAATGCACTACATATTGTGCATGTTTCACTGCTTGTGTTTTTGGCTGCTAAATATGATCACTCTTCTTCTATAACAAAAAGTCACAAGACATTATGGGTTTGAGTATTCCGACGGAACTTCCATAAGGAATGCATTTCATTTGGAAGGGTGACGAAGCGGCAGGGAGGTCACATGACCGTCCTCAGCCGCTCTAGGCGGAGCGCCTCTCTAGGGTTCGAATGCCTTTGATGGTGGGGAGCTGGGAAGTGCAGTGGTTTTTTTCTGTGGTTAGAACTGCATGTATCCTGCTGCAATACACACCTCTGGTTTTGTTCAGTTATTGCCCAATCTTTTCTATGGCTGGGACGGGGTAATGGCCCCCCCCCAGGATTTCATGGGCTCTCCCTAGAAGTGTTCGCCCAATCCCCAAAACATCTTTCCTTTATTTCAGTTCTGATAGGCCAATTTAGTCATATGAAACTATACTGCACTATATGGACAAAAATATTGGAGCACACCTCTAAATCATTAAATTCAGGTGTTTCATTCTGACCCATTGCCAAAGGTGTATAAAATCAAGCACCCAACCATGCAGTCAGGTTTACAATCATTTGTGAATGAATGGGTCATGCTGAAGAGCTCAGTGAATTCAAGTGTGGTATTGTCATACAGTAGGATGCTACTTTCGTAATAAGTCGGTTTGGGAAAATTCTTCCCTGCTAGATAATCAATGGTCAACTGTACATGGTATTATTGCAAAGTGGGACTGTTTAGGAGCAACAGAAACTCAGCCACACAGTGTCAGAGCACAAAAGTAACAGAGCGGGGTCACCAAGTGCTTAGCGCATAAAAGTCGCCAACACTCTGTTGACTCAACAACTGCATAGTTCCAAGCTTCCTCTGGCATTAACCCCAGCACAAATACTATATGCTCGGAGCTTCATGGAATGGGCTTCCATGGCCAAGCAGCTGCATACAAGCCTCACATCACCAAGCACAATGCCAAGCGTCAGATGGAGTGGTGCCGCCACAGGACTCACATTTGTTCCGCAGAGTGACGAATCACACATCTCTGTTTGGCAGTATGATGGACAGGTCTGGGTTTGGCAGATGTCAGGAGAACGTTACCTGCCTGACTGCATTGTGCCAACTGTAAAGTTTGGTGGAGGAGGAATAATGGCATGGGGTTGTTTCTCAGGGGCTGGGTTAGGCTCCTCAGTTCCAGTGAAGGGAACTCTTGATGCTTCAACACACTGAGACATTTTGGACAATTCTGTGTTTCCAACTTTGGGGGAACAGTTTGGGGAAGGCCCTTTTCTGTTCCAGCATGGCTGTGCCCCAGTGCACAAAGCAAAGTCCATAAAGACATGGTTCATTGAGTCTGGGGTGGACTGGGGGGACGCAGAGCCCTGACTTCTGCGCCGTCATGCACCTTTGAACTCGATGAATTAGAACAGAGATTGTGGGCAAGGCCTTCACGTCCAACATCAGTGCCTGACCTCACCAATGCTCTTCTGGATGAATGGGCAAAAATTCCCAAAGACACCCTCCATGAACTTGTGGAAAGCCTCCCCAGAACAGTGGCGGCAGTTGTGGTTGCAAGAGGGGGACCAACCTATTGATGCCTATAGATAAAAGTTCCTGTCCATGTAATGGCCAGGCATCCCAATACTGTTGTTTATATAGTGTATCTTTTAAAATATATAAGGTAATAAGAATTATATTGCCCGTGAAAAAGCATTAGATAAGCAAGTGTTGAAGTTCGAATAATACATCTGATCGCCCCCCCCCCCCCCCCCCCCAGTTGGGAAAGCCAAGTACCTTATTATTTCCCGCACCAATGCCCAAAATGTGAATCACTTCTCATAGCATAGGAACAGAAACTAATCCACTGGGCATCTATTATGTTTCTGCCAAAGGTTATTTTCTTTTCCATTGGCTTGCTATCACATTGTACATTATGATAGATGGCTTCATAAAATTCTCAAATGATGGCCCTTCGAACACGTAAGAACATGTAATAGTGTTGATAACCCCCCCCCCCCCCCCGAAACCCCCCCAAAAAAACCCAGACTCCAATGTCCAGACTGGGAGCATCATCAAAGTAAACGCTTCCCAAACCGCAAACAAAGAGCCGCAACTCGCCTACAAGACCCACAGTGAACCAGCATTCGCCCATAATCGCGATATCGGTGTAAGGTTACTAAATCTGTGCACCTGGTGGACGTTTTAGCACTGATACCATTGATACCCACTCATATAGCCTCTATGAGCTTCAGTTGGACGGCGCTGCTTTGGATAATTTTGCAGGGATTTTCCAGCTTTTTTTTTTTTTAATCGCACACAGAAGTCAATAATTCCTAAGTGTAGTATGCAATGGCACTCTCACAGTTAATATTACAAGATCTCTGTACCACTTGGGGTCACAATGCCCGTTACAGCGATGATCCCAATAATGGAGAACCGAAGAGCAAAATTCAGGGAAGGGAATGATTTATTTAGAGAGAATGGAAGTCCTTTAGGGTCACGTCATATAACCGAAAGGCAAAGAAAGTACTTAAGAAACTAAGAACTTGTGCAAGACATTATGCAGAACTTATACACCACGCATACCTTTAGGTATCACCACGACCACATTTCCATGTAGGTCTATGTGGTTTTCACCCATCTATAACTCATCTCTACCATCATCCTATGAACTCCCCATGTTCACGGTCTGCCGGAAAGTTTTTTTTCCTCTTTTCTTTAGAAATATCCCGGCAAATCCAATATAATTTATCACCACATACTCCGAAATCAGAACACAAGAGGATAAAGTCACCCCAGAAGAGGTAATCTTACACACAGCTGCTTTCGTATAGGCTTTTGTCCAGAGTGACTTACAATTTCTCCCATTTATACCGCTGGATATTTTTCCGCAGCGATCCGGGTTAAGTACCTCACTGAAGGGTCCTACAGCAGGGGCCCTCCTGGGATTTGAACTGGAAATGCATTGGGTTACAGGTCCCTGTCTTATACCAAAGCCATATGCCGCCCAGTATCATTTGGGGTAACAGAAAAATATGGGTCTGTGTAAGTGCCTTATCTGTCCTCATTACCTTTCCTATTTTCCCATTAGTTTACCAGCCTCGCTGGTCTGATAATGTGAATGTCCCTGTATACACGGTAATTTACGAACTTTTGTGTACCGATGCTAATGCTGACAAACGGGCGCGCTGACAAGCAGGGAAATTGACGGCATCGAGATGGATAATCACACGCCTGTCCCGTGCATAGTGATTCCCAGAAAAGCTCAAGACTCGCCATAAGGCACTTCCAGCTGGCCAGGTGATGGATGGTCGCAACAGTGCGTTGCAATGGATTTGTAAAGTCGCCTGGGCTTAGAAAATCAAAGCTGAGAGATGTTCATTTTTTCCAACTCTGATCCGGATCGGGTGAATTACTGCGTAGAAATTGCATTTCATTTTCTCAAAAGGCCGGTTTCGTTAACGGTGTCATTCATTGCTTCATAATAATGTTTTTCAAAACAAGAGAAATCAACCTGTAAACCAAGTTTTCCCGAAGCTTCCTGAGAGCGCGCTCCCTTCTTTCAGTATTCTTAATTTCCTCTTAACACGAATCACCCTGATAAAGCCGTCTTACAGATGTGTACTGCAGCCTCAAAGGCATTTAAATTACACCAAAAACACAAATACATGTCGAAAATCATCGCTCCTGTCCAGCACTAGTCGCTATATATCATGTAACATACAGTTGCTGCGCAACTCAGCCTCTCAAATCAGCGTTTCAAGTTACATTTATCTGCCCGTGTTGTATAACAGTCTGACACCCAAATAAAATTTCTGAAAGACTCTTTTGATAGCAGTACTGTGCAACGCTACATTATCAGCTTGAATTTGGTGCACACAGACTAGCGATCGCTTTGAGGGAAAAACACGTTTGGGGGGGGGGATTAAAAAAAATCCAGAAAAGCTGCGACAAACGCCACCGCGACTGGCATTTAGGGGAAATCTGCGGTTCACTTGTAGGTATTTTTTTTTTCTTGTGCAGCCCTTGAACCGTGAGCGAAATGTTAAGCGAGCGGAGTTAAAAGCGCAGGCCGTGAGCGAAGCGGCTGGGCGAAGGGGCGAGGCTGCTGCCGTCGGCCGCCGACAGAAAAGCCAGCAGGTCTTTGATTCCCCACAGCGATCAATCCGGGCTCTGCAGTGTCGGATCGGCGTCTTATACCCCGGGTCCATGTTGAAGTTTATGTGTCCGGACTCTTTCGCTTCGCCTGGGTCATTTCAGGGCACGCACGGCATCCGCTCACCTCCGATTCTTGCAGGTAAGAGCCCGGTGTCGGGTCCGGTTCGGGTGCGAGGAAATGTGGGGGCGCACCTTTAAGATCCGCAGCAAAATAATAAAAAAATATACAAAAATAAATCATACACATCATCTTGATTTTCGAGCTGCGTAGAAAGGTTTGGCATTTTGTTTCAGAAACGCTGTCAATATTCCGGCCAGGGCAGAAATTGTGGTGGAAAAAGTGACGTCCCCCCTAAATACAGACGAGCGAAATTATGCCAACTCTTTCTAAAATATTTTTTTACAACGCGAAATGCTTACTTTTATCAGCCATCAACCGTTTGTAATATTCTTTGCCACTGTTTTTTTTAATGTGGACTACTCCGAGGAAGTGTTAGTTTAATGGCCGTCAGATATTCCGATTTTATGTGGGCGGATTTGAAATCGTTTTTAAGAATTATACCCTACATATTTGGAGCGTCTACTTATACACAGTCTGAAGTGAAAATAGCTGGTCTGTAAGCTAAAGAACAGGTGTTATTTACATTAGCTTATGAAAATCGCTTTTATTCTCTTAGTAACAGCCGAGGCTTTCATTTTGTGCACATAAAATTCTGGAGTGAATTATTGGGGGTTTGCTTTACTTTGCAACTTTTTTTATGTCCGACTGAGCGTCTTCTGTTTAATTGTTTGCCTGCCGTTTATGTATTTAACATCTGCCTGTTGAAATCTATTTGTCGTGTAAGCAACGTTGAGGTTTTTAACTCTTTGCAAATCACCGCAGGCGATTTAACGTCCATTCCTTCATACTGTACGGCAGACTTCGCCGTAGCATTTGTACCGTATTCTGTTGCACCAGTTTAATTAATCCGCATTGACTTACACTTAATCACTGTTACTTTGCAGCGATTTATTTTTTTTTGCATACAGCTCATAGTCTCCCAGAGGTCCCGCTTACGTCACTGCCAGCTATATACTTTTATACGTTATTAGTAGCGCGTGTTTATTTGTAGGAACAGTTGCAGCTGGCATTTGAGAGACGTTTGTGTCTCTCTCATGGTCAAGACGTTAAGCTCAATATCGGAACTTTAACTAATAACAATAAAACGCCTATACTGTATTATTTCAATGTAGGCCTAGGTAAAGTATGGATTACAGTAATAAATTCCCTAACTTGTATATCATTCAAGTGCATGCCATTACACACATGTCCTCACGCGCATTTGGTTTTGATGATTCGACTGTCTTTACACGCTTTGAACTAATAATAAAAAAGCGATCCGGAAAATGATTTATATTAACATTAATATAAGCGTAATTATTTTAATTATGGCCAAATATGAACCCAGGACAAAAGGAAAGCAATCGCTTATTCACTATGACTTACGGCTGTTTTATTATTTTTAATTGCGTTACTGTACCTGAAATGTAAAGAGAGCCACGTGGATATGATTGTCCCTCTGGAGCTGCCGTAGAGGGGGAAAAAAAGATTTCGCTACATGCGATGTATCAGAATTTTGGACGATCGGAGATTCTGCTGAGGGTCATTCCAGGTCAAACGGGGTCCGGGGCAGCTGCACGGCGAGGAGATCAACAGCTGAGCCCGTTACAGTAATCGATCCTGGAGATCATTAACCGATTTCTGTAAGTACCGTAATTAGCAGTCAGCGTTTGCGAAAAAAAATACACGCAATCGCATAAAAATGTAAGGGTTTCGGAACAAGCTTCTGGTCGTCGGCAGATGACGTTGAAGAAGTGATTGATTGCTGGCATTCATATGCAAAAAGTTCCGTTTGGCTTATGTTTAATTAGACTGCAGTATGGCAGCAGCTTGCACGTTTGTGATGCATTGCTTACCCTTACTTTTCTTTTGCGCGATGTACCGCTGAATGGAAGCGCTGATTGCAAGCTGACAGCTGTCAGTCGTTCTGTGCTACTTAGCAGTCAGAATCGCAGGCTGTCGGCGGCTCCCGTCATTCTGCGTAGCTGTTCACGGAATAAGATGTAGATTTTTTATTACACTATTATAATAATTATTAATAATAATTATAATAGTTATGTGTCTAAGCACCAGCAGTGCTGGATCCCTGTCATTATTATTGTTGTTTATTTTTTTTATTATTTTTAATTTACGTAGATTAATTGAAGATTTTAGTGGATTGTCAGACTCACTAGGATGTCTAAAGGAACCTTTCAAAGTAAATATTTTTTTAACAGATTTTAAAAAAGGACAGACCTACATTGGTATGACCTGAGGTACATTAGCATGGTCACAGGCCCCTGGGTAATTTGAGTTATTTTCCCCAACCCTGCTATTTTCTACGATGGTGATGTTGTAAGTCAACAGTAAAAGTTGTCAACCGGGGTTGAGGGGGTTAAAATTTTATTAAGTAAGGTGAGTTGAGGTCAGTTTTTGGCAGAGGCCCCTGGGTATGTCTGATGTCAGATCATACCATTCTGCCATTTTTGGAAACGTTCGGTGGGAATTATTCGCAAGAGTCATGATTGGCATGACTATTTTCAGTATATAATACTAAATTTTGATTTAAGGATTGTCAGATTTTTAGGCTATGATTGGCCACCCATGTACTGCAAAGGCAAGGCATTTTCACAGTGGGCACTGTGGTTTATGTGCTAATTGGAGCAATATTTTTGTTAAATATCAGCTAGTTGTCCTATCAAACAATTGGGAGTTTAATTTCCTTCTCAGTCATTTAGGCCTTGCAACTTCAATTATGTCATCACATAAAAAAATGGCAAAACTGCAGATAGTTAATCATTTGTGCCTTTAAAGGACACATTCTGATGGCCTCTGGGTTTGAACACACACCTGCTGTTTTTTTTTATATGACTGTCTGGATAACTAAGCCCATGTTAGTCCAGATTGCATTTTCAAATTGCTAGTGACTGTGTGTGTGTGTGTGCATGTGTGTGAGTGGCGGGGGGGACAGTATGCACAGCCTTAAGTAGTTTTTGAACACACAAACAAAGACCTTTTTGTACTCTGATCAAATTGTATCTCAGACCCACTCAGAACTTTGACCCCAACACTTACTTGCATATTGCTGCCAGTATAACTTCTGCCTACTGGCTTAATATTTATCACCAATAACTAAGTAACCAAGTCTCAATAAATAGGTAAATATCTATGGCTATCACTCAGAACATCTCTGAGTTCTGCTGTTTGGTGGTAGGCTCACCGTCTTAGGTTGTGCGGCAGTAACTTAGTCACCTTTATTGAATTCGCTGGGGTCATTTTTGCACTATGCTGTGATTGTGGATGTGTCAGCTGTTGTTCTTGATATCTCTGCAGTAGTGTTCCTGAGATGGAGCAGAGAAAGCTACACTGCATAAATGAAGAAATATTTTAATGGAGGCCTTCTAAAAGTACAAACTATTTTTGTACATTAAATGTTTTGTAAGCTGGTTGTGGGTTCCCTGGGATGTTTGCTGGCATTGCTGAGTCTCACGGGTTACATCAAGCCACCCTGACTCATTTGGATCGGAACGATCTAAACGACAAAAACGTGCCAGAAGGATTGTGGATTTTTCCAAGTCGGACATGAGCATCCCTGTCTTGTACGAGATATAGTTTGCTATGAAATGCTTCGGAGTATCGAGGGTGTACGCTCACACACCTGGATCAGATCATATAGAACCCGTAATCGCGTGCGCCCAGCGGTTCCTGCTACTCTCTGCGGGTGGGGAATTAAATATTAGTCAGCTGGAGACTGTCCAGATAAGGCCTTTCACACCTAAATTTGAGTCTGGCCAACCTTCTGTGGTTTGGGGCGAGTGGCTGATAAGCGTTATTGAAATGATTAGTTGTGCGTCTCGTCAACATCGTGACCGGTGGTGATGTTTCCGGCTCTTGGCACCCGCGACTCGGGTCTTCCTGTCCGACGGCCCCGTTTTCCGTTTATTCCCACAGCCGGTGGCCTGGGAGGACGTCGCCTTTACTGCAACCCATATGTTCTCCATAACTCCATTTTATGTCTCCTTGACGTCGGCCGCTACAGGCTGGCTGGCGGTATTTCGGAAAAATGCCAGTGGCAGAAACGTGTGCGTGTGTCGGCCTTGGTGTGTGCAGGAGGCCTTGGTTTTTTTTTTTTTTTTTTTTTAATTTAAATTGTTTTTCTTTGTAAGCTATGGACACCTATGCAGCCTTACTGCCCAGGCATCACGACTACCCCGGGTTCGAACACCAGTGCTGCTCTCAGAAATCTCCATCCCTCTTTCCCTTGAAACACCTCCTCCTCCGCTCTTCATCCCAAAGTCACAAGGAGCATCCTGTCAGTATCGGAATGAAGCGGGAAGGTGGTTGGATCGCTGGTCTCCGGGGGCTGTGTGTGCAGCTCTGGCAGGTAGCCGCTTTCCTTTTCCACAGTATCCATCCATCTGCTCTTTAGCCTGTATGTTTTTTTTATCCCCCCCCTCCCCTTATCCTGGTGCCAAGACTGTTTATTTTGTGCGTATCCATGGGCTGTCGGTGCATTCGCCGTTAAACTGCAACAGCCCGATTCGGCCCGCCTTTGTGGACGGACATCTGTAACTTATTACCACATCTTTGGCAGATTCTCCCCCCTGTTTTGTGCCGACGTCGCTGTTAAATACTGCCGCGTTGCCCCTGATTATCCTGCTATTAGATGTATTACCACTTGTGCTCATTTACGACGTTAGAACATCTTTCTCGCACCGCGATGTTTCTCTCCTCAGGGGGCCAGGGGTGGGGCAGATTGAGATCATGTCAGTAACATAGAATGACTTGTGATCCTGAGGAGATAAATCGATAAATTGTGCAAATTTATTGCTTTTAATATTTTGCAAGTCACATATCAGTAGAGTGAATATTACAGAAATGAGTGGATAGTTTTTTTTTTCTTTTTTCTAGTGACTAAAGAAATTTCTGCAAGAGGTAGTGTGATACACGTCCTCACGGGGATGGGGTACCGGGCCCAGTCTTTGTAGAGCAAGAAGCCGGATCCTGCTGCAATCAAGACCGGCTCCGGATCTTGTCGTTGCCCTTAATCATAGTTCTGGGTTCCTCGAGTTCAAGGCAGCCAATCGCAGTGCTGAGGTTTTACTCATGTGCCAAGTGTGAATTTCTGCATGTTATTGTGGGTGTTCCATGTAATTAAGTATTTTAGAGGCATGCCTTATCCGGCTTTCCAGAAGCAGGGAGGACTTGCACGGGATGCGGGACGGGAATATCGCAGACGTGCCGCTACAGGTTGTACCTTGAGTGAGATTTTAAAGCCTCTCTGTAGTAAAACTGGAATCTGTTGGACTTTAGGAGGGTATTCATAGGTGAGGCGTCATTTAGCATCCGTTAGCGTTTGAGAGTTTCTGCGCCGATTAGCGGCTGCGTGTAGTAATTTCCCCTTACGCTTTAGCCCGGTGGCTGAGCTGACCGTTGTACCAGGCAACCGGGCAATCCCGAGAGCCATGTACGAGTTCTGGGGTTTCAGAAACATCTATGGCACATGTCTTCTTCTGTCAAAATGGATTGAGTTAGCTAACCGTAACGATAAGCCGACGAGCGAAGAGGTCGCAGAGAAAAGGGGCCAACAGAATCGGCAAAAGGTACTTAGCGGAGCGCTTCCGTCGTCAGTGATTGCAGAGACCTTTTTAAACCGGAGAAATAGCGCTCAGTCGGCACTGTTAACGAAGGCTAACGTCGTGTCTTTTGGCGGGAGCGACATGGGCGAGGTCCTGTCTTCCTTCCCCTTGTAGGTTCGTTAGCGGTGCCGGGATGCGGGGAGATTGCCGGGCCGGCTGGATGGCCCGGCCCGGTCCGCAGCTGTCCGGGACAGCTGCTTCTCCCAGCCGCCAGCTCGCACGCCGCTTCTGCTTCCTGCCGCCAACAATGGACAGAGCCGGTAGGGGGGGTGGGTGGAGGTGGGGGGAGGAATTTGTAGCGGTGTAGAATCTCACGTTGCTGCTTCAGACATGTCTGAAAAGCATCAGGACTTAATCGGACTCCAGGACTGGAACCCCGACTCCCTCTGCTTTTGTTAGCTACTGTTTTCTTTTCTCTCTTTTTTTTTTTTTCCTTCGAGCTTTAATTAAGCTTGACATAAAACCGGCGAGAGTTAGCACAGGATTCTCCCCCCGCCGTGTCGCTGGTTGGATGTGGCGCTTCGCACATGCTCAGTGGGCCTCTCCGCCGTGGTGGGCGGCCTGTCAGGAAGGCCGTTCCCCCGCAGGGCCGTTTTCCCTGCTTTTATGGTGGTTATCAGCGCTAGCTGTGTGTTTCCTGCTGACATCCTGACAGAGAGTCGGGCCTGCGGCCTTCCTCGGCTCGCCTGCCTCAGGATCTCCCCACCTCTGGGTCAGGCTCTCTCTATCCAGGCCCGAATGGAAAGGCCAGAATTTCGAGGAACCCTTGCATCTCATGGCCATCGTCTTCCACTCCGCCACGGTCGGTCACAGTCCTCCTTGGAATCTCTTAAACTTCCCGAATCATTTCAAATCTCAAGGATTCAAGGTAGTCTGTTTTTCTGTGGTGTTTGTCTTTGGGTTATGTTGTTTTTTTTTTTATTTTGTTTAGTTTAGTTTTTTTAACCTCTTTTTACCACCAGCTAGCCTGGGGCACAGCAATTTAGCATGCAGATGTACACACACTCATGACTGGAGTATGATATCTTCAGATCTGGCCCCAGTGATCACCGTGTGAGCGAGGGGGCCACACCGGACCTGCCGGAGGCGGTGAAGCCTGCCAAGGGGTTTGGGGGGCGGGGGGAGCCACAGTTGGCTTGATGTGCTTGTAGCTCCATGAAATAAAAAGGTCTGGCAATACAGGCACGCCTGCAAAGTTGTGTTCCACTTCACCAGTTAATGATGGCTAAGTATCCTGTTTTAAAGGCAGAATCCAGGGCGGCATGTGGCTTGTTAGTTTCTTGGGTTCACCAGTTGCATCAAAGGGTGCTGTTCTTGTTTTTTGTTTTCGTTACGACACTAATTTGGCATCCGCTGGAATGAGGAACGGGTGGAAAGAATCAAAACAAACTATGAGGGTCACCTGACGCTGCCCGCCCCTTGATGGACAGCGGCCCAGCCTCCCACACCGATACCCGTTTCTGCACCGCGAGCTGGATGGGGCCACGTATTTTGTTGTTTGTGATGCGAGGCCGAACTTCGCCCATCTGCCGTGGCCCCACTGGAACGCTATGCTATTGAGCAACAACCCGACAGTCTGGAGAACCTGAGCGACTCGGGGGAAAATTCCTGGCGTGGGAGTGTCAGCGGGCGAGCTTCCAGGGGCGGGTTTCTTCCGGCGCAGGCCATGCCCAGTGGCCTCCCGGCTGCGCCCCGCTGGCTGGCGGCTGCCCCAGCAACGTCTCCCTTCCGTTACCGGCACGTGCTGTAAGGGGAGTGTGTCGCCGCCACTCTGCTTGGCTGCTCACTCACATTCGAGGATTGTTCAGACCAGCTTTCGCCATTTCCTGCATTGCCCTCCACTGTTACAGCGTGATGTCACCTAAGGCCTGAATTGGCTTTGTTTAATGTGGCATTGAGCTGATTATTGTCTGGAAAGACATGTGTATATATATATATATATATATATATATAGCTGTGGAAAAAAGGAAAACGGAGCACTCTGTATTTTTTAAAAACCTGCATGTTTAATTGTGGCTCTGCTGGCAGAAGGCTGCACTGAGCGGCAGGCTGCTTCTAGGTTTCTAAGACAGCAGTTCAAAAGAACAAGGTGAAGCAGGAGGCACTGGGGACGACCAGAAACCAGCCAGGTAGAGGGGGGGAAGCGAATTTCCAGTGCCAGAGATGACTGTCAACTTATCCGGCAGTGCCTCATGAATCGGAGGATGACCTCAAGTGACCTTCATAGAGAATGGGGAACATTAAGTGGTAAGAAGTGCCCTGCTAGGACAGTTCATATCAGGCTCCTAGAAGCAGAACTGAAGACCCATAAAGCAGGGAAGAAGGCCTTCATCAGTGAGAAGCTGGGAAGAGCCAGGCTATATATTTTACAAAGAAGCAGAATTTTGCTGTGGTCTCTTAAGTTGTATGTATATATAACTTATATATAGATTATACATATATATTTTCCCTCCATAAACCAGATTTTCTGGGTTAAGATGTTGTTGTTGTTTTCTTTTTATTTAAGATTCATGTTCTTATGCCAAGACTGAAAATTACATACAAATTCGTCAAAAATTACATGGTCTTTATGACGAAAAGTACCCAAAAGCCTACTTGTGAATTGTGGACTTGAGCACGAATTATGGCTTTCTGAAGGATGGAAATATGGGAGTGACCCCCGCGGCCGGACCTCAGGCCGACGCTTCGCTCCGGACGCGCTTGCTGCTAATACCCGGTGCTCCTACCAAGTTAGAGCTTTATGCTGTATGGGCCTGATTGGCTCCATATGGTGGCTTTCTGGGCAGCTTGGGAGCCTCGTATGTCCAGGACGTGAATACCTACCTCCACTTGAGTACCTGTGTGTGTGTGTGTGTGTGTTTGTGTGTGTTTGCATAGATCACATTTGAGCACTAAAGTGCCATAAAACCTGAAATTTCCGTACTTTTCGGGACATCTTTTCAGGTCGCCATTTGGATAACCTAAATTTTATACAAATCTGTGAATGCAATCAAAAAACAAAAATTTGGGTTGGTTACTTATGGTTAAGGTTAGGGCTGGTTAGGGGTTAAGGGTGTTATGATTGGGATTAGGTAGGCAAGTCTGGAGTGTGTGTGTGTTGAGTTTGCATGTGTCCTGTCAAGATCGATCGGGGGCGTCGTCTAAAGTCATCCCGGCTGCCTCTTTTTCCGTCGCCATGCAGTAAAGCATTTTCCGGTCTCCCGAGGAATTTCCCAGTGCGAGGTGAGGACACGTTAGCGGGAGCTGCTCACGTTGGTGAACACGGTGGCCTTTCCTAACCAGCTCGATTAGTATTCAGTTCAGTCTCGCCTCCTGATGTCGGCAAACCGGTGCTGCCGGGAGCTTCCCCTACTGCATGAGGAGAGTCACTCCGGATGGTTCTCCTGCATGGTTCCCCGATGGTGGAACGTCATCAGATTCCCTCTTCACCTTCAAGACACTGAATGAATTCCCCTACTAACCAGATGTTGTTTTATTGCGTTCTTACTTTATGTGTGTAGTCCTGCTCCTGTCCTGTTTCCACTAGTACCTGGCCATTTACTGGGAGCTCAGCCTAGCTGCACTCGCACCTGCTGGCTCATCGACAGCATGAATGTTTGCAGTGTGCCACTTGCCTCAGTCGCTTTGGACGAAAGCGTCTGCTAAATATGTAAAATGCACGATCCAGTCTGGAGGGCTGATGCACTCTAAGGTCGCCCGCTTTTGGCTGGAGCGACACGGCTGAGGTGCTTGGATCCTTCGTAGACGCCGTTAGCATCCTGGGATACAGGAAGAGCCTACTGATGTCTAGCATCCAATCAAGGCTGTCTCATGGACATAGACTCCAGACTTATGCTGACCCCATACTGGATAAACGGTATGGCAGTATGCTGTCATACAGAGGCAGAACACTATATCTGCATATTTCATCAATATCTTATTTTGGTCTTAATTCGATGTCCCGGGCTCGGTTTTATCTCGTGACAAAATGTCTGCTGTGTACGGTTTTGAGGAAAAACACTATTGTTTACCTACCTACTACACAAATGGGTGGACAATCAAAAGATCTCTGAAGCCCTTCTTTTTAGTTTCATTTTCGGTGTAGTTATCGTGTTTCGCCTTTTGTGGGGCAGTATGGGTGATGCGTGGATGCTTCCTTCATAAGAGGGCCCCTGTAATCCAAAAAGGGCGATTTAAGACGAAGCGATTTTCCCTGTGTGCTTCACCCAGCACCTTCTAAGGTTCTCTGACACATTCCAAGTAGAAACAAACCTTTAAGGCTGTTGGCTAAATCTCATCTACAATTCTTACCTTGTTTAGCAGAGAGGCGAGGTTTCAAGTGCATAACAGTCTGCTTTGTTGTGCAAAAGAGGCTCGCTTTAGAATAATGCCGATATGCAATGAATTTTGGACGCCTTCTGCCGTTGGGTTGCTTGGTTACTGTACGAGGCGGGAGGCTGTTACCTCTGGCTTGACAAAGGCACCTGTGCCCCTGGGGGGGCAGCCTCGCTCCTGATTGGTTAGGCACCTGGTTTATTGTGTCTTATTTAGTGACCCCCCCTAAGGTCAGCTAGGGAGAGAGTCTGCTACATGTTATGATAGGTCCTAGGCTGTTTAATGCTGTGCTTCTTTGCTCTGCTGGGTGCTTTTGGGTACGTACCCAGTACCCCATTGTCCGCTTATCTCTGGAGAAAACAAACCTTTTTGTTTTCCCGATTATAATAAGTGAACACAAAAATTTCGTACTTCTTACTGTTGAGCCTTATATGCTTATATGGGTTATATGCAGTATTTGAAATGCATGGAAGATCTGAATGGTTTAGCGTAGTGGGGGGGTGGGTCTGTCTTGGGGGTGGGGAAATGTGAAACGTCTGAAATCAATGATTTTGGTTAACTAAGAGAATGAGGTAGTCCTCTTTCTGGATAAATCCCTGAGACACCCCCCCCCGGTCTCCTGTAAAAATCTTAGATCCCAGAGAGTCCGAGCTCTGGTTACATTGCAGTACAGTTTTCTTTTTTCCCCACCTGTGCTGACCCTCAGCTGTCCGCACGCAGACAGCAGTTGGGTTTAGAGCCGCAGTGTTGTGTGTTTGTTGCGATGACTTTAACTATGGGAGGAATACTCACGTGTCAGTTTGCAGGTTTAACTGGATTCAGGGCTGTCAGGACATTTCTCCTCCATGGAAAAAGCGTGCACACATGCGGGAAGAGCCAGTGCACGCCGACCTGTCATCCCTCACCGTGCCGCGCTCTGCTGCGCGTGCTAAACATGGCCGTGTTTATATGACGCCTTTAGAGACGCGCCCTCTCTCATCCCAAGCAGCTTTTCCAGGGGTTAGCGGCTGCGGGTAGGGTTACCTCGGCTGGGATGCTAGTCCAGAGCAGGGCACAAACTTACAGCCACGCACTGGGGGTGATTTTTGAGATGCCGGGTCACCTAACTGCGTGTCTTAGGGCCCTAAGTGGAAACCGGAGCAGTGGGATGATTCTCGATTCCCCAACCCCACCCTGGGACTGTGTACTGTACTGGGTGGGGGGCGCGTAGGAGCCTCCCTCATCTGTGAAGGTTACCCCTGCATGAAAGGTCTTGGAATCATTCATCTGCTCATCCCTAGATCCCCCTAAATTCGTTTTTAGACACCCCCCCCCTCCCCCCCCAAAAAAAAAAGCCCTTGCATCTGAGCCCGGCTGATGGTCCGCATAAATACCACTATAAAAATAACAGCCTTGTAACCGCAGGTCCGATCTAACTTCCAGTAGGAACGTATAGGAGTGACCAGTGAGATGGTGTTTGAGGCCTCGATGGGGAGAGAGGGCCAGGCTGGGGTCCAGTAGCCTCAGAATGCCTCTGCCGGCCAGGGGAGGCACCACCTCAACAAGCTGGCTCCAGGACACGAAACTCACCGAACTCCCACAGTTTTAATTCAAGTTTTGGCTGGGGGACAATGGCCAATCCCTGTGTTTTCAACAGACTCCTGCCCGCCCCCCCCTCCGGCAATAAAAACCATGGTGCAACAGGGTTTGCATTTAAATGGTCACATTTGCTGATGCAGCACTGTCAAAGTGACTCTTCTCCTGCGGCGCCGGATGTGACTTTCTCTGGTGCGGGTCGGGCCTCGAGGCAGCTGGACGCTGCAGACAGGATTTGGAACCACACACGAGCCAGCTCTGTTTTAGGATCTGCAGCCTACTACGGCGGTGCGTGTATGACACCCAGCCTGGGGCGGGGGGCACGGCGGCGTGCCCGGTTCTCCAGGGCTCGACTGGGAGGCTGGCAGAGTGCCTACGATACATAATTCATGGGCGAGAGGTGCCTGAGTCCTCAGCATCCCACCCCAGGGTAAAGGGGGGCAGTCTCTGGAAGGAGCAACACCTTCAGACTGAAGTAAAGCCGGAGCATTAAGACCTGAACGGCTGCCAGGATCCGAGGCAATTGAAAGGACTCTTGCCGTTTGCTGGTCCGATTTTCGCTTAAGGCCACTGGAAGCCTGCGATGCTGTCTGACATTCTGAGGGGAAGCTCTCATAGATGTGCTGCTAACGATGTGCTGCTGACGCGTGCTTCGTCCTCCTTGGCAGCTTCTGATTGGACCCTCTGTGTTTCACATCTCATACTTTGTCATATGATACCAGTTTGGCATAAAGCATTAGGCATAGTTTAAATTTAACTAAGTATAAATAGCATTAAAGTCACATTCACGCTACGGCGAGGCGCATGTTGCTTGTAGTCCTGTGTTCGTCCGCGCCGTCAGTCTCTGTTCTGTGATCGCTGTTGACTGTGGCCACAGCCGAGCAGCAAGTGGTCTCCTGTCTCCCTGCTCCCCGGCACGCTCCCGGACCGGCCCGGCCCGCTGTCTGGGCGCTGTGCCTTTAAGGAGCATGGTGGCGGAGTCCCCGGCGGTGTGGGTTGTTACGTAATGGCTCGCCCGTCCCTTCCAACACCTCCCCCTCCCCCCCTTAGCGGCAGGGCCCAGCCCCGTCCCGCCGCCAGCCAGGCGACTGAGGTTTCATCACCCGAGCTCCGCGAGGCTTTTCTCGGACCCTGCCTCACACGGCCCTCCGGCCTCGGGGCTCGCGTTATGCCGGGGAGGGCAAATTTAATTAAGCTCGCACAAAGTGGTTTTATACGCCAAGCCAGACTCTCCTTCACATCCTGGGCGAAGCAGAATAGTTCAATTCACAAGATTTCAGCCGTTGCGAAGGCAAGGCCTTTTCATTTTGAAGAACTTCTGTTTGCTTTTCATTCCATTGAAAGCTTCTTGCAGGGGATAATCGTGATTATGTTTGAGAAGAGTCTCCCAGATGTGGTTCATTTTCCTGGAGACAGTTAAGCCTTTTTACACCTATTAAATGAAACCTTCAGCTATGAAAGACTATCAGTGTAGGTGATATAGGTAGGGATGTCAGTGATAAGATAAAGATGTCTGCTCTGTTTGTCTTGGTACGGTCTGTTCTTAAGGGAGAGCGTACGTCATGCGTGCCTCTGTCCATGCAGGAATCGGTCTACCTGGTTCCACCAGTAAGGTCGGGGGGGGGGGGGGGGGCCTCCGTCCATTGTGATACGGGGGGAGTCAGGGGACATTTCTTGCATGTTATCTGCTGTACCAAGCTCTACCTGTCCTTCTTTGTGTGTCTGTTTTTCTTTTCCAGCCAGTAAGTGGACCAGACAGGTTTTTCAGAGTTTATTTGAAGAAGCTGAATTTTTTTTTTTTAATTGTACCTGACTGGTTTCCTTTTGTGTACCTGCCCTATTATTTTGACCCCCTCAAAAGACCACCCCCCCCCCCCCCCCCCCC
>JAODKL010000047.1:1377017-1430929 GCA_026780765.1 Petrocephalus schoutedeni
ATATATATATATATATATATATATATATACACACACATATTATAATGTATATATGTGTGTGTGTGTGTGTGTATGTATATGTATGTGTATATATATATATATATATATATATATATATATATATAAGCATGGTGTTTGGCACCAAATTTCCACTTATATTTCCTTTTCGCTTTTCATTGCCCAGGACCAGCTACCCTTCAAATGCCATGTTTTCTTCCTGCCAAGTATCTAATTAAAAGGAGGCCCGTCGTGGTTTTATTCCACTGGCAGCAGTCTGAAGGCCGAGACGCGGAAAGATCCAGTAGTTCCTAGAATTGTTATGTGCGGCGAAGGTGCTGCTTCATTTTGTTCCCGGCCGCGTGACTCAGATGTGATGAATATTTTAATTTGAGGCATTTAGCTGTTCGGCCACGCTGACCCCGGGGGTGGCCTATGGCCCCACGTTGCCAAAACCTTTCTTTCACCCCATTTTTTTTTTTTTTTATTACACTCCTTCTTTGCATTTTGTTTATTTTTTGTCTAAAATCGTTTGTCAACATCCTGTTGTAACAAGTTGCCGTCTCCCTTAGCCAAGCAGGCGTATAAGTGAGTAATATGAAAAACAGCTTTCTAGACCAGCAGGACAGAGGCGTGGATGTGTGGAGAACATGAACAAACAGGGGTCTCTAATGCCTGCTTCACCCTGCCCCGCATCTCTTATGTTGCCAGCGATCAAAAACAAATGAATGATATAATATGCAAAGAATCTAAACAGAACTGAGATAGTGTCCCAGGCTGTTCAGGCAGACCCCATCTGAGTGAGGCATTGCTGACCACACACACACACGCAGAGGCTCCCTTCTAGAGCTTTCAGGAGCACTCGGATAACCACGGGGTGGCAGATCCTACTGAAGCTGTGCACCTTAGCACCTGGATGACGGATATTATTTTAGGAAAATCAGAGTCGCCCTTGATCACAGAAAAAGAATCGGCAGATATAATGGAAACTTAGTGTTCATTTTAGTTAAAATAAAGATTACATTCAAATATGGAAATTCCTGTCGCTCATCGTATCCGAAGATGGCTGTTTGCACTGTTGTAATAACGTCTCTGGCGACTCGCTCTCCGGCCGGGTTTTGCGTGTGGGTGGAGTTTGCATGTTTTGCCGCTGTCGCCGTGGGATTTCCTCCTAGTTCTCCGGTATCACCCCACAGTCCAAAAACAGGCCAAGGTGGATTGGAGTTGCTGTATTGTCTGTGGGTGTGAATGGTGTGTGTGTGTGTGTGTGTGTGCCCTGCAAGGGATTGGTGCCCCGTGCTCAGTTATAACGAGTTTTGCACTCATCGCTCCCGGGATAGGCTTTGGACGGAATGGATGGGATTTTAGTACCCAAGACGTAATGTGAATACAGTCGCCCATCAACTTACAAGTGACATCTAAAGCAGACTAAGTGGATGCTGGTTTAGTTACATGTGTGTGATATTATGTCTTATGTTATTTGGCGTCTCCTCTATAATGATCGAGAGACGTCCAGAGTGGCAAATGTTCCTAATTCCAGAACGTCACCAGGACGCAAGCTGATGGATACCTGTAACCTAATTGAGACACAAATCATGCTACATTACTTACATTAAAACATGTAATGATGTTAATTGTCGTTTAAGTGTGAGTTTTGATTACTCATGACATTGGTTTTAAGGGCTTTGATTTCTAAGCTGTTTAAACACATCCGCTTATTTGAATTTCCATGGACCCTTTAAAACTGGGTTTTATTTGCATTCAGACCAAACTATAATCAGCTTTCACACCGTGGCTGTGACGCAGTTTTTAGTCATTAACATTCGAAATCCAGTGTTACGCTTTTTATTTGCCAGAATTTTGACAGGGGATCCCTTTCAAGCACAGGAACGATTTGTGAACCCCGTGAACGATTCGTGAAACCAATCCAGAGTGATTCTGTTTACCCCCCCCCGCCCCCCAACTGGTGTTCCTGGAACGCATCGTTAACCTTGTACTTGCAATAACTAGCCAGGTGTTTCGACTTCACAGTGTTTCCACCAGGTGGCGCACTGCACGTCCGTTGAATGTCAGGGGGCGACTGCATTCAGGGACCTTTCCATTGAGCTCAGATGGTTTAAAGTTTCACATTCTTGTGTTTTGGTTAAGCAGTACCGATTCACAGGTCTGCATTAAAAGTGTTTCATGGTCCCGCCTTAGAGTAACATGAGAGTTATTTGCTTAAACTTTCTTTAAGCAGGAAATGTAGTGTTATTTCCCCCACCGCGCTTTTGCAGGCCGCTCACCAGCGGGGATATAAGCTGTTTCCCGGCTGCGAGTTGCAGGCTCCGTCGCTGCACTTCTCATCTGGGACAACCCAAACGCTGGGCCGGTCCAGTCCTCGGCCCGTAACACCTCTCTCCCCCTGTCCTTGCCCAGGTGCCCAGGCGTCAGCAGAGGATATGAGGACAATGTCAAGGCCTTGACTCCCGGCAGTATGTCAGGTGAGACTCCGCCGGGCGAAACGGGCTCCATGGATCTTGGAACCGCAGCCAGTGGTTTGAACGAGGTCCATCGTGAATCAGTAATGCGTCCCAAAGGAAAGATACTTGATCAGACTCAGTTGTACAAAACCTGTTTGACTCCAGTACCCATAAGAGTCTTTTTTTTTTAATGCTATTCAGCTGACAGCTGTGAGAACAGGATCGTTTCTTATGCCAGCCCGACTCAGCTCCATGTCAGAAGAGTAATATAATCTCAGAATATCGTTAACATTTTTACCAGTGGTCGTTTAGCATCTTTACAAATAATCTACAATGACTTATTTCCTTGTATTCCCTTTTGTCACTTGTCAAGTGTCACTGACTATGATCAGTGTGATTTTCTGGTTACGCCAGTTTAAGTTCTAAGAGCCAACTTTTTGCCTTAAGACAAGGCAAAAATCTGATTATATATACATGTACGTTTGTTTAATCTGGCGCTTTTGTTCAAAGTGATCTACAAGTGAGACTAATATTCATTCATTCATTCATTCAGCTGTCAAGGAGTCGACTAGGCATAAGTGCATCTAGACTGGGCTTCCAGTGAATGCCCAGGTACAAATGTAAGCACTGTTAGAGCAGGAACCACAAAGCAAGACGCTATTAAGGCAATTCAGAGATGAGAAGGGCAACATTAGGAACATCATGATATCATGCCACTCTTAAATTCTGCAATTTTGTGGTTGTGGCTCCAGCCTTACATTTCTGCAGAGCCTGAGAGCAGTCTGCCTCGTCATCAGTTGAATCTGCCTCGTCATCACTAGATGATAATTCAAAACTACGCGGCTCAGTTTGTTACAAACGTTTAAACTCCGATGCTGTTATAGGACTGTGGCAGCAGTCGCTCGGGCGTGTTATGAGCCATGAGGTTAGCTTCGTCTCACTGGGATGTTACCAGTTGGCATTCCAGTGCCAGCGTACGCTGCTGGGCCTCTGTGCCAAGAGACACGAGTGTAAACGTGGGGGGGGGGGGGGCGTCTTCTTTTGGTGCGCTCTGTCGGTCCAGGTTATTTTGAATCCAAGAAGAAAATGCAGCATGCAGGCCGGAAAGAGGCGGCTTTCTCCGCCGTGTCTTGCGGCCTGGCCTCGCCAGCCGCGTCCTGGAAGTACTACCGCACCAGGTAGTAAAAAGTCTCCATTGTACTCCCGCCGATTTTAGCTTTTTGGTGTGGAGGAATAAATAAATATAATAGTCATAAATATAGTGTATCAGTTCAAAGAGATTCATTTTTGTTTTACTAAACATTTACACCCTTGAGGACTCTAAAGATTTGCACTGTGTTTGGTGAGAAGTTGGTTTATTGTTGTTTTTACAATGTTGGTGACATTTTTTGTATTTTCTGCTGCTCTGATATTACAGGCCATTTTTTATGAAATTTAAAAAATAGTTTTAGGCTCAAATGAATTCTGAACTATAGTTGTAATTATGTAATTAAATATGCGTCTGAAATTCAATGAATTCAGTTTATAGGAGGCCAATACTCATCTTAATTTTAGAATATAAAAACAGGATTGTGCCCTCTAGTGGTCATGATCTGTGTTGTCAAAACATGAAGGACTGTTAGAACCTTTCGGGTGGGGTTACAGACTTGCCAAAATATTTCTGCTTGGTAAAATGGCACCGATAGAAACGCAAAAAGAGCAAATAGTACTCTGGTAATAGATGTTTTGGCACTGAACTCGAAGAGGTCTGTAATCATATAATGTAATTTAATATTTGGCATAATTCTTTAATGGTTGGTGTCTTTGCAAGGAATACTGCAATAATTAGAAATGTGGCCTGCTCAAATCTGTATAAATTGTATATATTTTGGGGAAGAAATTGACATGGTGGATGAAACAGCTGGATGAAACGTATTTAAACTTATAACTTTAATTTCTTGTCAAGTTAAGGCCAAGAGCTCCCTAAAATGGTTTGTTAGATAAATTGCAATGTAATGTATTTACAGTGGTTTCATACTGACAGTTTAAATGTTTGCTGCGTTCAATAAGCCTGACCAACTAAGATTGAATGTGATGCCTCTTAATATTGCTGTACTGATTGAATTTGTGTCCCGTGAGAGGTAGTGGCCTCCTTGAATGGTACAAGGATCAAATGGAAAGGGCCTTTAGAACTGCCAGGGGGGACAAGACACTGAACATTTAAATAAGCTGTCAGCCCAAACTCCCCCCCCCCCCACCCCCCCCGGCTTAATATAACCTGTGATACTAATATTAGATGATGGTGTACTTAACTTAACACTTCTAATAGTTTATTTAAAAATGCCTCATATTAAACAAAAGCTGAGCAAGATCAATAAAACATAACATTGGCTGAATTATTTTTATGCTGTGACAAAGTAGAAGTGGAATAATAATTGTAAATAAATTTCCATTTGCCTGGCTACATGATAATACTTTCGAGGCCTGCGGAAGCCTGACAGGTAGCGTGAGTGAATCTGGGTTTTTAGCTCGCCGGAGAAGGTGCCGGCCGGCCTCTGAGGCCCTGAGAGCAGTGCTGGCAAAGCGGTGCTGGTGTAAATGTTTTGTGTTGGAGTCACGAGCCAGAAGCACGCTCCATTCCTAAGCCGTACTTAATGGCACAGTGGTGCCAATGGGCGATGTTTATACTTGGCTTTAGGGATCATTTCCGTCTTCTTGTATTACTTAGAACTGGTCTCTGTATAACTAGTTACTGTGCTGTTTTATTGAGGATGTCAAAGTAATCACACTGGAATTATGCTTACGGAATACCCCGAAAACCTTCTAAATACCCGGAGCCGTCCCCCGGTATGTATGTCCATAAATTACCCCGAGAATGTTAAGTCTGGACTGGAGGCATACTGGAAATTCCTGTACTCTCACAGGCGTTGAGATAATCCCACTTTAGTGCACTTAGCATGTTGGTTTTTGGAGGTAGAAGCATATAGTCGCGCATGGCTGACCTGCGAGAAGCCTGCGCGACGCGGCGGAGAAATTTAACGCAGGCCTTCGGCTAGCCCTGTTATTTCTGCGCCTCGCAAACCTCATTATCCTTAACCATCTGCGGACCGCCAGGGAACTGAAGGGCCGCAGATGCCCCCGTCCACTGACACGTAACGGGAGCCCGAAGACCACGGATCGCTCCGCATTTTGTTCCCTCCGTTGGCCCGGGAGAAACTCGCGTTCATGCAGGAATTTCATGGCGCGCGAACGCGCCGAGACCGTTGGCCTGGCTGCCCCCAGAGTGCTGCCGTTTCTCCCCCTTTTTACGTTCCATTTATGTTTGTCTAGCAGATGCTGTTGTCCGAAGCGGCGTGCGTGCAGGGGTTCTGAGAGCACGGCCGGCGTCTCTGGGGCTCCTATGGATGAGGGCTTTGCTCAAGCCCACCGCAGCGACACGATTATTCCACCAGCTTATTTTCTGTTTGAAAAGGGGCATGATATTGAGATATCTGCCTAGTTGTTGGATTATTTCCCCTTGAAAAAGTGAAGCAAACGACACGACCCTGTTGCGTGAACAAACTGAAGTGGGATTATTTCAATTTTCGCAGGCTTGTTCAAACCAGAAAACTAGGCTTAAGGATTCAGTATTTGATTTATGGAATGTTGGTGGCAGGATTGCCGCTTTAGCCACTGGAAAAACACACTGTTCAGCTCTGTCCGTCACACTGTGTTCAGGTACTCATCCAAGAGGTGGTTTGTCATGTGGTGGTGTGCAGCACCGCGCTGTACCAGTGTGTGCCCCCCTTACCCCCCCCCCCCCCACTGAAAGTTTTATAAATGAATTAATAAATATGTATTAATGCATTTATCCTGTTTCACACTTAAGAGCTCAGCAGTGTGGTGCAGTGGTTTCAAATCTAAAAAATCTAAATTCAAATACTTGTATAAATGTGTAATTAATCATATAAAGAAGCATAAAAACAGTAATTACAATTATACTGAATAACAATTGCGAGCATGAAAAGGAAGATGTCTAAGGACAAAGTTTATAAATCAATTGATTACAACAGCCACAAAAACTGATTGTAATCAACATAGAGATATGAGAATGTAGGGAAGTCGTGTAAACATGCTCCCATATAAATTAATATATCATCACTAATATATAAATATAAATTTAAGTATTGGATAATTTAAAGACAGACTTTTGTTTGTGTTGTGTAGTGTGTATTTAATTGATTATATTTGTGAGAAGCTTTTAGAGTGGTTAGTATCTGTATCCAGCCAAAAGTTCAGACTTAAATAATCTCATCATGTGTCCTACGTGCCGGTGAGATTCCGTGGGAAACGTACTTAATGCGTACGTAACGTGGTCATGCGGCAGGGGCAGCGTGACCCTCCGCGGAGATCCAGTTGCCATGGCGCGGCCGGTGTTCCGGTGGGTCTCCGCGAGAGAGCTGCAAAGGGATGGGGGGGGCGGGGTTGGGGCTCGGTGCGCTTGCATCTGGGCCGTGTGTCCTGCCATTACACCGGCGTGGCTGTCAGCAGTGTCACACATAGGCTTCTATGGCACGCTGGCAATAATCCCTTCCAATACTGGAGCAAACTGGAAGTGGGGGGGGGGGCACGCGAGGGAAAACTGGAAAAACCTGTCATGCTGCTGTAATTGCAGACTGCTGGATCAAAGCGTCGAACTACGCAGCAAACCGCTGTTCTAATTACGAGAGCTTTAATGGCCTTAATTTGGAAGGGGGGGGGGGGTCTGCAAATCATATATAAATTCCATCCGGCCAACATTAAAAATGTGTGGAGCACAGATGCTGTTTAGATGTAGCGTACAATTCATATATATTCATATTCATATGCATCTGTGGCCAATATTTACATATTCTGGGCATGCTTGTGAGTAGCCAGAATCATACATAATGCATATGAAAAAAATCCTAAATAATCCACATAAAACCAGTTTTATAATGGGTGCAAGTGCAGCTGACTAACTGTGAACAGAATACTGAGTAAAAAAAAAAGACAATGGCTTCACTACAAGTTAAATAAGATTTTGGTCTGAAATCTGTTTTTAAAATTATTTGAAGCATTTATTTGTATACAGTAAAATATTTTTATACTAATATTTTTGCTGCTGTTACAAAGTAAACCTGACTGACCTGATTCAAATATGTTAGTTTGCAGGTTTTATGAGGATCTGAGTGGTAACGCGTTTCCCTCCCCGAGTCCATGTTATTCAGTAAAACTGCCTCACCGCCTCTTTTGCTTTGATTGTTTCATTTTCTGTTTGTGCCTCAGAGTATATTGTTCTCTTCAAAGACAATGGTTTTCTTTTATGTTTTCAGTGATGTTTCTAGGAACATATCCATGGGTAAGATTAAGAACAAGCATTCAGTTAAAATGGGAGATGGTTAAACCGCAGATTAAAATGACATTACAATTTAGACCAAATTCTTTACTGTTGATCACTGCACTGCTGAGGCTGATGGTATTTATTTGCTTTTACTGACTTATTTTTTTTTGCGAGATTGATATCACTGCAGTGTACATATCTGTTTTTTGTCCTGGAATTAATTTCCTTCAGTAGGATGGGATTGTAATGATGAAATCCATCGATCCAGTTACATCGGGGGAGGGTGATGTTGTCTCTGCCCGTCTGTTTTGGAAAGCTGTTAAACATCTGTTGCTGGTGATTACTGATGACACATTCTTCAGCCCCATATTCGCCCTAAGATAATTCTCCACCCAGGATGGCACCATTTAAGTTACCCAAACAAGGTCTGACATCATCAATCTAGCACAATGCTGAAAGTAATGGGCAGTTTGGAGCGTCATACATAAACACTGCTGGCTTGCAGGTCCCCGAACCACTGTCAGGCACGCCGAAAGCATCATTTTTGTAAATGAATTTTACACACCATCCTGACAAGTAATTTTCTAATTTCATTTTTAATAATTATAAACATTATTTTTGACTAGGTTGATGTGTTGGTTGGTGTGTTGTTTTACGTCAGCTTCAATCCCTCAATATAATAAAAAGACAAACTACAGAAAAAGCTGGAAAATTAGAGGAATGGTATAAATGGTGATATCGTGGTTCTCTTTTTTTTTATTCCTGATAAAGCTCAGCCATACCGTTGATGCGCAGGTGTGAGCCGCAGGCCTGTTAGTGATGCTGAGCGTTTCTGCGTAGATATGGCAGGAGGCTAGCTGAGCGGCTGACCTTTGATCTCCCTCGTACCGGGCCCGAGCGCTGTGCCTGTTCCCCTTGGCTCACCCTGGCCACGAGCTGCAGGTAATTCGGTGTCGCCGGGGACATCTGGCCCAAAAATCCCTGTCACGCCAGGCCCTGTCCCCGTCTTTGCGGATCTCCGTTCTCCGCGCTGCCGTTCCTGACCAGCCGTGAACCCCCCGGGACCTCAGGTGATCGATAAGGCTGGTGCATAAATGAGTCGAAAAGCCTGCATGTGAGGCTACATTCATTAAGCCAGGCAGGTTAACGGCAGCAGAGAGGAGAGGAGTGGCAGACACTCTCTAGCCAGGCGTTCAGCCGTCACAGGAAGCCGGTTATATCGTCGTATGGTGTGGGCATCTGTCTGGAGTCAAAGAACCCAAAGAAACTGATTGCATTGATTTCACTGTACATCCATTGGATTAGATTCAGTTTTATTATGGCAAAGAGCTGGTTGAGATTTTCTAGATGACCAAATGGACTAAATTCACAGCAGACTAACGGAACTAGCTATTTGGAATGTGTCACCACATTCAGTGAAGGTAAGCTGAATTTCGGATCCTAGTCAAATTCTCTAGCTAGTTAACTGGCTGCTCTGCGGTGCTGAGAATACATTTGCTCTGTGTCGAGGGATGAGCTCTTCCGTTAATTAAGTAAAGGGACACTTAAGTCTTGAAGTCCAGCGATCTGCCTAATAGAATTCATTACCCAATTAGTTAGTTTCCATATTAACTGTACAAGTTCTTCCTAGTGTTTAAAGAGGCATCTTTTAGCTGTTTCCACTATATTTAAGCACGGTGAGAGCAGTGCCTTGTCACAGCAATTTACCTTGGCTTAAAAAAAGTGTTACCTTATCTTAGCACCAAACATACAAAAAAGGGTCGTAAGTCTCATCAAACGGTAACCCAAACACTGGGCCTTTTCCCTCAGACCTCTGAAAGGGCTAGTATCTTGCAGAATGTCATAACTAATTTCTGGACGGACAGACGTTGTGGGTGGTAGCTAATAAGTGACACGTGTGTGACGGTCACTTCTCAGTTTGTGTAAAGTCCTTTCAATAACAACCAGATTAGGCATTGGAGAAGGGCGTCACCTCATCCAAAAGTTAAACTGGTATCAGACCCCAGTCTGAAGTAGATTTACCTTGGAGGACCTTGCTATTGCCAGCTGCTGATGTCTGATCGTGTTATGGTCTTATTCAGAGCCATCTGACCCCAACAACGCATATAACCGCATGTCGGGTTTTCAAAGTCATATTGCCTCAACATTATTACTGTATGCTGTAAAAGGTTGTATTTACATTTTATTTCAATATTTACTCCATTTCTCAGTAGAGAAAGCGAAAACAGACAGTTAAAATGGGGAATGTGTTAATTAAATTTGTGTTAATTAAAATGTAACACTATTGATTTTTCTAATTTCTTTTTTCCACTTGCTTGCGATATTTATCGCTATAAATATAAAATGCCGTGTACAGTGTGTGTTCGGATTCACATACTGATATCTGCAACATATGGTCTGCTTGCTGAGGACGAACAATGAATGGAAATTATGTTAATCATTTTAATCATTTTAATCAGCCGTAATCCTAAACTCAAAATGGTACATAGAAATAAAAATAAATGAGTAAGAATCCATCCATTCTTTGTACCTGCTGGTCATGGGTCATGGGGAAAAACCTATTCTCTTCTGTAATTATGGTCAGTTACGTACTGCCCTCACATGACAATAGTAACAATGAAAGTTTTAAAAATTCCAGCATATACTCCTGCTTTGGGTTTAGTATTCATCATTAAGGCAAAATCTTAAATGTCACTTGATGCGATACATGTATGGCAGACGGTTTTGTAATTTCACACGTTATCAAACACATGTACTTTAGGAGTTTGCTACTAGTGCAGACTTAGCACAGGTCAAAGTGACACCTGAATATGTGTGTACCTCTCCTCACAGTTTATAAATATATACGTATACACAGACTTCGCTAGTTCACACTATATACATGCGTGTGGGTCTTGGTATCTTCTGTTCACAGCCACTGTTCGCTCACTTATTCATTCTGTGAAGCAAAGTGCTCTTGCTGACAGGAGTGCTAGATGTAAAATGAACTCTGGTGATATAAGGCTTTGCCTGACTCACCTTTTAAGAAATGTGGTAATACGGTAACATGAGCACAAATAACTTAATAACTCAGTTACTACAAAGGTATAAATCAGTATCAGCAATAGTATCTATATTAAATACATACAACTGAATGAGCATGGTATTAGTATGTAACTAACATTTTCTTTCTAGTTAATAAATACATTAAGTAAGAGTGTACTGCTACATTATTTGTTCCCCTCATATAACGTGTTACCAAAAACACTAACATACGTGTCAGTAAATTCTATGAAATCCTAAGGCCAAAATGAGTTTTACAAAAGGTGAATGATAAGGGAAATACTTGGGCTTTGTTGATTTTAAACTGTGAACTTCTAATCCTGTCATACAAAATATACATGGGCATATTTTTTTTTTATAGTGAGTCACTCATGTGCCATGTGGATTATCCTACACGGCATAATCAATATGGCAGCCCCAAGATTAAGATCACATGTAAGACGATTGGAAATCAATACTGAAGCTTTGAGAAATTTAAATCTGATTTTAGGATTTCCGTTTAATCCCAGGAGAGTCACTCCAACCAGATTGTGAGGTGTTCTTACTAAGACACAAAAAAATATATATATATATCAAGTAAAATTGTACGCATGCCTTATATCTCCATATACCTCCATAAAACAATGTTTGTCACAAATTAATTCTGGGAGGTGTGGCACTGATGCAACCCTCACTGTCGATGAAGATCTTGGTACTTGACTTGACTGCCCCACCTCAGTGTTGCCCGTTCTGCTTCAGGGATTTACCCGGGATGTCAGATTAAAACTCGGCATTGTCATAAGTCTCCTTTCCCATTCGATGATTGGCTCGTGAAAGGGGCGGAGTCAACAGGGTTGGCTAACCACACAAGATATATAAGGCCAATACTTCCGCCTTTGGTGTGGTGCTGCCTACATTTGTTTCTGTTTGAATGAGCTAATCAGACATGGATTGGCGATTTTCATTCAATTGTCCGATATCGGCTTTGTAGAACTGTACTGGCACCTTCGTCGGTGATGCTTTAGGCTTCGTTTCAGAGAACTGCTTTCGTGATCTGCTTGACTGCTTGCTCGTTGCTTGACTTGACGATGATGAATTACTACGTGTCTGAGGTATACGAGATGAGCCACGGCACGGGAGGGGGAGGGACGTACACGGCACATGGCGGCGGAGAGTACTGCATGTACGGCGCCCAGAGTCCAGGCTACGGTCACTGTGAACACCAGCCCGTGCAGCTCTCCTCGTGCATGGAGCAGGCGTGGCCGAGTGGACAGCAGTACTCTTGCGCCTACACAGGGGGCGGTCATACGTACAAAAGCGAGTTCTGTGGCATGGAGGTGGCACTCTCTCACTGCCCCCAGCCTGACTGCTTCTCAGAGGGGAGGGCAGACTTCTCCCAGCTCCAGTGGATGCACGGGCCAGTCAAGAAAGGTATGACTGTCAGTCAAGCGGTGACGTAGCATTAGCATGACGCTAGGGCGCTCGACCGAATGACGCCTGTGTCTGGGTTTGTCAAGAACTTCAAGAACGGGAACATTTCCTAACATACTTGTATAGAACACAGCTAATGATTTTCATTGCCTTCCACATCTCTCCAGCTTCCAAGGGTATCTAGATTTTAATGTTTACAGGTGGTACCAGTTGTTTACCATTGATTGATTACCACACTGACATTTTTCTCTGCAGAACTATTTAGTACCAAAGACTAAAAGGTTTTAAATAACTTTGTTTTGTTTAAATGCTGATTTGAAAATATGCTGAAAATAATTTGAGTAGCAATTGCTGCCAGGTTCTAGCTGTGTATTTTTATTTGTTCAGTAATAGAATTCCATGTCTTTGGAGTGATTCTCATAGTCCCCTGTAAAACCAACGCACGTCATATGCAGATGTCCTATACAGAAGAAGACTGCTTATTTCCAGTGATATTTCAGTCTTAGCCAGTGGTGTTCCAGCAAAGTTCTTATCACTGAACATTCCGGTTTATTGTTGGCTTTCTTTTAATTCCTTTCAGTCAATCAATAGGTTAGGTCTTTGCACTGTTTGCATTATGGGTCAACCTTGAGGAACAGCCTGCCAGTGCCACCCGTGGCAGTAGTTAGAGCCACATGCATTTCATTGATTAATAGATAAGGAGATGAAGATTTGAAATTGGTTGCAGGTCTTCCTGGAGATCAAGGGTCTTGTGGCTCATATTGATTCTCGGAAGCTGTTCCCACTGAACCCAAAAGGAGAACAGAAGCAGCTTATTGACCATTCATTGAGTGATGCTGCTGTACACAAGGGTGGTCTAGTCTCTGCCTTGATTCTGCCCTTAACTTTGTTTACTCAAAGGGCCCGTGGGCTTTGCATTGCAAATCAGCGTCCTGCCAGTCGCCTGTTAGCTCACTGGCTAATTCAACTCAGATGACCTGGATAAGAACATCTGCCACACTAATTAGGCAATCGTTTAATCACTGTAAAATGAAAAAAATCTATTCTGCTTGATAAAGGTGTACTCTTCTTTTTCATTATATGTGATTTTTAAAGCAATGCTAAAGTTACTATGTATGTCATTCATTTTATATATTTAATGTATAACAATGGGGTAAGAATTTTTTATATATAAAATGTGTGTGTGTGTGTGTGTGTATGCATATATGTGTGTGTGTATATTTTTTACTTGTTTGAATTTATTTATTTATTTATCCATATATACACACAAAAAATGTATACATGAAATGTTTGTACAGCATTTTCTGATGTCTAGGTACACTATATATTGGTAAATATTTAATGCCACATATTATTTATTTATTGCAGAGCAGCCTGTTTTGAGCATTCTGTGTTTCTCTCGCCAGGGTACATACCGAGTTACCTGGACAAGGACGAGTTGTGTGTCGTTTGTGGAGACAAAGCTACGGGCTATCACTACCGCTGCATTACCTGCGAGGGCTGCAAGGTAAACTCTGCCTCCAAGACAAATCCTTAGCGACACTGATTGGAGAAGATTGGAGGCTCGGGGCTCAGCTCCGAGGAAGGGAAACGGCAAAGAAAACACTCAACTCTCACCCCCCCCCCCACCCCCCAGGGTTTTTTCCGACGGACAATCCAGAAAAACCTTAATCCGACGTATGCTTGTAAATACGAGGGAAAATGCGTCATCGACAAGGTTACAAGAAACCAGTGCCAAGAATGCCGCTTCAAGAAGTGCATCATGGTTGGCATGGCAACAGACTGTAAGTGTTCCACTCCATTGTCGGTAATATCTTTACCGACGTGACCGTGGCCAGTGTGTTTCAACTGTATCTCTAACCAGAGACCTGCATTCCACATTTTGCTGTGTAGGTGACTGACAGTGAGGTGCTCAAGTCCACCTATGATGCAGTCAGCTGCAGCATTTAATAACGGCAAAACTACGGCATTGCTGCTAAAGCAATCTAGCCTCATCCAGTATGGCCGCTTATAGCCGTCCCTTTGTCTCGGATACAGATTTGTGCTTCATGCACCCCCCCCGTACCAAGTCCTCCTTACGTTATTTACGCAGCCATACAGGGCATCGTTAGGACTGTATCTCCAGGCCTTGGACAAGATGAACTGTATCACAATTCAGTACATCAATACACCAGCCCAGTTTGTGATACACAAAAAAGTAAAGCTGGCATGTAATAATTATAGTAATTACTTGGAAATTTTCAGAATTACCAACCTTTAAATTTGTAATAACGGAATATTGAATGTCTTTCATCTCTGTTTTTTTTATTCAGAAATGTCACTTTACTTATCAACTTTACCATTGCATTAGCACACTACTGATGTCCTTATAATTTATTTAGTTCTTTAGTTTTAGTCTAACGTTTGTAGTTCCTCCAGATAATGTTATTGTTCTTTATTTTATTTTGACATGTAATGACCTGTTCCATATCGTTATATCTGTTTGACAGTAGAAATGCCGTTCTTGAACAATTGATGGCGATTCTCTGAATTTGCAAATTATCTGCAACAAGTGCAGAACACTGCGTTAGGTTTGCAAACCCTGTGATATTTTGGGCAGGTGAATAACTGAGCTCTAATTTTAAGCGTGGCTCGTTAATTCGCGAGAGTTTGAATGTTCGTTACAGCCCTAGTCAATGTCGGGAAGGCAAATGCACATCGCCTCACACGATGACACCTTGACTATGATTATCTCACTAAGCACGTAATTAGCACCGGGTAAGACGCCAAAGCAGATACAGCTGCGTTTCTACCCGTAGGGTCTTTAGAAATGAATCGGGGAAATTGTGTAGAGTCTGTTGTGGATGTTGTGAGCAGTCTCTCTCCCCCTGTTCCTCCTCACGCCGTACTTCTTCTTCCGCGGAACTTCCCCAAATTCCGTCTCTTTCTCCCTGGCCCTCGATCTCAGTGGTGCTTGACGAAGGCAAGCGCCTGGCAAAGAGGAAGCTCATCGAGGAAAACCGGGAACGCCGGAAGCGGGAGGAGCTGCAGAAGACCGTATGGGAGAAACCGGAGCCCACTCATGAGGAGTGGGAGCTGATCCGTGTGGTCACCGAGGCTCACATGGCCACCAACGCCCAGGGCAACCACTGGAAGCAGAAACGCAAATTCCTGGTGAGACGTCGCCTCCCTGGAGCCACGTATCCATGTCTGTTGACGAAACCCCCGACCCCATCACTGTCCTCAACGTTAATATCTCCATGTGTTTGTATCTCCTTGTAGAGTATGGAGAAATAGCGGATGCTGGAGGCGCTGTGTATTCCTCAACGCAGCAGCACTAACTTTTATCGGAACATCTTCTCTTGATGTTTTTCCTCAAGCAATGTCCTTAATCTCAGACTCACTAAAGATGTGTGTTTATGTCCCCTGTTCTGTTCTCCTTCTCTTTGTCTATAGAGATCTTCCGTTGTCCCAACCCCTGGCCTTCAGCCTCCTAACACTGTCCTCCTCTTGTATGATCTAATTCTCCCTTCCAGATTGTTTCAAGACTCAGTAGTGGCGTTTCTATGTATCATTTAAAACCCATCTTGTCAGGCCATGGATTAAACTGTTTATCATCAGTGCCAAATTAAAAAGACAATTAAGAGCTTTCATTACTATAAGCTCTTTTTGTGTTGTCAGCTTTGCCTGACATTGTTAATAAAAAAAAATTAAAAATAAAAAAAGGGGGGGTTTATATTTACCCAAACTGCATTCAGCACCAGTTTTTGCCTAAAGCAAAAAATGTCTGCTATGGAAACTCCACTAATTCTCCCACTTCTCTGTACCTCTTGCCTCTGTCCTGAGTTATAACTTGTTTTTTTTGTAGTCGACTTGGCTCGGGTCCCTCGTGAAACTTCACAATCCCTGTTGATTGTCCAACAGGTGGAGGAAGCAATGCTACTTAATGAAATAACATGTAATTTATTCTATGCTTCTGACCAGAGTGCAGTGGGGGTGATGGAGTCCAAGGTAAGAACCTGTAGAGCAACTAAACCGATTTCATCAAACGCTTCTCAAATCTCACCTGCTACCCTTTTTGGACACAAAAAAAAAACATAAGAAAAGCAAAAACCTTTTAAATTTGTTGACAAATGTCGATAGTCTGCTAGCTAAATGGGAACGTAAGGGTCCATTGCAGTGAGGACACTTAAAAGGTCATAGCACTAACTCATTCAGAGGACCGTGAGCGGCGGGCTGAAAGCGGGCTGTAGGCAGCCTCCGACCCTCTCGCCCGCCCAATGCCTGGGCTCCTATCTTTCACGCTCTCTCTCTCTCTCGTCTCTTCTGGTCAGAAGGAAGTCAGTCCGTAGACAGGCCCTTTACCGACCTTCTGAGTGCGATGTCTGTGAATCGTCATAGGCAGAGACATCCCCTTAGGGAGGAGATAGTTTTTGCTGCTCAGTTTTATCGCATCACGAAACATTTTAATCAGTTTGCAGTTTGCCAGACTTCTGCTTTCCAAAGTTCCCCCTGTCCTCTTCCCCCTTCTTCTTAAACCTCGGAGTGGACTTTGCGCACTTAATGACGCGTGGATACGCTTCGTAACGCCTCTCACACGGAGCGGGAGGAGTGAGACGTGTATGACGCCATCGGCTTGGTATCTGGCCTGCCTCCGTCGCCCCAGCACGTGCTGAGCGCCCCCTCCCTCTCATTGCAGCCCGAGGACATTGGCCAGGCACCAGTCCTAAATGCGTCTGAAGGAAGCAAAGTGGACATAGAAGCCTTCAGTCAGTTTACAAAAATTATAACCCCGGCCATCACCAGAGTGGTGGACTTTGCCAAAAAGCTACCGATGTTCTGCGAGGTAAGAGACCCTATGGCTCCCTTGACGCCTCTCTGACCCACTTTCCTCAGTAAGACCCCAGTATGGCAAGCAGCCTGGTATCTTGCAGGGATGCATGCCATAAGTTACTGTCAAAGATCGGGAAGCCTGAACTGAGACTGAAGATCAGTTCCTGGCAACCTACTGAAGTTAGGGAAGTTGTTTTGGTAGGCGTGTATTTAAATGATCAGCAGTGATCCCCCCACCTCACCCCTCATGCAACTATACCTTAAATGTCAGAAAATGGGGTGGACCTCGGCGGGTGTTTAGACACTGCTGATGGGCTGCATAAACGGGCCACTGACTCCACTTTTCTGCACCCCAGCTGCCTTGCGAAGACCAGATCATTCTACTAAAGGGCTGCTGCATGGAGATCATGTCGCTGCGGGCGGCCGTGCGCTATGACCCCGAGAGCGAGACGCTCACGCTCAACGGCGAGATGGCCGTCACCCGGGGCCAGCTAAAGAACGGGGGGCTGGGAGTGGTCTCTGACGCCATCTTTGATCTGGGCGTGTCCCTCTCCTCCTTCAGCTTGGACGACTCGGAGGTGGCTCTTCTCCAGGCTGTCATCCTCCTGTCTTCTGGTGAGGCGCTCGGAAATACAGAATTGCGCTTACGTAAATATTGATTTTCTGGTCCGAGTTAACTTGCCTTCATGGGTTTTCTGGGCCAAAATTTGGTTAAACACGCAAAAACAAAAAGACGGAATAAAATACTCATACTTTTACATATCGTAAATTGCACACAGTTGTACACAAGTTCTGGGTGTTATTAGTATTGTATTTTCATTATTAGTAGTATTATCTTTTCATTTGAAAACACTTTCAAAAAAATATTACACGTATTTCCACGCAAACTCCCCATAATTCTACGGGAGGAAATTCCAGTCAAGTAGCTTCATCAGTAACATTCTTACTGGTGACTTAGTTGACCAGAATTCACAGTCTATCCTTAGCTGACACCCCTATCCCCTGTGCACAGATCGCCCGGGTTTGACGAGCGTGGAGAGGATCGAACGATGCCAGGAGGAGTTCTTGCTCGCCTTCGAGCACTACATCAACTATCGCAAGCACAAGGTGGCGCACTTCTGGGCGAAGCTGCTGATGAAGGTGACGGACCTGCGCATGATCGGGGCCTGCCATGCCAGCCGCTTCCTGCACATGAAGGTGGAGTGCCCCACGGAACTGTTTCCCCCGCTTTTCCTGGAGGTGTTCGAGGACTGAAGGGACACGACGAACTCTTTTAGCACTACTGAGTGTCATTTCATTCCATACCTTAGAAGTAGCTTTGGCCTAGTTTTTGACGGAACCATTCCTGTGATGCGGGTACATGTGAATAGTGTGTTTTTATTGTTTTTTTTTTTTCTTTGTATATTTCTTTTGAGTTACAATTTTATTTTCGTTGTTTTTTTTTTTTCGTGTGATTTAGTTTTCCGTAGTAATCGCCCCCCCCTCCCCCCGCCATCTAAGCTTGGTCACACAAACTACATAATTTGTAGCGTACTGTATAATGCAAACATCTTCCTCCTTTTTGACTTACCGCCTGGACAGTACTGTTTAATAAGTCAGAAGCAGAAATCAGTTTACCTATGCTCCCACACTTGTTGATTCTTACGCAGGAAGAATAACACCAACAAAAAACAAACAAAAAAAAATCAGGAAAAAAAATACAAAAACATTTGATCATTGCTTTCGGAGGAAGTTTCCATCTAATGAGCCCATGAGCTTTAGTTATATATTAGATGTATTGCTGACTGAAAAGAGTGACTCAGTGTTAATACTCTGTGTTTGCAGCGACTGCAGTACACGCGTGCTCTGAGGCGTCGGCAGTGCGCAGTGCCGGCAGTGTGCAGGGCAGTGACAGATGTCACCGGTAGCGCTCGTGCATATGCAGGAGAACTGCTTCGTTCCTTCCTCATCATCGACCCGGCTTGCTTTTCTGCCCCGCTGAAGTCTGTCGCCTGGTGACCAGTATAGACAGGCGGCGGTAGCGGAAGCCGGAAGCGTCTCAGTCCTCTCCTGTTTGAAATATGCCTCTAATTTGGTGCCAAAATCACACATTGCTCATTCAGGCCGCTCCGCTCGCCGCCCCCCCCCCCCCACACCCCCCCGGAAATCCGTGGCGACTAGCTCGCCGATGCCATTGCAGGGGGCGCCGCAGTAACGCCCCCCCCCCGTCTGCATCGCGCGATCAGGAGGTCATCATTTTGAGTCCCTCCCCATTGACTTTGGCCAGGCGGCCTCTGGGTAGGCTTGGTATCACTCACAGTTTGTAGGCGCTCCATAGGTCGTATTCTATTTACACATGAGTTGTTCTGTTAGCCAGCCAGATGGGTGGCTATCTGATGGAGTGCCAGGCAGCACCCTAGTGTCTCAAACAGAGCAGGGCAGGTTGGGGAGCATGCACTGGTACGGCGCGTTACCGCGCCCACCACACGACAAGACGCCTCGGGATCCCGGTTGGCGGCCTCCCCAGGCCGACATGCGGTCCAGTCCCACCCTCCGGAAACGGGCCTCTGTCTGCCGCAGCCAGGTGTTACGTGGGCGTCCCATTGGCCTGGTCCAGCCGCCTGGGTCCTCAGCAATGAGGATCCTGCCAGCCGGATCACCCTCAGGGAATCGCACCACATGGTGGTAGTGCCATAACTGAGGCTCCCTCACAATGCAGGTGATGTGCCTCATTTGGGACTCCCTGAGCAACCGCTCCATCACAGTCAAACCAGCGGTACCCAAGGATTTTCCAAAGAGACACCGGGAGTATAATATGGGATTGTTTGCATATTATAATGTAAAGCAGTGATGGACAGCCAATGGGAAGCACTGAGATATAGAGAATGACCGTAGTGCTACTTAAAAGCAAATGTGATTGGGCCGGCTCGCAAGGTACAGTGAAATAAGCTGATTTTGATTGTTAAAGCTTTTGTATTACTTTGTCTCTCTCTCTGTGGGTTTCCTTTGGAAAACAAAAGTTTTACTTGTCTCTTTTACTAAAAAAATTTACAACACAAGAAGGGTACACTGCTATTATAGTGCTATAATGTATCATTCACAAAAAGACAACCTCGTCTGAAACAATGTTATTATATAAGCTTCTAATTACTCTTCAAAGCAGCTTCTGTCTTCTGTAAAGTGATGCCTTTTTATAAGCAATAGACCTGTGGCAGTGTTCTTATGACTGGCGCAAATCTGCACCAAGTAATGCACAGACAATCAGTGAGTGAACCCGTGTCACACACACCTGAGGGGCGCGACATCAGGTGAGCATGGCGGGAGGGGGCGCGCTGCGAAATGTGAGACTATGTCGAATTGTTAAATCGAGGAATGTTATATATTCTAGCTATTTTTTACGAATGCAACGTTCTGGGAAGAAGACTGTACAACGTTAGGCATCCATTATTCAATGAGACACATAAACAGAATACTATTTTACAGCGAAAAAAAAAAAGGTTGTATATTTTCAGACTGCAGATATTTTTTACAGATATTATATGCATAAAATAAATATTTGCTGTTTTAAAAACAGGGCAATCAACATTTTCTCATATTTATAGCGAGAGCAGTATACTGTTGAAGCGTACTCATATAAAATTGATACATAACTATCAATAAGCTGTTTCAGTGTCACTCTGACCATTCCAAAAGGGAGGTTTGAAAAGGAGATCAGAGCTGATCTGTTGTAAGACACAGCTCCACTCCCCGCAGTCAGAAGGCTGTACCTTCAGATTCTATTGAAAACAACACCCATCCATCCAGGTGTAAACCTTTCAGAAGCCAACGCCATAAGAGATCATCACTCTAGCCCAGAAATCCACCATGGGGGAAAAAATCATAGCACAGAATTTTTCCGCTTAAATTTTCATTTCACGCAAAAAGCAGACAGAATTGTGCTGATTACTACCTGTGCCGCCCGCTACTAGACTTTCTTGGTTATGGGATGCGTTCATAAGACTGGCAAAATGGTTGCTTTGTTCCAGTCTGTGTTGCACGGAGCTGCTGGTTAGCAGTGTGGTAAGGAGTAACTGAGAAGAAGTAAGATTTAAACACTGCTGAGAGTGGTATTCTGGTCGAGAGAATTTGTATTGAAGTATAAACTGATGATGATGATCTTGTTTGCACTTAATGTGAATTGGCTCTGATAATAAAGACAGCTTGGACAACTCCCTAGAATTTCACATGTACTCGTCTCTAAATGTTGTCATTCAATTCCAGCCTTACGGATATGACATTCAGACTGGTGAGAAAAAAGGAGGGTAGGCAAGCTTAGTATCAGTGTGTCAATTTGCGTAGCTTTGCGTAGCTTTTTCAAAATTCATATTCATATATACATGTTAGGAATACATAGCGTTTTAACAGCATTATGGAGGTGACAAATGGACATGTGTTTAATGGATGCTACTGATAGTTCTACACATAGTTCTATAAACTGCGAATTTTAGGAACAATTACAGAAAGCATTATCTGTGTAACCAGTAAGAATCTTGAATGAACACTAGAAGTAATAATTGAAAATATTTGTTGTTTTTGGGGAAAAAAAATATTACAGATAAACCAGATAGATTATGGATGTCACTAGCCCATCACAGACTATAGAAATCACATGCCTGCATGCTTAATTAGGAAACAATTTAAAGAGTAATTAAAAATAAAACTAACAACATGTGAACATTTTTAAAAATAGGTCTGTTTTTGTGGTCACAACTTTAATTTTGCAACGAAGTGCCCCCAGACAAGTTTCCTTTTTGACCTACGTTTGCATGCTTTATATATCACTTCAAGTGTTGTTTTATAGTTACCCTAATGAATAAAAAGAGCTGGTAGGAGCATTAAAACAGGACATGAAGGTCAGTCTGTGGCCAAATGGGGGTGGGGGGGCGGTAATCTCTTTTTGAAAAGAGCACACTGTGGGAAGGGGAGGCCGACCCAGTTGAACATTCATCACTTAAAACCACTCTAGATAATTGAAAATGCACTATATCACAAAGTCCTCCAAGCTATGAATATGAAGTGACACCTGATTTTTGTCCGTAGTCAATAGTGACAAGACAGGGCAAAGACCATACTCCAGGCAAGACCCACGACTCTGCCCCCATTTCCCCAATGGCAAGAGATAGTTATGGTTTAAAAAAAAAAAAAGTACTAAACTAGAAAGGACATAATGAGATGAAAGCAGACTGCAAATGGTTAAAAAGCCAGTCTTTTTAAATACAAAACGCCAGGATGCACAAATATAATTATGTAAAAGTTATTGATATGTAGTGTAAACAAACTATATCAGAATGTTTTCAAAGTTATAAATATATTACCTGAATTAAGACTAAGAAAATATTACGAGGCTATAACACATCTGGTGCCTGTAAACATAGCTCCGAAATACTGACATCAAACGTCTTGAATATATACAATGACATTTTGTACATTCTCACTGGAACTGCCCCACACTGTAACACAAGTAAGGTCCTGCTGGTGCAGCAAACACGGTTTCCAAGGTTGTTAGCTAAACGTGTATCTATAGTCCAGGGCACTTTTTGCCTCACTAGGATGCTTGAGATTGCTGACAGTATGGAAGAAGAAAACCTATTTTTTTTTAAGTTGATTCCGTAATTGATCAGTTTTTAACTGATTCCGTATTCATGTTCATACAATGTTTATTATTCTAATATCTTGTTAGCTTCAATCAATTGAATGATGAGAAATATCAACATGGATAAATGACCACAACGTTTCACACCAAAGGCAGAATTTAGGTACGTAACACTAGTTTAAAGTACTAAAGCAAAGAGTACTTTTTGATGATTCTAAGTAAATAAAGATTTGTATGTTTGAATGATAACACACACCTACGTCAAAACAACATAAAGCCAGATGACTAAATAACACAGGGTCCGATCCAGTAATCGTGTACTCGTATTCATCCTAATGATAATGCACCGATACCTAGGCCCCTATAACCGATACCACATGATGACGTAACAGCAATACGTTTAACGAGCAAAAAAAAAAAACGTGACCGCAAGATGTCTGCGGCGCGGAAGTACGTAATAGAAAGCACAGCGGACCGCGATCTGTGCTCTGCTAAAATATCAAGGGGATGTACGAAACAAGTTCAATGCCAGCAGCAACGACCATCGTGCAAACTTTAGCACTGGGACAGAAAATATTAAACGTTAACCGTGATGCAATGAAAAGAAAAAAACAGAAGCTTTTACCTGGTATATTTTACACAAAAATCTATATGCATATGTAAAATTTTGCACAAAAACATGTGGTATATAAAATATATAATGTATTAAATGCATATATAGTACCACACAGAAGTGCTCATCCTCTGAAACTTGGAAAGAAGCACGTTTGCCTTCCCGGCAGAACTCAGAAGTCTAACATATCATCAACATAGCATTAAGGAATTAGTGGTGCTGGCCTTACTCTGCATAAGGCCGCAATAAAAATCCATGTTCTGCGGATTACCTACTGCTGCCAACACCCCTCCAGATACAGGGGCAGAATCTGGATTGGCTGATGCAGAACTACGGGGCCCAATGACAAGAAACGTTTAAAAATGGTGAATAAATAATGAGCTGTCATTACTGTTAATCTTTCCAAGGCCTGGCAACAAATACAGGCATATAAATAATGTTGACTACGCGAAAATTTACTATGTGATGTTTGAGAACCGGCTCTTGTGCTATTGTCAGATCTGGTTAATGTGCTGACACAATGAAACTAACCTTTAAAATTGCACAGAGTCTGCCAGAGAGCTCCATAAACCTTAAAAATGAGTTTTAAAAGAGATGTCTAGTTGTGTGAGGGCCTTCATGGGTCTGTAAATATTTCTGCTGAAGGTACTCATCTATCACACCACCACAGGGCTGGGGATGTCAAGGTGTTCTAAGATAAGTGGAAACTGCCCAGATGCCGGTTCTGTCCAATCCAGATCCGAGACTACCCTGATGCTTCAGACCGAACTGCATGATGGGAGATCAGTACTCAGGAGCCATCCTACCCATTGTGTCCTGGCCAGCCCCAGTCCAGGATTCTTTGCTGTCAAAATGCTGTAAAGAAGTAATTTACAATTCACCCAGTAGTAAAAAGTTTATCTTCCTAACTGTACTGGCAGTTATGGAGCTTTAAAATTGAAAAGTACAGATCTTTTTGTGTTTTTGCTTCGATTTCTGCAAATTTTTAATTTTTTTTTAAATTCCAACTTTGACTACCATTTTTTGCCCTACTACAGCGGAATGGATCTTCCTAGTTTGAATTCCAGGTCCCCAGACCAGGCCGACCTCTCGCCAGCAGCCATGCACAATAACACTGAAGACACCGGGCCTGTTGTATTTCAGTGGAGTGTTCCAACACACATTACCACTTGCAGCGGGCAGAACCAGCATTTTCATCACAGCATCTTCCAATATGGGAGATTTTAGTGGAACTGCTCCAAGAGGCCAGACTGCATGAATTTGAGCCAAATCACTCTGCAAGACATTAGACCTCCTTTCCCCCCAACATCACCATAAATAACATTCACTTCCCCCAGAGAAATCGTTTGACTTTTTCATTCTGATTGCTGATGTCTAAGTCATTTCAACAGACAAATCCCAATGAGTGTGATGGGCTAATGCGTACAACAGGGAAGCTATGTTTTCAGTGTGGCAAACATGGGGAAACGAAAGTCTTTTCGGTTTACTGGCATTTGACAAAGAGAAGGGCTGGCTCATCCCATCTCCCGCACGTACCTTGTGTTGGCTCTGCAGGTGCACTGTGGCACTCACCGTGGAGAGGGTTAAATTCCTCAGTCTCAGGAAAGAGAAAAAAATTATTCGTGCAAAAAAAAAAATTAAAAATCAAGTAGACACAGGAAGCAGGGAGTGTGGCAAGAGAGGCGGAAGGTGGCAGGTTTTAATTGAGATGTCTTGTGGTTCTCTGAGCAGGGAGCTCAAACCATTAGCATGCCCTGAAAGATCCAGACCTCCATCCATGCGCCACGGTGGTTGGCTGGATCCTGCTCCCTGCTCAAGTTGTGCTGTGTGTTTCTGAGCAGATGCTCCTGATTCACTTTGGAAAAAATGCCATAATGCATAAGAATTTTTACTAGACACTCAGAGACCTTGCAACATAACACTTTATAATGCATTTTCTCCACTAGATATATTAATTGATAACTATATTTTACTCCAGAATGAAAATAATTTAACCATTTTAAATATTATAGTTCTGCTTCTGTTAATTACATATCCCACTATACCACAAATAATAGTTATAACTAAATAGGATATCAGCAGATAATAGTAGGGGCCAGTAAAAAGCAGATGTTTAAAATCTAAATGCAATGCATGGAATCATGCATGGAAAACACGCGGTGAATCCACGTATCGTGAACGCCCCGTTAGGCTTGCTTTTTTAATGAACACGCGTAAACACAAACTTGGGTAGGAACGACTATTTTTGGGCTTAAGAACAGTTCAGCGACTCCGTGTAAACTGGTCTCCTGTTCTGCGAGGAAATTGTGGACGTTTAATTTTTTTCTTGTGTAAATTCTCTTCCTTAAACAGAACAAATATACGCAAACGAACACTGCCCTCTGCTGGCGGGAAAGAAACGTCCTACTAGTCATTCTGCCAAACCTTTAACAGTTTCTATCATTAAACCTAAATATACCAACACACATTTAACAGTGGTATCAATTTAATATTTGCTGTTAAATGTTTCGGTCTTTTTATTGATATGTCTAAACCGTACTGAGACGCGTACTTCTCGTACAAATCGCTTGTGTAAATCTTAAGCTGGAAGGTTCGTACCCTTTAAATTAATATATTAAAGTATTAAAAGCAAAGTGGAAACCCCTGAAGTGTGCCTTATAAGCCTTAGCACAGCTAGACGTCTCCGGAAAATATTCACTTTTATACACATGGTCAGGAGACGGAGGGTGAAAAAGTGTTTAAAAGCCAATTTTTAACTTGGTGAAAACAAACGGTGCTTGTGAAATGGGTAACAGCGGGTGCTTGTAAAATAACTCTCTCACTGGCTGCGCATTAAGACATAAAGGTGGTTAAGAACCCATTCACACGCATTTTCTGTGTTATTTCACTTTTAGACGGCGCAGCATAGAACAGTCTGTGCTGTATCATGACTAATTAATTTAATTTAGTCAGATGGGAAAACGCTACTTCGCTCAGCAAACGGCCGTGTTTTGATCGCCTCTGTCTGGGTTTCAGCTCGAATTAAATTACCCAAAGGTGGCATATGTTCAACCATGCGAGTATATTAAATGTTAGCATATTACATATACAACAGAATTTTACTCTGTTATGAGTACATAATACACTTTTGCGAATAAAGTTTCCCAGAATATGATTCAGTATATATGTTTATTAATATGCATATATTTATATATTTATATAATATATCTATATAAATCTAAGTATATGCTTTCACAAAAAACTAAGACCACAGTTTAGCAATTTACATATTACATGAACAGAAAAATAACGGCACAGCGCGAAGTGCTCCCTCTGCTGGGGAGAGGTGAGAAGAACAGGACACATGCGGGTCCGTCCACTACGCCCGAACTCCCCGCCGCCCACAGCTTCCTTCCCTTCGTTCACTTCCGTGCATTCGCTCGCTCTGTGACGTCTGAACGAGTCATACAATGATTCTGTTACAGTAGGTTCAAAGATGGACATATCAACTGAGTGACTGGCAAGTGGGGCTTGTCACGGGACTCCATAGCAGCAGTGCTCCTCGTTCCCCTAGCATCGCCCCTTTGGATCTGTCCCTTTGTCCTTTGTTTGCTGTGCTGCTGGTCACAGACTGGCAGACTGTAAAAGCGTCATCTTTACATTCTTTGTAGTGAAAGCGACACCGCCGGGTCTCGTGCTGACCACAGAGGGCTAGTCACGTGTCCATTCCATTCTGCGTGTTCTCTGGCATGTTCCCATTATCCTCGTAGCACCCCCAAGCAGACACGGATTAAGCTAAGTTAGGCTTTGAGTAGTCCTGTTTTATACAGTCAAACCTGGAAAACAGACCGGCGATCTCAGCAACCGGCGCTGTGTTTGGTGGCGGGCGGCCTTAAAGCAGCCAGGGGGCGGCTCTCAGCCCCGACCGGGCAAATGCTGATTCACCAAAGTCGCACAATGACAATCCAAATGTTTTTTTTTTCACTGCTTTCAAAATACCCCACATTACAATTATAGAGTTATCATATGCACACAATTGCACCATTAGCTAAAACTGAAATATAGAGTGCCTTTTTTAAAATAAATCTGAGGGACAAGATAAGGGGGGTGGGGGGGGGGGGTGAATAAAAAAAATTAAAATTAAGGGACTGATTAAACATCAAAAAAGGACAGACTCCTCCCCCAGCAACCAAGGAGGTGCCGACACCGACCAATCACAAACAGCCATGCATTAGCAGCAGTTCCACATTCTAAACATGGTCGGGATCGCCCCATTTTTTTTTGAGCACAGACTCAGAGAGGCCCGAGACCTCGGCATCAAACAGAGGTGCTTTATCATGCAGCAGCCACGGCACTAAATACCCACCGCCTTTGCCCCAAATGCGGGTCCTTCGCGATACGCCGGACAGAAATAACAGTCCTATCAAAAAAAAAAAAACCGAAAACAGACCCAACGACGACATTAATGACGAAAGACAGAACGGGTCAGAAATATTGCACTGACGATGCAATAATACTATGTCAAATATAAAAAGGAGCTTCCAAAATGCGCGCACACTCACGCACACACAGATGCAACATCTGTGTGAGAGTGTGTGTGTGTGTGTGTGCGTGTTCTACAAACACAGGCGTGTAGGCCTTACAGTACAATGATTTACGTTTCCCCTGCCCACCCCTCTCCATGGTCCTTTACGCCCAGAATCTCGACTTGTGAAGGAAAGCGCACAAACGTCTGTGCATTTAAAAAGGAGGTTTTTTGGAAGTGGAGCATATGTGGTGGGGGGGGGGGCAGGTTAGGCAGGAACCATGTGGCCCGTGACCTCAGGGGTGGACCTTGAAGGCCAGGAGCTGCTCGGAGTGCATGTTGTTGAGGGAGCGGAGGTCAGGCAGCTTCAGCAGAAGCTTGGTGAAGGTCGCTGCCTCGTTGGGGTGGTTCTTCAGGACCAGGCTCCTCAGAGCCCGAATCAGGGTCTCCTGCAGGGCCTCCACCGAGTTCACGTTCTCGATGCCCGAGCGGTCTGTGGGAGGTGGACAGCAGAGGGCGCCGGTCATCACAGCAGAACATACAAGCCAACGAGACACAACTACAGAGGGCGATAATGGCCGGGGGGGACTCACCGGCAGACACCAGGACGACAGCGGTGAAGAGGCTCATCTCCTCCTCGGTCAGGTTCAAGGCCATCAGCTTCTGGCTGAAGTCGAACATGGAGTTGAGCAGGTCTCCGGCACCCATGGTGCGCAGTGCCTCCACGCTGTACTTCTTGCCACTCAAGAAGGTCACGGTGCGCTCTTTGGCGTCGAACAGCGAAGCGAAGCGCACCACTAACACCTGTGAGGACGACAGCAACACACGGGCTGAGCATTAAGGTTCAGAGCGGAGGCAGGACCGTTATCAGGCACGTCTAGTCATTAGCATCATTATAAGCGTTACCGGTGAACCTACCTCGAAGGTCCCGGCCTTCAGCAGGCTGACCTGGTCATGCTGGGACAGATCGCGGAAGCCAGGGATCCGCTTCGCAAACTCCACCACCTCCCGCACGGCCGGCGTGAAGCTCATGGAGAACTCCAGCCAGATGCTGTGGCCGGACTTCCTCGGGTCAACGTAGGGAGACATGCTCATGGGGCATACCTTGGGGAGAGATTGATATGGCAAGGAGCCAATCAGAGTGTTGTAAGGAAGAAGGCGGCCCTATCATAAATGAGAAAATCAGAAAGCCCTCCCACCTTGTGACCATACTTACCAAGTGCATCCTGTTTCCTCTATTCCACACCGGTCCATTGAAGCCATCAGACATGGTCTCATTGGCATTTTCAGCTCTGTTGGATGGACCGTGGGCATATACTGGACAGTGGCCTGTAGGGGGGGCGCCGGGCTGCCCTACTGGACAATAGTTGAGCAAGGCATAGCCCCCGTTGGACCCCTGGGTGCCATGAGGCAGGTAGCTGCCAGAGATGCTGGTATGGTTGGCATAGAGACTCGGAGCTTCGGGCTTCCGGCCCATGCCACCGCCATCGCCACTGGGTACCGGGGGCTTGCCGAGCCCCAGAGCGGGCGGGGAGTGTGCAGGAGGGCTAGAGCGATCCTGGTTGTACATGAAGGTCTCCTGGTGCGCCCTCGTCACAGACCCGATGACCTCTTCCTCACCGCTGTCCGAGGAGGAGCTGGGAGAGGTATCCATGGCGACCTGGGGCTCGGGCTCCGGGCCAGGCTCTTGCGGGCCGGAGCGCGGCGAAGACGCAGAGGAGCAGGAGGAAGGAGAGGGGCTGGGGTCCTCGGGGGTCATTTCGGGACAGGGCGGGGCCTGGACCCCGAGGGGCGGGGTCTGGTTGCCATGGAGCTGGCCGTGCATCGGGTTGCTGTTCATCATGTTGTTCATGGCGCTCTGCATCTCCAGCAGCATGCGCTGCTTTTCTCGCTTGGGGATGCGGCCGAAACGAACAGCTGAGGCGGACAGAGCAAGGGAGGGGGGAAAAAAACTGTTTAACGGCGCTGCTTGGCTCTACTGTATCCATTTTTTACTGGTGAATGATTTCCTTGCAAACAGTGACACCATCAAACAAATCAGACATCAACTGCTACGGACGAAACGGGAAATGAGAGAGGTGTATAAAAGGATGCCGCCCACCGTCCCGGGACATGCCGACCAGCAGACACTTCTTGAATCGGCACTGCTGACACCGGTTCCGGTTGATCCGCATAATGGGGCAGCTCTCGTTCTTAAGGCACTTCTTGTACTGGATATTCTGCTGGATGCTCCTTCGGAAGAAGCCCTGTCAGAGGGGCGGAGCTTAATCAGCCATGTGACTCCAGGTACGCAAGTAGGCCATGGGGAGGGGAGGCGGGGGTTCTAAATAAACTGGACTGCTTTGCAGGGGGGGGTAAAAGTTTTCCTAGACTGAACTGGAGCATGCGGCACCATGCGGGCAGCATCTCGGAATGACCCAGATCGTGCAGGAATCCCTGGAACGGCGAAATGGCATTAAAACTAATGGGAAGCATCTCGGCACCAGTGCGGGAAACGGGCTGTGAGGCTGAAAGACGGCAAGCAAACTGGAATTTTACAAAATGCCATTGATACAGGCCTAAGAATGTTAAAAACAAATGGCAGGATAATTGGCTTAGCGTGTCACTGAACCAACTTGACCTGCAAATTCTGAGTGCAGGCAGGATGCCGCAGCCTGAAACCATGTCTAATTTTGGGCTGTATCTGACATTCTTTTGCCCAAGGCAAGGACTCCAAACAGGTCACGGTGTTTCTGCTTAAGTGGAGTATCTGTGCTTCGTAGTGCTTCGCTGAGCAAGTGAACTGACACCCCTCGCCTGTAGGGGGCGACGGTGAGCGACGACGAATACACCACCGCTCTGATATGGGTCTTAGCGAAAACAGCTAATGTCAGCGAAACCTAAAGTGCATAGCTAATAACAATTCAGACCATAGGTCTAGATCTACAAATATCAATTAGCAAGGCATTGAAGAACAATGTCTCGATATCAACCTGCAATTTGGTCTGGTTTCCCAGCACCAGTTGCGGTCGTGGTCATGGCACTAGAGGCTAAAGTGGTTCTTTGGTCTCAGACTCCTAACCCCTTTCAGCCAACTGACTTTGAATAGTGGTCATGGTCGGTCATTGTCGGTCATGGTCCCCATTCTCACCTTGCAGCCCTCGCAGGCGTGAACGCCGTAGTGAAACCCAGAGGCCACATCTCCGCACACCTTACAGAGCAGCACCAGTCCGTTGATCTCTGTAGCACGGGACAAAGAGGCACATCAATCACGGCTAGCTTGGCAGCACGCCATTCCCTTTCAGAGCTAACACCCAGGGAATAAATGTCCAAAACTGCACCCCAAAAGTGCAGCATGACAATAGCGCGCTGCGAAAGATGCGGCGTGACTTTGATCCGCGGCCGCCACTCACTCGTGATGCCGCACTTGGTGGCGGTGGGGGAGCGTCCCGCCTTGGGGTTGCCCTGCATCCGCTGCTGGGCTTGGTTCGGGCTGGAGAGGGGGGCATCCGCAGGCCTGGCCTGCCTCCAGCTGGGGAAGGAGTTGTGGGGAGGTGACGAGGAATGGTAGCTGCCATTGGAGCTGTCGCTGTGGCACGACTCGGGGCTGGAGGCGGAGCTCGCCGAGCTGATGTATGCTATCACACCTCCTGGCAAAGAAACAGGGGGTCAGGTCACCTCTGCTTAACAACCTACAAAGCTGAGTAAGGGAGCAGGCAGAAACTATACCATGCATATAATATACAGTAAAATACAAACAAAGTGATTCAAAAATCCTATAAATTTTTTGGTAGAAGTAACAAATAGAAGAAACTGGTGTAATGATAATAGTGTAATATTGATTCTTGCTATAAAAAAGAAAGTCTCCAGACAGCAGGAAGATTCATGCTTGCAAAGGCTGCTTACCCAGAATGCATTGCAGCAGCTCTCCTCCCAGTAAAGAAAAGTGGACCAGACAGACCACTTGGATTTTTTTCCATCTCTACACTGGCTAACCTGGTTTCTTACACTCCATTCTCGACAGTTAGATAACACTGTTACATAATCCCTGTTTTAAAAGGATGTAGGCGGCCATAATGAAACACCAGCACAGCTTCTGACGCGGGGCGGGTTGTGCAAGGCCATACTTTAAACATTTCTGAGCGTAAGGCTACTGAAAATAGGTTTAGTTTAATTTTTCTTTTTTTTTGGGGGGGGGGGGGTATTTCATAAACTAGACAAATAAACAAGCCAATTAGTGGGCAAAGGAAATTTACATTTGCATTGCAGCCGCATGCAAATTAAAACACTGGAAAAAATGGCCATATTGAGTGAAACCAATACAACAAAAGAATTCATAAACGTGCTCTTGTCTTGTTCAATGCTTATAAAAATCTCAAGTCTGAGTTCACTGCATACTATGAATTATTTTAATAACTACTTTTCTAAAATATTAAGCGTCACTATATCACAGCCCTCTGAATGAATTAAGGTCACGTAAATCAAAGAATTCCAAAAATCTGCATGCGCCGGTTTTACTGACCCATGCAAGTCGCCTTAAGGCCACGTGCTGTTCCACCAACGTTACTCAATCCAGTACCGCGCTGATGGTGCATTTACGTAACAGGAAATATTAACTCCCAGCGCAATAATTTACAGCTCGGGTTAACATGACACAAATACACGTCAACGATACGGATGTTTCACCGGTGTACATAAAGCACACGGTTTAAACATACACAAACTTTAAATTATATGCACGACGACAGAGTTCGCCTGGAAAATATAACAACCTACTGCAGAGAAACCGGACACAAGACTCGCGAGCCTCGTGAGTGCGTGTGTGGGGGAGTTCCGACAAACGGATGAATAAAAGCTAGTAATATCATGCATTTTTTTATTCATGTAATACACTATTGTGTGTGTTATATACATGTCCGCACTGTATGCACACTAACTGGCTGAATGGATATGATAATGCCGCATGCAAATGCTTCTCCGCACATTGCACATGCACATGCGAGCGTCCTCTGACGGCAGATCTGGCACCGAGCTGCCGAACACGCCCCCACGTGGAGCCGTCACGTCTCCTCCGGGGACTCGCGCGCGAAAGTAGGTCACCGCGCGAGCAGCCAGCGGCCGCCTCACGTGTATCCGCAGCCGGTGGCCGCGCCGCTCCACCGTGCCGAATTATGCAACGGTGACGTCACCGCTGCCCTCGGCCAATCGGCGGCGACGCACGGGGAGCGTAAACAGAGCCGCACATGGCTAGGCTGCCCGGTCCATGTGAGTGGAGGAACTGCAATGCCGTCCGAGCCAACTGCTCGTGTAATGTCAGCAGCCCTACTGGCACTCCTAACCCAGATATTTTTAAGGTTGAGCCTGACTGGGCAAAAAAAACATTACATTTTTAAGACCCCCCCCTACACACAAAATGTTTTAAACCAAATAAATTACAAAAAGCAGCATAAAACCCATCCCAAATCAAATAATCTACTTATGTATAATTATTTAGCACAAAGCAAAATACAAGATGTACCGACACATAGGCGTGACGTCCGGATTCAGCCAAGGACCCCTCTCCTGTTTTGAACCAAATCTGACAGAACGCCAGTATAAAACACGACGAGAGCCTGACAATTTCTTACCAGCTTTTGTCGATTCCATGTCCAGCTTTAAAACTTTGGGCGTCTGAAAAATGGATGCCGTCTTGTTCGCTTCCACCAGCAATCGTGGGAGGTAAGGCGCCGGTCGAGCGCAATGAAAGCGGTGAAATGCCGAGAAGGCGGCTGGAGCGACTGCTACCACCCGGCTACCTTGCTAGGCGGCCAGCGTCGCCGCAGCGGACTAGCCCAGCCGGCTCGCTCGCTACCGCACAGCCGGACCGAATCGCTCCGTAGCCGGCGATGCCCGATCTACGCCTCTCCAGATTTTGCTATCCGCAAAAAAAAACCCAAATAAATAGCCGACAGGCGTAGTCGGGTGCAGTTTAGCTTGCAGCCAACTCGCCTTAATGAATGGGTCGATCCCCTTTTAACTTGCCTATTCCGCGTTCCTCCCCTTCACAGCGATCGCTGTTAATTTCTGCCCTGAGTATATTTATCTATTTAAAAGAAATATATATATGGGCTTTTCCTCCCCTCCCGCTATGAAAACAGCGATCGCCCAGCCTTGTTGTGGCAACTCCTCTCTGTCATCGGCTTGCTAGCACTGACTGTTCCGAGAAGTATGTTCACAGGCGACCACGTGACCCGCGGAAGGGGCTCCTCCCTCGGCCCCGGCGCTGGAGCCGCTGTAACCCACTGACACACTTTCGGAGTGCGCAAGAAGCGGCGAAGATCGTCGAAGGGCACCTTCCAGCACCGACCTCTAGGAGCCGGGGGGAGGGAAGGAGGGAGGGAGGCCGCCCCGACTGCTGGCACGGCAGAAAATCCGCCCCGCATTAGAAAACTGACAGATTCCTCTGGGCCAAGAATGGGCATGTATTCTTCACGGTCAAAATAGTATCTGCGTGCAAGCTTGCGTCTTAAAGTCAGCTTATATCTTAGTGCGTGGCTTCAGATACCTTTTTAAAAAATCGCTTAGGTCTATGCATTTAGTGGTATATGATTTATAAGTGCATGCGTGCCAATACATTAGTAACGAGTTCCGTTACGTCGAGCAATTGCATAGCAAAGACCATGCATACATAGAATAACACACGCAGAAGCAGTCTTTGTTCGATCCTGTGTCCACATGCATACCAAAGGTGTGCGATGATGTCCTTGTTTGAATCATGGTCATGTTTGTGCCTATACTAGTCCGTGTTGCATAGGACAGATTGCTTAAGACTGATGGGGGCTTGCCCTATCCCAGGCAGCCCAAGTCACAGGCCTGACATGCACCTGGATGAAATACCAATGCATCACATTGCACATACTTGCACACTCTCTCTCAGACACACACTGTGGGAATTTTAGAAATGCCATTTGGCCTAATGCGAGGCAGCAGCGCTAACCACTTAGCGCCCCCCACCCAGCTCCTGCAAATAAGCACAAGAACTATACATGTGCAATTGTGCAATGCTGTTGTTTCTGAAGTCAACATGCTGTGTTCATTCGGCACTTGAAATATACTGTGTGTGGAATTAGTTTTTTTTTTTCGTCTTAGTCTTTGTGATTTTTTTTTCTCCAACAAGCAGGATGAAAGCCCATTTAAACACTGAGAGCAACACATTAGGTTTCCCAGAGGCACTGTTGGATATTCTATTAGTAGGAACCTTAAAAGCCTTTTGAAACAAGTATAATGGCCTGAAAGACTCTATTACTGTGTCCACTTCAGACCTGAGTACTGGTGGCTTAATGTTTTGAATAAAGAGATTGCCTTGAATTGATGGACTACGTACTTCTATATGAAAACCTTATCTTAAAATACAGCATAAATATGACAAGACATTAAAGTTCAGGTTTCTGTAACTTGATTAGAGGATTCTATAGTGTACTTTAAAATAAAGAACAGTTCTATTTATCGTCCGGTTTTGAAAAATGAATTCTCTAAGAACAATATCATTATGACATCTCCCTCCCCAATAGCAGTTTTGACTATAGGGTGTGACTGTTCAGTTTTGTGATTTCTCTGAGGTCTTTTTTGGCTGTGGCCTTTTAGGAATGCATGAGCATTTGATCACAGGCTCCCCGACAGGCTATATCTATGTCCACAGGGCTCCCCAGATCTCTCACACTATTACTCTCACTACCATTGGCTCTGATTGTCATTTCTTCACCGTCCAGTCGCATGTACTGGTGGGGGCTTAAATATGAAAATGACAAAAATTCTTATTCAGTTCAATTCAATTTACTCCTATATGGCGCCCTTCACAAGAGAGTTGTCCCAGGGCACTTTACATGGGTGTGTTGTACAAAAATAATCATTTGGTTATATAGGTCAGTTCCTAAGATGCTTAAAAGAATAATTTTAATGGTTATGTTCAGGGATTGTCACCCTGTCCATACGTGTGTCAGTGGCATGAGTGGTCTGTGTCTGTGGCAAAAGGTTTTGATTCAGGAAAAAAGCTATATACGTTTTTAAATACCGAGTCTGTGGTAGAAATTGTATTTTCAATAAAATGTCCATCAGAATTAGGCGTGGTGTTGACCCCAGGTTATGTCACATTGCAAGTGTCATCCCATTTATGGCGCACCCTGCCTTGTGCAGAACCAACCCCCAACCCCCAAATGACCCTGTCCTGGACTTGTGGTTGGAAGACAGATGGACAGTTGTATTGGGGAATCAGGACACTTAAAATATAGAGGTCATTTAGTGCCCTTTGGTGGAATAGGAAGTGCCTGACTCCTGACCTAAAGAGAGCTTCGTGTCTATAAATCACTGTTGATAAATGTGCTGATAAGAACCTGAAGTGGCAGTTGGGTTGGCTTTAGTGTCAGCCTAAATATGGGTGACACGTAACCGCTTTGGAACTTGAGCCACATCATGGTGTTTTTGCTTCGCAGTTTCTGCGTGGAGTGTCAGTCTTTGCACCTGTGTTAGCGATTTGTATTGGGGGGGGGAAATGGTGTAGGCTGTCAGTACCCTCCAACCACGTCTGCACCTTAGAAGTGACGGTCTGCCCTAAATCCAGTGCTACTTGGCAGAAGCTGGCAGACCCTCGGTTCTCTCCTTATGTCTATAAAATGACGACTCCACATCCAGGCTCTTGCTAGATTGGAAATGGTTGTGTAGCTTCTGCCCTTATACTGCTTACACTACTCTGGGCATTCACTGGACGCTCAGTCTAGCTGCACTCATGCACCCAACCCATTGACGGCATTCACCACACTTCTGCATCGCTATGGAGTGAAAGTGTCTGCCCTAATGGGGAAAATGTAAATGTCAAAGGCGCTCCTTGTTTTCAATGTACTTAATTTTTAATCAGATTCCTGTCTGATTCTGACTGAAATCCTTTCTGTTCTCAGGTTTAATTCAGGTGACTGTGAGCTGTATGTTTTCCCATTTCCCAAAAATCCATAATTGCTACACCACAGGAACAGGGTCACCCTTGTCTGACCTCCTTCCGGATGGCTTTCCTGTATCTATGTCCCAAAGTAGCAGTGGGCAAATTACAATTGCTGATGGTAATCCACTTTGGCGAAGACCTTGTGCAGAATGCATGTTCAACATTTTAAATCTTTTTTTTTTTTAAAAAAGAGCTCTTTTTGGTGGCATGTGCACTGGTGCTGTGTACTGAATAGCCCATGCACAACACGGACCTCTGGGCCAGGTGAAATGCCGTCAGGGGGTGTAACTCATGTGGTTATATTAAGATGAGCCAGTCGCTGGAAGGGACGAGACATCTGTTCAGCCCCGGAAAACATGGGGAAAAAAAACAGCAGGTATGAAGAATAATATTACCTAGCAAATGCTAAAATACAACTCAAGGAAACAAACAGACGGTGCATCATTTGCAAGCCTGTTGTACAGAGCTTGTTATAGCTGTTACCACAGGTTTTGAATGTGGGGGAATCTAAGCACGAAACAATATCAATTCTCAGGTCGACTGTGTGCAGAGTTTGCAGCTAAAGCTGGTTTGCAGAACTATCCCGGTAGGGACTGAGGTATCTGCAGGTTTTTTTTTTTTTTATTCCAAGAAAATGAAACACCTGATTGAAACATTCCTCGGTTCTCACAAAGCCAGTAATTTATAGCAAGGCGGGAGACCAGCTGTGCTTTAGTCCCCAAAGGGTATGTCCTCTCTATAGCCTTGACCTATAGTAACCCCCGAAGGACCCGCACAGGGCTAAGGAATGGAAGACGTGTCACCCTTGTAATATCTGATGTCACTGCACATCCAGTGCAATCAGCAACACTGCACAACCTTCAAGGTTCTCTCAATGTCCACGGGGGAACCGCCGGCAATGCCAGCTCGCGGCTCGCGGCCCCAACACATTCCCATCATGAATGTGCAAATTCTAGCAATATCTTTCCAAACCCCAACACAGTAGTCGGGTTATTTGAAAACTAGCCATATAATTAAATCGTGGAGATGACGTCCTTCATCCGGAAAGGTATTTGGCACAAGGTACTTTTGTCATCTAGGAACTAGTACAAACATTCACACTCCTATCCAAAGCATGTTGCAGCCTTCACCTTTGTGCAGAGCTTGGTATTCTGTTGGAGAAATTCTGATTGCGTAGTTCTATGATGTTCAGGTGGAGCTAACACAAGGTCTGCCCATCCCAGGACCTTACCACTCTGCTACCTGCTAGGCTGCTTTTAACCACAATGATCTGACAAATACCTTTGCACAAATAACTTTTTTTTCCTCCCAGTCATGAATAAAGCCTGTTATACTCACTGCTGCAAGCCTGGAGTGCTCTCTCAGGAATACAGAGCCCGCAGTCGTGAACTAGGTTGCGATTTAGCCCACTATGTGTCGCGGTTGCAGAGAGCGAGCGGAGGAGGCTGCACGCTGCCTTTGATCCAGCGACGGTGAGGACCTTATTCCTCGGCTGTTTCAGTTTCAAAGGTAGGTCACACGGTAAGATGACCCAAATAGACAGTCGAATGTATTGTAAGTCAGCGTGCTAACCCATTTCACTGGGCAAGTACCTTTCAGGCTCACTTTATTACATTTCTTTTTTTAAAAAAAGCTACGTCTGTCCAACAATGACACTATTTTCTAAAAATTGTTCAGGTCTAATTTTAAATGCTGTGCAACACAGAGCTCTTCACTGTAGCATATTAGGCATAAAGTCATGGACACTGAGATCTTGGATTCTTGGCAGGATGCAAAGCTGACCATATATTGAAATTACCTAAATATGATTAATCAATGCTTATAATGGCTTTTGTACACATCAAAATTTGCTTGTTTATATGAATCAAATAATTTCTGGCAGTATGTAAAAACACAAAAAAGAACAAGAGGAAACTGACAACACTACATTCAAGGAGTTTACCTTTAATGAATCAGGTTAAAGTCAAGTTCTGAAGTAAATTCCTTTTGAGGCAATCAAACCGGAATCCAGCAGGTTCAAACTGGGCTCAATCAAACTGAGCTCAGCAGGTTTTCATGAATGATAAAAAGACATAGATACAAAAACATCTTCCCTCCAGAATCTGTGACAATTTCAACTGTACCATGGCATTTCACAGATGCTCTTTACGTGTATAGTAATGCATTTGCACCCTCTGCTTCCCCCGTATAAGAGGATCTGACACATGACACTGGGTGGACGCAGACTCTGGAGCACTGACCGTCCTTCACGTTCCCTGTATTCATAAGGTTACCTCTCAGTGACGCCCGCACTCCGCTCCCCCGCTAATTCACACACAGCCACAGTAACGGAAAGCCAGCCACCGCAGGCTGGCCTCGTGGGCTGTTCCTTAATGGCCGCTTGCTGCTGGAGCACAAGTCAGTACTGGACAGCTGACCGCCAAATGCATTTCCTGCTGCTTTTATGCTTCTGCCACTGCAGCCTGAAATGTTGGCACCAGACAAATAACCTCATTACCCTTGTAGTCACATATAGTGTTTCTGCCACTTAAGGGGTGGAAATCTAATGGAACAAATGTTGGACCAGTTCTGGCTAAACCTAAAGAATATTTTGCATATCCGGATCCTTCCCAGTAGCAAACACCTGTCGAGCCAGTGGGTAAAGCACCAAAACCCCACTGCAATACACTAAAGGAGCTTTTCCACTGCCACCAAAGACTGAACTGTACTGGGAACTGACACTTTTACATTGTAAATCATACAAGCCCTATCTGCACAAAAATGGCCAGGCTTACTATCGGGGCTGAAACCGTGACCAAAGCAAGCTGGTTGCATCACCACCATCTGATTGGTCGAAACGCACAGTGATACTGGTTAACTGTGTCGACATGCATGGATTAAGGAAAAAAGGACATTCAATGCATTAGTAGTATTGCACATTACATTCCGTGTACCAAAGCATTTTTGGCAACTCCAAACTTTCCAAATTTCCAACCTCCTACTTCAAGAAATACTACAGCTGAATGGAATGGATTCATTTTAGACAAGTGAACGATAAATCTGCAAGAGCTTGATGTCAAGACAGCAACTCTCGCGGACATGCTAGCAGATATTAGCATACAGTAAAACGAGACGTGCGCCATCTGAATGGTAAATACCCTTTCAGATTTACGTCACCGTTGCTCTCAGAACACGGCATTGCATTCACCCAGTCAACCTATCTGTAGTGAAAAACTGAAGAGAGCTGGAACCGTGCTTTAACTAGTCCCTCCATGCGGTAAGGCTTCATTCCTGTATGCCAGTAAAAAAGCACCATTATAGTGCTCCGTGAAAAATTTACTGGTTAAATCCACTACCAATACCGGCCATAATCTGCTGTGGGTTACAGAGCCTCACTTCTCCCACTTACACATTAGTGGCAGCGAGTGACTGGTCACTGGGGTATTGCTGATCCAGAGACGGACAGAAGCACGGAAGGCAAAGCACCAGGGCAAACAATGACTTTATTAGACTGAAAGCTCTGAAGGTACAGACAGCCGTTAGCGGTAGCGGTGCAGCTGCAGGGTGTTGCGCCGCTTCCAGGCCGCCCGGCGCGACCCTCCGATGGTCAGGTGGAACTTGTGGCCCTTGCCCAGGCCGCGGCTCTTCTTGCCCGCAGACGTCAGGCCCCGCATCTCTCTGTGCTTGTGCACCGGCATGGTGATCCATTGGGTGTCGGGGTTGCGTCTGATAGCCTTGTGGAAGGGGTCGATGAGGATGACCTCGAAGAACTTGTAAGTGGAATCTTCTCCCACCCAGTAGGAGTTCAGTACCCGCAGGGCGCCACAGTGACGACCGGCACGTTCCTAACCAATCAGAAGCACGGGTCAGATTAACCGTCCAATCCGATTTTTAGATAATCACAAACAGAAGGCCTGCCAGTCACTGCCAATGATTGGGCCACCACGAAAGAGCAAAGACCTTAGCACTGTGCCATCACTACCCTGAAAACCTATTTCATCCACGGTTAAGAACTATAAACAGTTACGATTTTAAGCAGAAAACACTGATGCAAACAGCAACATTCAACTCAGACCATCTTCGCCATGTGCCCGTCACACTATGGAGCTTCACTAGGCGCTCCCTAATCAAAACTTGGGATCGATGACGTAGCAGTAATTAAGGAACCCATTCAATCACCGTGGCCTGGTTCAATCACAATAGACTTATTGACTATTGCTTTTACCCTATGAGACGAGGTGAATGACTGACCTGGCCCACATAATGGTTAAAGCCTCATCTCTCACCACATGCCCGTCTCATACAGCTTGTGTCTTCCCCTGCCATTGATTTCAGCCCAACACAAAAGACCCATCCTTTCAGATGTGCTGAACCTGTGACCGACTTGGGATCGACCACGGACACTGACCTCTGCGACGGACTGGAGGCTGCGGGCGAACTTGAGCTGGTTGACGCCGTGGTGCACGGGCTTTCCGTAGGTGGCGCCCTTTGGCACGGGGCGTTTGCGACCTCCGCGGCGTACGCGCACACGGTAGATGACATAGCCTGTCAGAGGGCGGAGACAGAAGTTCAGGATCAGGACCACTCTGGGTAATCCGGGGATTACTTGGTGTGGAGTCTTCAACCTAACAGCATTATGGATTTGTCTGTCTGTTGCAACATTTCAAGTTTAGCAATACATCTGTTCGGGTTAAATGTTAAGACCTTTTGGATAGTGTTCTGTTAATTGGCCCAGTCTAACAGGAAAAAATGACAGAAGACAAGCAGGACACATACCACAGTGTTAACTGATCTAGCTGACAAGCAGATTTCCCCCAAACCCAATGGCAGACATCAGCTCATGGTCTATGTAATAAAACTTTGTATGACAGTAAAGATGATGGGGAAAACTGACAATTCATTAAGTACAAATGATGGGCAACATCTGACCAGACGTTTCCATAATCTCTTAAACCAGATACTTTCATGTGAATGCTTACCATTTACCAATGAAGAAAACCTTACAGGAAGATATTGAGCAGGTGAGCAGCTGTGGGCGGCGGGTCACCTACCTTGCTTGGCCTTGTACCCGAGCCGGCGCGCCTTGTCGGGTCTGGTGGGTCTAGGGGTCCGGTGGAGCGAGGAGAGCTGACGGTACTGCCAGCATCGGACGCGGAGCAGGAAGCGCATCACGTCGGACTGCTTTTTCCTCCATAGCTCCTGCATGTACTTATACGCTCCCATTTTGCCTCAACTAGGAGAGAGAGCAGAGGCCGTGAGACACGCTGCACCGCCACTGTTTATGCCAGCAGCGAGAGCAGTAGCACCCAGCACATAATCCCGAATAACGCACGCGTAAAGGGAGCGACTTAAAACGTTTTAAAAAAAACGTTTACACTGCATTTCTCACCACGCTACTCACACGTTTCCCCTCATAAAGTAACGCTATAGGCCACGAGGGCAAATTAAAACCGACAACTTCGCTTAACCTGACAATACCAACATAGTGTTCCTTCTTACGGTCAAACAGCTTAACTTAGGCTATTACCGGCCTGCTTATAAGTTTAAGCGTAAGTTTATCTCCCCCAATTACAACTCAACGTTACAAGGCATCAACTAGCTGCACCCGCGGCCCATGCACATCCATAAAAACAGTGCACAAAATTATACTCTTTAATACCACACTTTAACAAAATACAGGTTGTTCCCGCGCGCAACAACATTACATTTCTTAAATTCTAAATGGCGGGGTGCGATGACTTTGTTTAATGAGAGATATTAGATTGATTCTGAAACAGAATTATCAGGCTTTCTTACTTTCGTGATGGCGTACCAGCCGGAAAGGAAGGGTTTTTTTACCCATCATGCTTTATTAAAACGCGATGAAGCCATTTCCTATTAGCCGCGAGGGGGCTGCTGGGAAATGTAGTGGCATATTAAGTTATTCTTATTTTCTAATGGCATCTTTGATTATTACCGTTTATTTTAAAACACGGACGTTCTTTTCCAGTAAGAGTGACGCTTGCATCAATTTAGGAGTTTAATATAGGGGGGAAATCGGTTTTTATCATCCAGCAAAGACAGACAAGCTGGCGAGCTGCAGTTTCAAAATAGGGTTTTCCCTACTCCAAATAGAAAATCACGGCCAAATAGTTTATAAGAATCAAAAATGTATATCTGCACCCAAAGGGCTGACCACGCCTCATTGGTACCGGAATATTACCCAATACACGCATGCAGGTACACAGTTAGTTCGCTTTGTAGCTTCCTGGTCTGAAAACGTCACTGCATAGGCAATGAAGCATGTGCATTAAACTGGTATTGGACTCCGCAGCTAGCCAGCCAGTGCCAGCGAAATATCCAGATCCCGCTCCCCGTCTGTCCCAAATAGCTAGATAGCCGTTTGTATTGCGAGGTAAAGCTTTTATTTCTGTTTAGCATCTGGGGCACGCAATAAGAAAGCGCGAGGTTTTAATGCGTCTTCTTTAGGATGCTCCGCACGACATTTCCAGCGCAGTAACTATGTAACAGCTGTTTCCGTGCGGCACCTTCGCTGTTTCAAAATCGCCTGATCGATTAACCTCCTTCCTCCCGTTCTCCTGACAGCGCAAGGTCGCCACAGCGCCATGGGCAAGGGCTGCAAAGTTGTGGTTTGCGGCTTGGCGTCGGTGGGAAAGACGGCGATTCTGGAGCAGCTGCTTTACGGGAATCACGTAGTGGGTGAGTTTGTGATGGTGAGTTTGTTCGGTGATGGTGAACTCTGGCTGCCTGCAGGGATACTACTGTCGCACTGGTGGATAATAATAATAATAATTAGTAATGATGATTATTATTATTATTATTATTATTATTGTTATTATTATTATTTATTGTTGTTGTTGTTGTTAGTGTTTTTGCTGGTAGTTGTGCGGGTGTATAATAGTCTACCTACAGATTATGTTGCCTGAAAACACCCTCGAAACTATGCCACGTCTGGTTTTTCTTGAAACATACAGTGTCGACATTCAGTTGCAACATTCTCGGTTTCGTTTAATTATTTTAGCTTTCATCCAACTTTAATGTCTGTGCCTACAGGTATTAATTATGTCAGGAAATTTCTTAGAATCGTGCCGCAGCGTTGGTTCACACATATAATACATAATGTCCTGAGCAAATGAATTCAGCACAATGTATAACTGAATTGTGGCATACATCCGTAATGGCTATTTGGATAACGATAATGTTGAGATGTGGAGGTTGCTTATTAAGTAAAAATATTAAAGGTAAGCTAATTGAAATGCAGGCAGTGTCTAATGTTAATGAATATGTGTTATAAATATACACAATTACACATGCTGAATAGTCACATAATAAGAACAGCTGTCGGCAGTGCACTTCCATTAAATGCATTGTTAATTACTTCTCCGTGATAAAAAGGGGGAAAGGTTGAGCGGTGTTTTTTTTTTTTTTTATAGGTAAACGCTGCCTTAAAAGCTGTTTGTTGGTTTAGTCATTATTTTACTGCAAACTGAACCTAACATTAGTATATAGAGCAGCATAAATGACTGCACTTTAACTGACGGGAAGCAAGCACTATTTGACGGCTTATGTTAAAAAAGGACTTGTTTATATAAATAGGTGCTGAAGTGTTAAAATTAATGAAAGTGGTTGCTTCAGGGATGGCTTTGGCTTCTTGTAACACTGGACTGGACTGAAAACTTTTGTAAAACTTTTAGGCAATGATTTCAGTTGTATACGCATAAATGAATGTATTCAGTCAATATTAACTGACGGGTAGCCTATACATAGGTACAGTGTACGAGGTCACGCAGGATAATGTGAGAGGATGGGTTAGACTCGTCACTACTGTCAGAGAAAATGGGACAGCTCTGGTACTGTTTTGTTCCCCAAGGTACAAACAACCTTAACGTGACACCTCCAGTGGTACAAAAGTATTCCTCCGAGTCCATTTATGTACCTTAAATTAGACTAAAAGGTACATTTACCTGCAGCTAAGGGACAACTACTACTTGCACTGGAGAAATTCCCTTTAATCACCATACTGAAAGACAGCTTCAGCTTGGCACTCATGGTCACAAGCTCAGTTGGGAAGTGGTCAGTGCTGTGTGGCACCCCAGAGTCAGACAGCGCAGTGGGTAGCACTGCGCTGTGGCTCTGGTCCCCGCCCCTCTGTGTGCCTTCGGCTTCTCTCCCATGGCCCAAAGACCTCAGCTATAAGATCTGTGCATATGTTTGCCTTGGTGTCCTGGGTGTCTGTCCCCTCCCTCATGCCCGGTGCTCCCTGGCATGGCCTTCAGGATGACTGTGACCTTAGTTTGGATGAGCGGTTCTGGGAAATGAATAAACAAAAGAGAATATTTGATTGGGGAGATTTAATATATTTTTCACTTAAAGTAAATAGTGGAAAGTGATTGCATTCCCCTTGTAAGTTTCATTTTATTGAAACGTGTACTGTCTAATGCAAATGAAAATGTTTTCTGTTTGCAATAGGCTCCGAGTCCCGTAAAACCTTAGAGGACGTCTATGTTGCCTCTGTCGAGACCGACCGTGGCGTGAAGGAGCAGTTGCGTCTGTATGACACCAGGGGGCTCCACGACGGCCTGGAGCTCCCCAAACACTACTACTCCGTAGCTGATGGCTTTGTGCTGGTCTACAGTGTGGACAGCATGGAGTCATTCAAGAAAGTGGATGTACTGAAGAAGGAAATAGACAAATCCAGGGACAAACGGGAGGTATGGCAAACATCTCAGCTGAAGGGTCATTTGTTGGGCTTGGTAAACTGTGATGTAAAAGTGATGCATTTTCAGTGGGGACTGAGCAGATTTGTGAACTGGTCTCCAGTTGAAGGGGGATGCAGATTCCTTAAGTGGAAGAATTGAATGTTGTTGATTATTATACGACGGTGTTTCTCAACCCTCAAAGCCTTAGATAGTCCATATTTGTCATCCCACTCGGCTCCCAGCACACTTCCACCCAGCAAATGCTTCCACTTCCATGCCAAATACCTAGTACTGTTGCGCTGGGACACGGGAGTCTGAGAGCGCTGGGTTGAGAAACATTGTTATGGAAAGTTTATAAGCAAGGATGCCTTGGGGATGTAGTAGTGGGCAGCTATGTTGAAAACACATCTGCAGGGCTGGACGTGCATTTGTGTGCATGCCCTGCAGTGGACTGTTATCCTGTCCAGGGTGGTTTTCTGCTCTATGCGATATGCTTCTTGTCATAGACTCCAGGCCCACATACATCCCCGTACTGGATAAGTGGTTGGAAAATGGTTGCATGTGTGGTTAATGAGTAATTGTTATGGTTTATGTTCTTGTGCTAGGTCAGATAAAATATGTGGAGGTGGGTGGGGTGGATTTCACATTTGAATGAGATCCAGGAAGCAGTAAAAACCAACACTTGTGGTCATTCCACTTTAATTCAACAAAAGGCCTTTGCTTCACTATTTTTGATTTTGGTGAAATTTGGCATGTGAATTACAAATACCTTCCAGAGCTCAGAAATGATTCTTGCATATAGTGCCTTTTTTTTACACCCCAGGCAACAAAAAAAATGATGATTCAGAGTGTTTTCTCACGGACCGTAACTGTTTTTTTTTTCCCCGATTGCAGTGGCGCGGTTCAGCTACAGTTCGTCGGCCGAAATAGAGTACATTTGCACAAGTGCCAAAATGGTGATGTAAAAGCCTGCTCCAGAAATCTGTCGAATGAACATGGAATGACTGTCCATCAATCCGTGTCCCCCGTTGCCCGGCCCCACGCAGGTGATGGTGATCGTTTTGGGGAACAAGACGGACCTGCGCGAGCGGCGGCAGGTGGACCCTGAGGCGGCGCAGCAGTGGGCGAAGGGCGAGAAGGTGCGGCTGTGGGAAGTCAGCGTGGCGGAGCGCGGCTCCCTCATCGAGCCCTTCACGGTCCTCACCAGCCGCCTCACCCAGCCCCAGAGCAAATCCTCCTTCCCGCTGCCTGGCCGCAGGAGCAAGGGCACGCCCTCCAATGACATGTGACCGTGGCCCCGCAGAGTTGCATGTGCGCAGGGCCAACCCTCCCGCCACTCATTGGACAATCAATGGACTGAAAGCAATAAAGGAAATAATACTGTGGTTTATTCCATTTTATTATTTTTTTAACTCCATCTCCCTGGAATTGGTCCATGGCCCATCAAGTGGCCCTACCACAACTAAACTTGGTATGTTCTGGGTTTGTCTTTCAGGAACCCATGTACTTTGTTAAATATGTATATGTTTTTTGTTTATCTTTTTTGTAATTTATATTTTTTTCCCGCACTTTATTGCATTTAAACGAAACAAGCCAAAACACGGAAATTGTATTACTGAATATTGCCGACTGTCACATGACCAAACCTATGAAGGAGCAGACTTGTGGTCTGTTTGTGCAGAGACATTTGACATGGTTTTGCTGTCTAAGGCGTTTATTCTTCAAGCCAGAAGGGGAAATTCGGGAGGGGGGGGGGGGAATCCTTCCCCAGTGTGTCAGAGCACTTTGCGTATCATGGCATGATGCGAAGGAGGAAATAAAGTAATTATTGAAGATGCTATTCTATGATACTGGCGTTTCATTGCAGCATCAGAATCTGGGAAACGCTTTCCACACTGAGCTGAAATGTTTAAATATTTTTTCATGTTTAGTATGAAAACGGCACTACACTGGAGCATGTAGGAGGGATTTGATGTGTCCAGCAACACAAATGCATCGGTTGCTATTCCAGGAACTAAGGAGTTTGTTTCTACATTTTACTAGGGTTTTTTTTTTTCTTACATGCCTCTCAACAGAAACTGGCCTGTGGCTGCATAGGAAGTTGTTTTTGCATGTGACGACGGTGCGTTAACCATTCAGGGAACTAAATGGGTAATTTACCTGACCTTGTGCCCAGAAATAGCTTCCTTTTTACTGCATGAGGAAGATTTGTAGCTGTTCTGACTCACACAAATCTCCCACCATGTGAAGAGGGGGGGCGGGGGGGGTGGGAGACACTGTGCCGCCTGAGGTGTAAAGACCGAAAAGAAAGTGGTTTCATGGAAATCAGTCAGACTCCAAGTATGAGCTTCGCAAGTGCCTGCTTGGGAATCTCAGCCGTTCCTCGTATTTCTGTGCCAGCTCCAGGCCTCCTGAGCCACCCAGCTGTGAGCTTGCAGGTCAGTTGAACAGTTTAATCAGGTTACACTAGAAGTACACAGTATGGCCAGGAGGAGGCCTGGGAGCTTTGGAAGCCACACATACGAATATCGAGTGACTACTGCACTTCAAATACTAATTCAAGGTAAGTAACAGCTTTGTTAGGATCAAATTCAGTGATGTAACATTGTTCCTTATTAAAAGACAATCACCGTAAACATTGTTTTCCCCATCAGTTATTTGTTCCACCAGCATTTGCAGACATTACCCGCCCCCCCACGATATGGTTACATCTACCCATTGAAGGTGAATTACACAAGTACTATGTGTTTGAAATAGGTCATTCTTAAGTGACAGTACCTTAATAATGTTACTTAATATTGTCTCAAAAAGGACAGTAAAGGCAGCTACTTTGTGTTTCATAATTTAAAGACGAGACTAAAACCAGGGGCTGTGTAACTAAACTGGTTTAACTATCACACACTTGTACTCTGATCTTAGTGAGGACCATCCATTCATTTCTATGGGAAAAACCCTAATCCCAATTACGACACCCTTAGCCCCTACCCAGCCCTAACCTTAACCATAAGTAACCAAACAACATACAAGACTTCTGGCATTTTTACATTTTTGATTGCATTCTCAGACTTTCATAAACGTAAGTTTTAAGTAGTGAGGACTAGCCTCTGGTACAGTGAAACAAGGACCACACGTGCTCAGTATGGGTGTGTGACTGGGGAATATGACAAAGATGCATATAAATATTAGCCCATTATCTGGAAAAGCTGGGGGTGTGCAAGAGTCACTATCAACTCAAAATGCTGAACCAATATCTCATTACAGCAGAGATCACCTCTTTTTGTAGATATTAAGATTTAACACACGTACAGAAAGGGCTTGAAACATGAAAATGATCAGTGTGCACCTCAAAGAAAATCCAGGGTTTAAAAACTGGCTTGCTGGTTGAAAAAGCTTACAGCTGGAACACCGGATATCAAACATACAGCTAACTTTACTGCAATCACAGGATTCTCATGGGCAAGCCACATGTTACGTCGGGAACTATATCGACAACTTCTCTTATTTGTACAAGTGCCGTTTGAGATCCGCGAGGATGTAACCTAATGCGTTACCATGGTGATGTATCCCGCTAACCAATAAACCAGCATCATATCGAAAAGCCTGAGTTACCGCAACTCAGCCTCAAAGTTATCTGGCTAAGCAAGGCATCCAGCTTCATAATACAGGCCCTAGATGTCAGGTGCATATCAATAAAGCCATTTGGAAACCATTTGTAACCGATACTTTATTAAAAAGTCCACACCGAAAACACGCGTTGCCAAGGGAACATGCCGTCGTACCATTTTACAAGCGGTAACTATGCAGAGATGTAACATTCAGCTGGAAAATAGCCGGAAATAAAATCAAACCAGGATACTTTATTGCCAAATTGCAGCACTCGTTTGTCCTAACATAAGTTAACAAGGGAGCCACCAAAATAGCAAGAAACAGGACTTGTATTTTGAAACAACAAAACCCTCCCCCCCCCCCCCCCCCCCCCCCCCAAGGTGGCACTGTAGGTTAGGCTGATTTGGTGGAGGGGATGTTAACACACTTCAAACGTTAATGACACAGAAATGCCACTCAGCCCATTACAGGGAGGACTCAAAATGCAGGGCGAGCGGGAGCTGACATCACCGCTGTGACGGAGGTGATTGCATTACAGCCTGACAGTCAGCATGAATCTCCATTGATGAAACCGAAATGAAACAGGCACGTGTGCTGAATCACCACACCGCAATGCGATTTGCTGCCCGCTGCCGCGCCGGCCTGCCCGCCTGATGTGATTATGGAGCACACCGGCACTCTGGGCCGAGCGGGAACGGTAGCTCTCTGCGCTGTGTTACGCTGGCCTGGCCAGAACCCGGACCTGACAGCATCCTGGCCACAGGGATGGCCACCGCTGGCATCCGTATCAGAAACACGCATCTCGCCAGAAACTACAGCAAAAAATATATCTTTATGATGGTGACATTTTTAAGCAGTTATGGGGAAAATGTCCCTCATACATCTTAATATATTTCAGTTTACTTTAGCCGGTTATTTTTTTAAGCGATTCAGGCCAGATGCCTTAAGGTTCAACAACAGTGCCCCTTCTGGAGATCGCAACCTCCAAAAGGAGGGGCAACTATCATGAAGGGGCCATCTGTTCCCGTGAAACACACAACTCTGGCGGAGGGACTCATGCCTGCCATTTTGGGGCTGTACTTCCTGCGTGGGGGCATGGGGACAGCCAGGGTTAGAGAGACACACAGATACATACGGGGACAGCCGGGGTTAGAAACACACAGATACACACATGGGGACAGCCATGGTTAGAGAGACACAGAGATACACACACGGGGACAGCCAGGGTTAGAGAGACACACAGATACACACAAAGGGACAGCCGGGGTTAGAAAGATACACACACGGGGACGGCCGGGGTTAGAGAAACACACAGATACACACACAGGGACAGCCGGGGTTAGAAAGATACACACACGGGGACGGCCGGGGTTAGAGAGACACACAGATACACACACAGGGACAACCGGGGTTAGAAAGATACACAGATACACACACAGGGACAGCCGGGGTTAGAGAGACACACAGATACACACACAGGGATAGCCGGGGTTAGAGAGACACCCAGATACACACACAAGGACAGCCGGGGTTAGAGAAACACACAGATACACACACATATACACACACAGGGACAGCCGGGGTTATAGAGACACACAGATACACACACAGGGACAGGCGGGGGTAGAGAGACACAAAGATATGCACACGGGGACAGCCGGGGTTAGAGAGACACACAGATACACATACAGGGACAAGCGGGGTTAGAGAGACACACAGATACACACACGGGGACAGTCGGGGTTAGAGAGACACACAGATACGCACACGGGGACAGCCGGGGTTAGAGAGACACGCTTTCCAAGTCACACACCCTTGACCAGGTCAGGACAAGATCACATTTCTACATATCTCTCTTTTTCTCCTCTGACTCTCACTCCTCTCACCATAACTCATTCCTCTCTCTTTTTCTCCTCTGACTCTCACTCCTCTCAGCCTAACTCATTCCTCTCTCTATCCTCCTGTATTACATACATCCTACAATTTTGAATGATGAGTTAAAGTGATTCTGCGCTGCCTCAAAACAAAACTGTAGATAAAATACATATAACAGATAATCCAGTATAGATGTATAACATATATTATAGATAATGGCCTAAATAAAGAAAAATTAAACAGCCCTCATCTTGTAATGCAATTATTTAACACCTCTCTTTGCACCCTCTCTTGCCATGCAGTGCAGGTGGAGGTTGTGTGTGTGTGTGTGTGTGCGCGCGTGTGTGTGATTAAGGGTGCTCCTATCGCCAGACCCATCGGCCAGCTGGGTTCAAACCAGGCTTTCCCCGTGTCATCTGCTCACTGCTTTATGGACCTCTGCCACACACACACACACTCTCATTGCACGGTAGTCACTGGATCATACAGTACAGTACAAATGCAAAACACACAGACAAAAATCTGCGTACTAACATGTAAAAAGGCTGAGGCACATGCGATCACGCACACACACACACACACACACCTTTACTGGAATGCTCCTGTACCCATTTGCCAGTCACATACCCAAGTTTCCAGCATAAATGGCGTTATTTATAGACTGCTTATGTGAAGCAGCATGTCCATGCCACCTCACCACAAACAGAGACCCATCTTGACTAGATGAACCATATTCAGCCAGTAGAGGTGAAGCTTAAATGGACTAAAGGCAATACAACAAGTAAAAACTTCAACATACAGCACACTGGCCTTAGTTACTCACTTTTTTTCCCATTTTCCCATAACTATGATGACCTTAACCCTACCCAGTCCTGACCTTAACCAAAAGTAACCAAACAAAATATAAATCTCTTGGCTACTTTAGTTTTTTGATTGGATTAACAGATTTTTATAAAATTGAGGTTTGTATTGTGGAAACCTGAAAAGTGTCCCACAAGCTAAAAAGTAACGTAGTAATGTGATTTTACCACATTTTGGGGTATGCAGTCAATACAGACCCACCAAACACACACACACATTAAATCTCTCTCTTTCCTTTTCTATCTCTCTCTGTACAAGCTGAACTTGTCTGCTACTAATGCATCAGAATCAGTACCAAAATATGGCAGGATGTTTATGCCACCTTAGAGGGAGCAGTGGTTCAGAAATCCACTAGAAAGGCTCCAGCAATCAACAAATATATGCTAATATGGTCATTTTTATTAATATTTCTAATTATTCCTCTTAAAGCACATTCAACAAATACCAAAAAGAATTATTAAAAAACAAATTGAGATCTGGCTTGCTTCCTGTTTGAACATGAACCAGTGAATAGAAAGGTCTAGTGACCAGATACAGTCTGATAAACCCACGGTGAGTAAGTACCCTGCCCTCATTGCTCTGCTGCATGGCCCTGTATCTGAGACGCGTCTTTAAACACCCAGAGAGACCACCCTCACGAAAGCTTGTAGAAAACAGCATGAAGAAGGGAAGGAAAAGCTACTACCCTGTTCTGCTATTCCGTGGCTGGGCTAATAACTGGGGTAGTAACTGTAGTAATGGCAGTCACACACTGCTTCCCCTCACCACAGCCCACCTGTCTCTGTGATTGGGCCCCAAACCATCAATCCCTACCCGTCTGCACTGTCACACTGTCACCGTGGAAACGGTTCTCTGCCTGTGCAGGATCACGCAAAGGTCGCCTGTCACAGGATGTCATGCCAGTTCAGGACAAAGGCTGCGGCATTGCTGAGGTTAGGGCTCAGTTCTGTGGATTAAAGGATGGGATGTCTACCATGTCTCCGTCCCTGTCCCTGCCCCTCGTTCTGTCTCCTCCTTACACCCTGAAATTGTGCCCCCCAAGGCAGGACGCGGTGATGCCCCGTATGCCTGATTGCCGTCATTAGGGCTATTACCTGCGCTATCAGCTTAGCTGCTGATGACCCGTTCCCTATAAGCCTTTGTCAGAGAGATTACGACCTCGTTACAAGTCCCGCATGCGCTCTGATGACATTGCAGTAACATCTCCCCTGGGAGCAGGTTAAATAGCCTGGGGCCCTGCTCGTCCCAGCAGCGAGGATGCCAGCACACGCTGCTTGGACCCACAGGCCTGTTAAACGGAGCGAGACATCATCATAATATGGAAACAGAGGCACACGCCCCTGGTGTCCAAGGAGGCTTTATGAGTCACTATACATGTGTGTGTGTGTTCCTGGTATACCCACAGCCATAAACAGTACAGATATAAACAAGTATTTATGATTCACATACGTGTGTGTGTGTATTCCTGGCACACCCACAGCCATATACAGTACACACATACATGAGTCTTTATGAATCACTGTGTGTGTATGTGCATGTTCCTGGTATACCCACAGCCATATACAGTAAAGACATAAACGAGTCTTTATGAATCACTATGTGTGTGTGTGCGTGTCCCTGATATACCCACAGCCATATACAGTAAAGACATAAACGAGTCTTTATGAATCACTATTCGTCTGTAAATGAGGCAGTTCAGCCTGTGCACATATGCAGCCTTCTTGTTAAATGTCCTCTCACATTAGAAGGGTCGCAGGGCTTGTCCCAGGAGGCCGCCAATCGACCTGGGGGGCAGAGAGGGGAAGGGGACAAGAGCTCTTTGAGGCCCCACAGATTGGGGGGGGATAAAAACAGGAGGGGGTGGGTTCGAAAAAAGAATGAAGAACCAGACAAACAGCAATACAGTCAAGCCCCAGGAAGGTGAAGAACAGCCATTAAAAACGGAGTGAGGAGGAGGAGGAGAGAGCTGCCCTCATCGTGGCAAATGCCCAGCATGGCTTCAGAGACTCTGCCAGAATGAACAACGCCCTGCGCTGCACTCCACTGGCTAGCTGCCATGAGGGAAACTGACCCTTCAAACGCTGTTTAACACGCCGTTTCAATGTTTTTCTTCGAAAGTGTTGAAGTAAACAGGCCACATAGAGAAAAATAAACCGCATGTCTTATTGATG
>JAODKL010000047.1:1431756-1443572 GCA_026780765.1 Petrocephalus schoutedeni
ATGTTTCCAGTACCTTGTTGAATCTATGCCACGAAGGATTAAGGCAGTCCTGAAGGCAAAAGGGGGTCCAACCCGGTAGTAGCAAGGTGTACCCAATAAAGTGGCCGGTGAGTGAGTGAGTGAGTGAGTGTATATATATATATACTCATACTCCTCCTTACGTCATTAATTCGTTCAGTATGGCCCATAGTAAGACAATTTTTGACATAACCCAAAAATAAATGCCTTAAAATGCCCGAGATGGACTAAAATGGACGTAGTAATTTCCATTGACATAAATGCACCTTTAATTCATTGTACAATTCAGTGTTCACGTAATTTACGCAAGTTTCGCCATGCCCCTCCAGTCGTCTGCTACTGTAAATGGCCCATGTTAATTCAAGTAAAATCTGATCAATAGTCACTTAAAATCATTTTAAATTACAACAGACAAACGAAAATGTCAAGTTTGGCCAAAATGACGTATACCAAGGTACTGCTGTATTTTTTGCATAATGCATGTTTAGAAAGGTCACAATTTCAACATCTGTCAAAATAAGACATATATAAACCATGCTTTGCCATACAAATTCTGCAAATACCTTTGTGCCCATTGGCTATAGTGCAGAACTATTTCACAGAGGACCAGGGCTTCAACAAAAGACTCATGAATTATCTACCGAGTCCGAACAAAAGGAACCTAAAGCATAAAAACCAGGCAGCATGTGCGGAGCGGGAGCAGCTACCACACATGCGCTAATCTCGCTAGGAACCGCATTCTGCAAACGCTTCCTTTCGAAACTGAAATTATGGACAGGGCTTTTCAGGAAGGAAATCCACAGTCTGATAATGTGACCATTCAAACATTCAGCGATTACAGAAGCAGACACTGGATCCCACAGCACAGGATTCCCAGGGACACCTGCCAAACAGTCGCTGTCACCCATCTCATGCACTGACTGACACGCTGAGGGTCACAGCGACGCCCAAGTCACTAGGGCTAAATCACTCCCTCTATTGACAGAACAACGGTAATGCAGCAAATTATAAAATCACAAACACCAATGCTGACCCACTTCGATAATCTTACAGATCAGATACCACATCAGAACACTACCTATTTCTGCACTGGCATATTCTGTATACCGTGTTAATCTCTTACCTTGGGTGGTTTGAAAGGGTAGTCGGGCGTGAAGGCGATGTCGAGGAAGAAGACGCCCCCCTCGTACACGGACCCGGGCGGTCCCAGGATGGTCGACCTCCACTCGTAGATGTTGTCTCCCTTAGGCCCCGCACTGAAAGGGAAAGAGGAAAATAAATAAACAAACAAACATAATACAAAATAAAACAACAATAACTGACCAGTAACTCTGCAACAGTAAATGCTTAAAAATACAGACGATGCCAAACACAGGCTTGGCACTGCCCCCTTACAATGACCACGAGACGTCCACAGTGATGCTCAGTGACGCCGAATACCCCGGCTGCAAGGCCACCTGAGTCAGCCATGGTTTTCTGTGGTTACCGATTACATAAAAGGGTCATCATACTCGAAAGGACTGTGGTTTTTCTAATAACCAGAACTTGAACCACAGTAGTTTAGCAATTTCTAAAAACAGAAACAAACAAAACGTAGCAATAAATAACACCACCAGTAATTGTCAACTTCACCAAACGACCTAGCAGACTTGGCCGGAGGGGGGGGGGGGGGCACCCCTTATCCTCAGCCTGGTCTCACCTTCCATCCAAACATTCCGGGTTCTTCCTCCTCAACTCGCTTCTTTTGTGCCTTTCCCAGCGCTATGCAGAAGCAGCCAGCTGGTATACGGAGTTGACAGACTTGACTATAAAAATTCAGCCTTGTGTTCTTGATCGTACGGGAGTCTGACTCCCATCCCCGCCCGCCCAGATGGAGGATTCCCGCAACAGCAGCAGCTCCCTGGCATTACCCAAAGGGGTAATACCAAAAGAAAACTGCCCCTGCTTAGAGACCAAGGTCCTTTCTCTCCATTTGCCCCTGCAGGTCTTGGTCACCCCCCCCCTGTAGCCTGCAAGCACATTAATGCCACCCTAATATGCTAAATACACTCCAGGACATTAATCATCATAAGTGGCACTGGGCTTTGAGGGGGGGGGGGCGGGGTGGAGAGCCATCTGGCAGGGCTCGTCCGTGTCAACTGGACATGTGGGGGTGAGGGGCACAAAGTGGCAGTTAACCTGTAGGTCCCAAGCCGAACACAGAGGTGCAAATTAAATCCCTGGGGGGACGGGGGGGGGGGGGATCTCTGCAAAATCTCTGTAGATGCATTAAAAAGCCCGACAGGTAAATCCTACACAGTTATATTTAAAGGTGACTTTTTTGGCAAAGCAACACAACAGAATGCAAAAACCTCAGTGTGCCCGTTTGACTGCGTGTGGTGGGGAGGGGGGCAGGAAAGGGGGTCACCCTCCCGGCGGCGAGTTCCTCTCACTGCACGGACAGGGCCACTTCCGTGACACCTTACCACAAAGATGCCTCCCACGCAGAATCTGGGCCATCGAACTCTGAGGTGAAAAGTGTTGCATGCCAGCCTTCGATCCCCAAGAATACCAAACACAGGATCGCACACACCCCGGGTGAATGAGGATGCTTGCATCATCTCGTAAACACTCTTACACCCCCCCCCCATTTACCCTGTAATCAGGCCCTAAAAACACAAACAGCCCGATACAGTATTCAGCACAGCACCATTCACTTTAAGAAGCTTAAAGCCGAAATCTTCACGGCTAACTTATAAGCTTTGGGTACCTCACCCAAGTCTGGAGACGTTATGCGTGTCAGACATCTGTTGCTAGGCAATAGTCAAGAGTAGACTCACTTGCACACAGCAGCACTTGGCAAAGTTAATCCATTTGGCACCCCAAAAGGCCTCACCCCCCCCCCCCCACCTCTGGTGGACTGGGGCCAGCGCAGAGCAATAAGCAGCCTCCCAAAAGGCATCGCTCTACAAAACATCACGTGGCAGAATCCCCCGGAAGGTCAATGAGACCCTGCACACCACCCCCTACGACACAAATTCAGAAACGGGAGGCATACGGTGCAAGACGAGCCCACCTGCAGACGGAGGGGCACATAAGGAGACAAACATGCTTTTTGTGTCCTGCGTTGCAACAGCTCAGGGTAGGTAACACTGAGCGCAAATTAAAATGACTAAGCTCAGCCCAGGCAGCAGGTGGGAGTCGTTAAATGTGTGGCTGCCAGTGAGTTTGCACGTGTGTGTACCAACACCACACAGCAATCCAGAGGGAATTCCCCAACATTCTAAACTGAAAACAAATCCAGATCACACCGGAGCACTACCCAGATACTTAAAAACCACAGGTGTCCATCATAACAGATTAAAATGTTAACAAAACACCCCATTCATTTCCATGCAGAGGGAAGAGCGACAACACACTGTCTATTGGTTAATTAATGACAGCAATCACTGCAAAAAAAAAAATAGACTAAAGGGGAATTGGGACCCGCACTTACCATAAACCAACAACCCAGACATTACTGCCAAGAATGGCCATCAAAGGCAGAGAGAAGGCAGCTGTCCTCACTTTCCAGCGAGATCCCATTTCCAGAAGGTCATTTAAAGGAGTATATTAAACATACTTCTACAAACAAGCTTGTTTTATTTACCCAAAGATCATCTGTTTAAAATGCAAACATATGCAAAGAATCGGACATAAAAAAGTAACCACTACAACCAAGTTTCCAAAAAGCCAGGTGTTTTAACTTGTAAATAACTTCCTTAAATATACAAAGTGGAATCAGTTATCTGAGTCCAAAACAGCCAAAATAGGAAAGCACATAAACGACAGACCCACGATACACGCCCCCCTGAGCAATTCTACACCCCATAATCCGAACGGCTGCCCCAGGCCAGGTTTCAGTGACGGGGGGACGGTTGCCTACCTCAAACTTAACACCTTTTTATTTCGAACAGGTCACACGCAACATGCTAACGGCACGCCTGAATCGGTACCAGGCAGCCGTGCAGTGCCAGTAACAGGCAAACAGGACCAGTAAGGCATTCCTTTCGCGCTAGTAAAGCCATTCCACCCAGCAGCACTCAGCAATGTGGGTGCGTGCCTGTCTGATTAATGCCCGAGCAACGCATTTCAGTCCTGCAGTGCATGTCTGCATTAAATAACAGGTAGGACACTAAGGGACGATGGAAGCGAGCTGGGATGTGGGAACATTTCGGACCTCAGGCAGCGGAGCGGCATGGAAGTGAAGGTGCGTCCCCGAAGTGCAGGGGGCCCGCTGGGGTGCGCGTGGCCAACGACACGCGGCGGCGACACCTCACCGAGCGCGTGCCGCATACCCAGCACGCGCCGCGCCCCGCGCAATGCCGCGAGGCTAACCCCGGCCTCGCGCCGCACCCCGCTCCCTCGCGCTTACGGGATGCCACCGTTTAGCAAACCCGGCGGCTCCGGCCTCTAAAGGACAATTAACGCACACCGCCTCCGACAAACCTTTAGGCTGCATCTCACTTAAAAAAGTGAGAAACGAAACTAGTAATAATGCTGGCAGAACCCTCCCGTCACGCCAATAGAGGGGTGAGGACCCGCAGGTTTAAAGGCCATGAAGGATATCTAATACATTCCTTACCACGGCCCCCGCCCGTCCACCCGCACATTTCACTGCAGAGAATTCCACAGCGCCATCGGGATCCTGCCAACAGGTATAACCTGTAATATTTACCGGCGGGGATGAGTAGGAGACGCACGCCTCACCCAGCCGGCGAAAGCCGACGCGTGGCTGCGGCCGCACCGTACTACTCGGTCCGCACCGTACTACTCGGTACGTGATACAGGCGTTTTAAAAGGGGGAAGGAATGGGGGGCTGCCCGGGCCAAACGGAACCGCTGCCCGGCGGGCGCCAGCGTGCCCGAACCCGGCGGCGGCCTCGCAGCTGGCCTGTCGCCTTCTACGCCAGCACGTCGCCTTCACCCAGTTGGTGTTGGTGTAGGGTGCCCCCCCCGCATAACACAGTTTGGCTTCTGGGAAGAGTACCCCGAAACCCGGAATGGGGGAGCCTCGAGGAGCACGATGCCTTCGTGCGCGCGCGTCACACTGGCCGGAAACTGCAGGCGCGACCGCGAGCCCCATCGAACACTAATAACGAAAATCCCTGCGCAAACAAGCACAGTGCGCGAAGCTTTCACGGCAAACTCGGAAGGAAATAGGCATGTGCAGCTTTTAGCTTCAATTGCATGGGTGAGGATATTTAGACGCATTAAAATGCTTGCCGTTTTTGCAAGGACGCGACAGTTTTTTATTGCAGTAAGCCCGTTTGGGAACATCTGCTGAAAAAGCTAACTAGACAACACTGACATACCCATTTCTGTTATGCAAGAGAACTACACTTGACCGCTACCCTAGCAGCCTGTAATTCACATATGGCACCTCACTGCTGAACCACAGAAAAGGTGGTACGTGGTTTTTTTTCCCTTCTCCCCGGAAGCCTGTCAGCTGGGTGACATTTCGTGGTAGAACTAATTAAGATTTACGGTAACGACCAAGGTCGCAGGAACCGGAGGAGACAAACTCCAATATTTAATTTGGCTTAATTCGTCCCTCACTAATAATAACAACAACTTTACATTTAAATTACTAAGGTACGCCCCTCCAAATCAAACTCTCCCCTACGCCATGGCCAACGAATACAAAATCAGCCTCGTTGCTAAAACGTTTTAATGGCTTTTCAAAGCTTAAGTCAATTACCAAATGTAATGTAACCTTTAATAATGTAACCCACTACAATTTACAGGTAAAATTAAGCAACAGCAGAGAATCCACATACAAACTGCATATGGTTTATATTAGACTAATTTACTATTAAATCAAAATTAGTATTACGACAGTGTGGCCAATAAACTCCAGCTTTCTGCCGTCAGAAATGGGCAACCCCTGGCCAAGAAGCAGTATTTATGCGCGTGTAATCTTCTCAAACCGGAAGGTCCACATCTGTTTCCAGCTGTCTGGGCCGCAGAGAGAAGATGAGAATTACCTGCAATTGGGGGGCGGGTCCAGCGTAATATCTGCCAGCTCCTTCTGAATCCTGAAAATGCAACAAGAAAAAGTAGGAAAGAAGAAAAAAAAATGTTCCAGTGTTTCACTTTTAACCCCCCCCCTCCTCCCTCATGTGTCTAGCGGCACCTAGAGCTTCTGGCTGACATGGGAAACAACATGGCCGTTCCCACAGACTCTAAATTTAGGTGCGTTTTAAAGGGCCGTCATATCATCCCCACACCCCCAGTGGTCAGCACTGGCCTGAAACCGACCGGGGGTCAAAATGCGCGGTCCCAAGATTCACCATTCACGACAATTTCCCCGATCGACATCTCCCAATTTACACAATGCACTGTTTAAGTTAATATGCAAATGAGCTACCCCCGACTTGGAAGCGGCGTTTATTAAAGGAGACGCGGCCGCCGAGTACACGGTCGGGAAAACTCGTCGGACTCAGCGTTTCGTTTATCAGTTAAGCACGGCTTTGCAGGGGCGGATCGCGGTTCAGAAGCACGAAATCTGCTCCAGGCGGTGACACAATGTCTAACTGGCCGCCACACACACACACGCACACAACTCCACTGACCCCACTACGGGATCGGAAATGCAGCGCAAGCCCCCGGAGCCGTGCATCCCCACGCCGGGCTACATAACCCAGCCCCCCACCCCCATCCTCAGTAATGTTTACCTTTTCGCGCTGGTGGAGAGGAGTTTGGAGTTTTTGCTCATGCTGCCTTTACTCTCCCGTTTCTTGCTAGGCGTGTCTCTGTGTCGGTCTTGGTGAGTCGAGGATGAGGAGGATGACGAAGAACTGGTACTGGCACGCGAGTCTTCATCCGACATACCGACCTCCAAACACCCTCGGAACGCAAGGGAACCAGCAGCCTGATGTGGGGGGAGGAGGAAGTTTTCTAAGTGGAAAAGACACCGAGGAGCACACGCGGCCAGCTCGCCCCGGTCTACAGCTGCAGACTAACCGGGCTCGTATACCTGACAGAGGCGGTGACCTTTAGGTTCAAGTCCGGCTTATCAACTGCAGTTTCAAAACACGAAACCCGATGCCTGAAAATGCAGCAAGAAAAACACGGCGGGCCATCGGTGCGCCCGTCCGTGGAGCGAATATCCCTTAACCCGAAAGTTGCTCCACTTCTAAACTATTATAGCCGCTCGCCCGCGTTTACGGTGCCAATCCAGGGGGACACCCCCCCCCCGAATAAGGCGAGATCGCGACCGATAAAAAAAAAGCCCCCCCACCTTTTTCAAAACAAATCCGACAAACGCGCTCGATCCCGGCACCCAAATCGGCTCATCTGAAGGAGAAATCTAATCCGGCCGGGGTGCCGCCGCATCCATTCTCAGAAACGCTTCACTTGTCTGGTTACAGTAACCAGTTAACACTTCGCAGGACTTTCACGTTTTCGCCAGCACAAAGGAGATCTTGTTGCCGTGTGTGGGGTGGTGGGGAGGGGGAGCAAAGCTCAATCCCGCGAGCATGCAAACATGTTACATTGTTTCTTCCCCCCCTTTTAAACTCGATACAACAGGACTCTGTTACGCCTCCATCGCTCGAAGCCCTTTCTCGTTTCCTTTTCCCCGACCGCTATAATCACACACGCGATCTAATCCCCCCCCTCATAACGCCCCGTTTTCCCGCAGATACAGCCCCACGCCGGGGACGGTGGACGGATCGTAAGCGGCGACGGTACGGGGCTTTCTTTTGGGGTCCCGGAGAGGTTTAGCTACCTTTCTTTGTGTCTGTGCGCCTCCGCCGCCTGGACGCGTGTCTCTAGTCTCTCCCTCACGGAGCGGAAGTGCCGCAGCGGCTCGCTGAAGCTATGGAGTCGGCGTCGGCTGGACGCGATCGGGGCTGAAGGGGGACCGTACGAGGCTCCAAACGGAGCTAGAATACGAGCTATTATGAATTTTATACCTCCACCCCCTTAAATGGGGCAAAATGTCCCTTAAAGGCGATTACTGATGAATACCCAATCCACTCTTCCTTATACTTTAGTTTTCCACTAAGCATGCTTTCGGTAAAAAAGTCAATTTATTGGCATTAATAAATAGACATTGTTATGGCGAATAGCGTATTTTTGCCGTAAGGATAAGGTCCTGTTGTGTGTTTATTTTTATTATTTATTTTTTTTACCGGTGACCGCAAATTATAGGAGCCCATGAAATGTAATCTAGTAAATCGATGTATCAAGATTTTTGGAAAATGAGGGGTAGGCGTGTACAAGAATAGCGTATGTGTTGATATTAAACAGTGTGCATGGTTCAGTCTTGTTGTCGTTGTCAGTTTTTTTTTTTAAATCACCCACAGCACTCCACCTGTTCCAGTCAGGCCGGCTCTCTCTTTCCCAGAGCTCCTTGGCAAGGGCACCTGTTTGATGAGGTGGAGAACAGCTGGGAATTTCGGACCGCAAGGAGGGGAGTCGATGCTGTTTGGATTCCAAGCGACTGTATCACAGCAGTGCCATCAGGCCAACACAGACACACACGCACAAACACACATGCACACAGTGAAACAGCCTCTTGCACAGATCAATCCGTCTCTCTTCACTTGTGGTTGCACCCATGGTTGTTGAGGGTTGAGGGAGGGGATTCGGTTTACCTGGGCCCTAGACTGGAGGGGGCCCAGAGTCTATCAATCTAGCAAAGGGGACACCCCCACCCCCTCCACCACCACCACCTGGATAACAAAATGTACCAAGGGGTCCCAGAATTCCTCGATATGCCCCTGGGTGTCGCAAGAGAAAATCTCCCCCTGCCATTCTTCGAACCTGGAGCACTAGAGAGGCAATTTAGGGCAATGCTTTTTAAAGCCTGATAGGTCTGGACGTGAACATGTTATTTGGTTGACACTCTTGTGTGAATTTCCTCTTGTAACATCAAGCTTACCAGCCGATCAACAACTGAACTATTATGTTTCTGAAATTCTTCGCAAGTGATTATATTGGTCTTTGCTGATGACTGTAGGAAGTCAGTTTCAGTTGGAATCCTTCATGTTCCCCACTTGTAATTACTGATCAAAATTATGAGCATGTGGCAGGTAATGTCTGGTTCTCCTGTTGAAATTCTAAGTCGGACCTTGCCCCTCCAGTGTCCTCCTCACTGTCACCACGGTGCAGATTATGAATCACTTGGCTGAATAAGTGGAAACCTTGGCTGCGAGATTCACCCTCATACCAACAGTCATTCTCAGGTGGATTGACTCTTTATTAAGTGCGCTGTTAGTGATCTGGATAGTTATGACAAGTTGAAGCATCTGAAGGATTAAATTTACATACTGAGCTATTCCCTGGGGTGACTGGGCTTTAGGACATCGCTTGCGGGCCTAACAGTGAACCGGTGACATTCCGATTATGCGTACAGAGTCCCAAGCCACTGAGCCACACACCACTGGAAAATTACTTTCTAGAGGGTGGAGCATCCAATCTAGTAAAAGCTACCTCAGAACACACGGAGACAATAATGATGTTGTCACTAGATGGGACGTGTTGTAGGGCTCGCATCTGTACACCTGTATGCCATCTCATGTTTATTATCAGCATGTGTACCCGAAACAGACCCGCGTCTGCCAGCTGTAGGCCCGGGCATGTCGCTTGCTGGCATCCGTGTGCGATCTCTGATTCGATCAGCAAAAAGCTATGCTCGGGGTGCTGGGAAAAGGGGACTCCAAGGGCACAACCAGCTCTCCCTTTCAGGGGCCCCAGGCAAAGCTTTACTTTACCTACCAAGAAAACTGATGTTTATTTCACTTCCTCTGCAGTGTAAGTCATTTGGGGCCAACTGCCTTTTTGCCTACAGCTAGAACCTGCCCTGACTAGGGGAGACTTCACAAGACCGTTATGTCTTGCCAGAGGGCTCGACCTGCAGCGGGAGACCCATGAGCACACCAGATCTGCTGTTAACCCCTACTGAAAAGCAGAAATACCCAAGGCCCAAATGACTGGGAGCGACCCAGTTAACAGTGAACATTCCCAGACCTTTAGCCCACGTCACGTGAAGGTCTTGGCAGAGTTGGCGGAGAACATTCTTACTGCAACGTTAATGGAACGTTAATTCCACGTTTTACATTTTAACAGGTTTTGTCAATGCCAGCATGATAAAAATATTACCTAACCATCCTTTTAACACAATTAATGTTGAAAAATATTTTTGTAATAAAATATTATTTTATAAAAGTGCTACATGTGTATACTACGTACCAGCCCTGAACCCACCATTTTTCATGTGTGAAGTGACAGTGTTACCTGCTACCATACCAAACTCTTTGTTTTTATATTACTAGTCTTAGATATAGCAGTAGTTGCATTAGAGATGACGTTACCCGAAACATCAGGAAAACTGGACACTTTGAATGTTTCCGTACTTTAATTGCAGTTACTCGGTAAACGGTCCGAGTTTGAAAATTTGTTAGCAGGGTTAGAATGGGCTGCAGGTGGAGCTTCAGAGGAAAAGCGAAACGCTGCAGGTTACTGCTTCCGCGTCCCCGCGGAGCTCGATCTCTGCAGCTACCGGCCGACTATCAAACGGCCGTTTTAAGTACTTCACAAGAGGTGGGAGACTCTGTGGCTTCGCCTTTCATCTTCCCGATCGCAGGGAGAGCTCAAGGAAAACGCCGCAGACAAGCGACGGAATAACTTTGATCATGCAAAAAATAAAAAATAAAAAAATAAAATAAAACTGCATAAGTATGCTGGTAGCAGATTCTTAAAAAAATCTTTAATTATTCAAGGAAAACCATATTTAACAGAACTCTTCTGTACAACAGAAAATATACATTACAAAGTACACAGAGTATATTGAATACTATTTGAATGCTGAAAGTTTTATAAAATGATGAAGATGATGCTGCTAGTCCATAGAGCTGTGATATGATGTCATAGTTAAGAATATTTGCCATTTTCTGCAACAAGAGAGACGGGCCTGTATCAGTGGACTTCTTTTTTGAGTAGTATGTCTATGGTTCATGCTTCCACACCTTGGATTCAATATTCAGTCACAGCTGGCAGAAAACCCCATGTTTAAATCTGAACTTGGTTTTGTAAAACTTCTGCACCATCCAGAGCATGAGGGCGAGCCGGACCCTCCTTGTAGCTCGTGCACGCACTCGTCCTTGCCCATTAACCTGGATTCTTACCCATAATGCTGCTAGGGCTGCGGCAAGAGACCCAAGAATGACCGAAGCCAGGCAGACTCGGGGTTTTCCCGATTTGGCCAGTGTTTTATTGAGTGCTTTCACAAGGCGAGTGTACAGCAAACAGCTTCGTCATCAAACCGTAGCAGGCAGGAGACAAATCTACACAGCCGCGTCTCTCTCTACGCCAGGGAGACGGACACCGCCGCAGTCGACGTCTTAAAAAAAATACGTACGTTAAAAAATTAGGAAGGTAGAGCTCGGATAGTGTATTTGAACGCTGCGGGTCTGGTAAAAAATTAAATCTCCATTGTCTTCCTGCAGACATGAATCGTAAATTAAAAACGCTCACTCATTCTAAACACTAGGCGAGAATTTAAACCAAATAACACCTGCAATGTCGGTGCTGTCACTTCCAAAGTAGAGGAAACACATTTCGGCTGGATAATAATAACAATAATAATAATAACAATAATAATAATAATCATCATCATCATCATCAAGCTTTTATCTATGACAGGTTCAACATTCAGTGAGTTGGAAAATAAAATCCAAGTCTGCTCTTTGTATAAAAAGAAGCCTTCAAGTCAACAAGGAACAAAGGACAATTCTTTTCACAAAAAGAAAAGGTGTGAAGGACTGGGGGTGA
>JAODKL010000047.1:1447124-1462577 GCA_026780765.1 Petrocephalus schoutedeni
CGTCCTCTTGGCCCCCCCCCCCACACCCCCCTCACCCCCGCTCTCCAGCTGTGTGACACCGGGCCGCTCACACGTGCCGGAACATGCACGTGGGTGTGAGTGCGTGCACACCCGCATGGACACACGTGTGCACGCGGAACTATTCTGGGTATTAAGCCTGGCACTGAGTGCCAGTTAAGGGGGTGGGTTGAACTAGTTCCAGGCCTGGTCTCCCTCCCTCCCTCCCTCGCTCGTCCACCCCCCCACCCCCCCCCGCCTCGACTGCTCGCTCTCTGCCTCGCTCTCCCCGTCAGGTTTGCTTTGTGCACTCGGTGCTGAGAGCAGCAGCCCTCGAGCGGCTTCTGAGAGGCCTTGTTTAAAAGGATTTGCCTTGAGCTGAGCCCAGCGGGTCACATGCGACTCTTCCTGCTGTGGTCATTACTTAATAGACTGGGGGGGCAAGGGTCAACTGGGGTGATATAAATGAAGCGGGCACTTTACTTTATTCCTGAAGCACTTACTCCACACACTTACACCCTACACCCCTGCTTACCCCACTCACTTACTCCCTATGTGTTCACACTTACACCACTCATCCTTAGACCCTACACATTTACACTCCAGACATTCATGCTTACATCACTGACCCTTATAGGCTACATGCTTACACCATACAGGCTCATACTTACATCACTCACCTTTACACCATGTAGGTTCACAATTACATCACTCACCCTTACATCTGATACAGTTACACCACTACATTAAGATCTTATTTAGAAGACACACATCATGTTTGAACCGACAACCTTCTGATCACAGGCACAGCGTCCTAACCCGGCGAGCCACACGCCAAACACCCCCCCTCCCCAACACGCCAGTGGAAGAAAACTGGCGAGCAAGCGGACATCGCAGACCTCCCACTTCCTCGCTCAGAGCCCCCCCAGCCCCCCCCATTCCCAGTAGCTCTTCCTGAGCACTATTTTTACTCTATGCTTTCGCACATGTCGGCCGGGACGCTGTGTGGGAAAACAGGAATCCCCAGTGACATCCTTCATTTTTCAGGCAGACATTTTGAAAATCCGACCCCCACCCCTATCCGAGCAACACAGTAGCCGCGACTCTCCAGCTCGGTGCAACATCCCATCTCAGGTCTGGAAAAAGCCCTAACCCTAAGCCCCACCCATCAAACATGAACATATGTCACCCTGTGAATATGGGGGTGAGTTGGGATGCTGGACAGAACATTTACATTTACAAATTCACAAAGCAGCACTACCAAGCCCCAAAAATGGGGTCAGCATCAAAGTGATATTTCATGGGGATGCTGGGAATGAGGGGAATGAGGTGGAGCCAATCATCGAAAACGTTCATGATCACCTGACCCCTCCTCCCCTCCGTGATGGATGCCAGCCCCCCCCAGAGAGAGAATATTCCATTAAATGCTTATAATTAATAGAAATTGTAACTAGCAGAAAACTAACAGGAAACGTAGAGTAGTGATAGTGGGCTAGAAGGATAGCTACTCCGATATTTAGTTTTTTTTTGTTTTTTTTAATACGAAAAAAATAAAAAATAAAAATTAAGAAAAATTGCATAACAGCATACAGGCATGATAAACAATCGGGAGCCCAGAAAAGGAATTGAATTCCAAAGAGCAGCAGTAGCTCACACACGCTTTCTTCTTCCGAGTTTGAAAAACGAGGAGGCCCTCAGCCCTCAGCTGCCACAGCGTCGCTGGGAAAGGCCCCGGTGGCTCACAGGCAGGCTTGGGAAACCCCTCAAGGGACCCCCGGCTCCGTTAGGATTACTGGGACTACGGTCCCAACACTGCCTGAGAGGTGAGCTGTCACCCGCAAAATGAATAATTAAATCTTAAGAGGGGTCACCGTGTTAACCGGTACACCCATAGGGATGAAGAGGGAGTTGTTTAGTTTCCATCGACGTTGTGCGTGAGACTTTTTCCCAATCTGGATCTAGCTCTGCGTGTTTCCACCACAAAATATAAACTGGCCATGGGGCAGAAAAAAACTCCAGCATGGGACCACAGAAAAGCTGGTCAGAATTTGTAACTATAGCACTGGCGAAAGTGGGCTGGGCTTCCGTGTCCAAACTATTGGAAACCTGGAAAATACAATCCATAATCAATATGAGTTTGACTAATATCGCCAGGGCCAGCAATGAAAAAGTTTGCCAGCTTGTTAGAGGAATAATATTGCATCTTTTTGCTTTTTTTAATTCCGTGGAAAATGAAAAGATCGATCTGCTGGCCAGATTTAATAAATTATGAACATATTGCAGGTCAAATACAATATCGCAGGGCTCGAGTGGCAAAGAGATCATAAGGCACCTCTGCCCTGCATCCAGTCATGTTCCAGATAATAACGCGACTATAACGTGTCACTTCCTGTCCGTTCCCTTCTCATTTCCTCAATTAAAAACTGCAAGCTGCATTCTGTGAATGGTCTGAAGCTTACTAGAGCCACCTCACAATCGCTTATCTAGTCCAGGGTCACACTGAGCCTCGGGCCACGAGGCAGGGGGTGCCCTGGGTGGGACCGCAGTCCATCTCAAAGGTTTGCTCACACATTATGGGCAGTTTTGAGATGCCAAGGCAGCCAAGGGAAGGAAAGAGGACCTACAGGAAACCCGCATAAACATTAAGAGAACAAACACGGAGCTTGGGTGAGGGTCTGAAATGCCTCCATCCTGGAGATGCGAGGTTAAATTTCTGGTCACCAAACCACCATGCCTCCCCCAGCTTCATCCAGAAAAAATACACGTTTGTTCCAAACATCTCCATGTATAAGGCCCAGTTTGTCTAACCGACAAAAATGCCCAGTCTGTCTCAGACTTTAAATATGTCACCATCCTGCCTACGGAAATCCCCCTCATGGTCGTCGGGGGGCGGGGGGGAATTCATGCGATACGACCCCCTCGAGTCCGCGGAGCAGATGCATCGACAGCCTCGTGCAAGACGCCTGCGAGACGCCAGCATTGCTGAGGCACGGCCTGTCCGAACTGATATGGGGGGCGGCGGACAGGCTCTGTTAACGACCCCTCGGAAAGGGTGTTTGGTTTACCTTCTCTAGCTACGCCGCTCTAACCGCCAACTAGTGCCTGGAGGAACAGGAAATGAAGTAATGCGTTTCAATGCTTAGACACGGCGGCTGGTACAGAGCGGCCGTGCAGTCTGACAGACGCAATCTTCTACAGAGACCTTTGCATGACCCCTGCTTTCTGATACGTCTCTTCCAGCAACAGGCTTCCGGGAATTTTAATTTAGCTTTACACAATCTGCCTGCCGTTTCTCCATCGCCAGCTTCAAACTGATTGCGTCTAATTAAAACTCGTCCTGCCTGCAGCATTGTAAACTGAAACCGTAAAAAAATGGCCTCAACTGTCTTGGTATCATTTTCTGACATGTCGCTACTGGCCGTCTCTCCAAGAAGAGCCCAATATCCTCAAGCAGCATGGAGCAAGACAAACATATCGATGACTTTAGGGTTAAGTAACTCATACTCTTTTCACACAAGGTCAGTGAACACAGAATCTTTTTATTTTTTATTCATATTGAGCCAAATAGCCCTCTGACCTCCTCGACATTTGATGCATTGTTAGTAAACACCCGCAATTGAGCATCATCTGGAGGAATATTGGTTATTCAGCTATTCAGCATCCTTAACTAAAAAAGGGTTAACTCAGGGATCCTTAAATGTGGTGTTACACTGTTCCCAACCCACACCCTATAATTCCCAGGCAAATTGACCCAAACACCTTAGCAGGCTGGGCCAAACACGCAAAGTCTGCGGAACACACAAACAGTGGACCGTAAACGTCTGTCCCAATCGGGCAGGTCGACCCAAACACAGACAGGTCCGAACATGCAGTCTGTAGAAGACACCATAAATGGCAGAGGCACTCTAAGCCAAACATTATAGCAGGGTGGTTGGAGACAGAAAATCTGCTGGACAGCAGAGTCCCCATGTGGCTGGGCAGACAGGGAACCCAGGTTACATGCTAACTGGATTTTACGGGTCGGGAATGTCTCCCACAGCTCCCAGTTTCAGTAAAGCCATTGAAAGTGATACGACAGAGCCTTCTCCCACTGTTCCCAGTTTGTGGATGAGCTGTGTCTTGTGGACACGCAATATATCCACTACACTTCCTCACACTTGGCGGCATCATGCTTCACGCTCAAAGCACAGTCAAAGCAATCGGGGCCCCGGGGCCTTTGTGGCTGGGGCCAATAAATAGGATAATATGGCCCAGATTGGCACATTGGACCTTTTACACAACACCAGCACCACCCATCAGACCGAGTGCAGCAAGGCCTGCTGAGACCTGAACCGGAGACCTCGTTACACCATGACTGAACTACCAGGACCACGAAGTCACGGAACGCCACCTTCCCGCAGGCAGCTGGCAAATCAGACAACAGCACCTTAAGCCCGGTGACGATTATCCACAAAAAGTTTTAAATGATTATAACAATTAATCACCAGACATTTGCCCCCAGCTCATCGCTGCTTTTACCACCAGTTTTTTTTAATTGCGAAACCCGGCACGTTTGTTATTGCAGTTTTATTTCGCGGGTTTGAACCGCCGTAGACGGGAAGCGTCAATTCTGTGCTCAGGCGTCAGCGGTCAGGCCGAGTCAGTAAATCAATTCTCGCTTGTAATCGGCCCCCTAATTAGCGCTGCAGCGCGGATCCGCGCATAATGGCGCCCCGCCCGCTCACGTCAGGCCCGCGGCTTAGCGGAGGATGGCGTGATGCTTAGCGGCTTCGGCTAGCCCACCCCCCCGCCAGCACCGTGAGCACAATGCGCATGCATAAATGCAACGTTTGTGAGGAGTTATACTGTCGTTCATATGTAAAGTGGAAGTCCTTCCTTCACCCGTTTCTCCATCCGCCAGTTTCATAGGGTTATTCTGGAATAATCTACTGTAAAAGACACGGAGAGAGAGGGAAAATGTCTCAAATCCCCAGGAGGGAGAAGCCCCTTTGTGTCTTTTGTCCCCTTTGTTAATAGACCTGCTTAGCAGGCAGCGTTGGGTTTTGTACGGCCTAATTTGGACGACAAAAGCAGGCCGTGCCTGGCTTCGCCGGGAGCATGAGGCGAGGCCGTGGGGCCAAGGCTTAGGAGGAGTGCTGAGCCAGGCTCCCCTCGCGGGAACGCGACCCCCATGTAGCCACCGCGACCTCTGACCCTCGAGGGGAAGCGACCAATGGCGACGGCCGTACGTCTCTGCCACTCCCGGCGGTTACCTGGCAACGTACAATAGGAGGACACGTGCTGTGCTCTCTACCCTAGGAGGGATTGCCATGGGAACTACAGGTCTGATGCAAAGTTGCCGTATGGGCACGAGGTCACGTGACCCACCACTTGACCGCCGGGTCGTCGCTGACTTGTATTTGAATCCATTTGGTTTCGGTGACAAATGGAACAAAAGTCATGATGGCATGCTGTCGAAGGTAGATGGAACATAACTGGTTGCTTGTTTTAATGCCCAGTGAGATCTAGAAAAATCTGCAATTTTTCGGTGAGTTGACGGTTCTCTTTAGTTGGTCAAAAAAGTGCTGAAGTATTAATGGAGGACACATATTGAAAAGCCCCTGGCTCCAGAGAAAGAAGCTCCCCTGAATCCTATTCAGATCTCGAGCTCCGGGCCAGAGGATGAAATATTTATTTTTCTACTGCACTCCAGTAAGAGAAATAAAACCTCACAAGCTGAGGTTTAGGTAGTCGGGTTAGGGGCTGCACCAACCACTTCCTGAGTTTGGTCACGTAAAGAGGTTTGAGCTGAGGCAAATTAGTCTGACATTAGTCATACAGAGATTAACAGCCTGCCACTTCACTATTTATCGCAAAGGAAATTACAGCTGGAGACCTGTTTTTCTTTCAGAAAGTGGGACAGTCGATGTGTTTATGGTTTCCCGGCCTCTACTCCCCTTCCAGCATCGGTCTCATGGTTACAAAGGACACCAAGGACAAGGCCAAGTTCAGCTGCATGTACGACAGGTGCACAGTATCAGTGCAAAGGTGCTCACATGATGTATCCAGGGCACCTTAAAATCCCATGTGAACAGGCACAAACATCGCAATGTGAGTATAGAGAGTATGACATCACTGAGCATTTTATTTTCAAATCAAAACAGTTTGAGGGGTTGTGACCTGTCTTTTATTAATAATCCTATCGATACCTCGACATCAACAGATTATTGATGCAAAAGGACCATTCCTCTTCTACTGACATATACCTATACCAATCAGCCATGACTTTAAAAACCACTAATTGGTTAAGTGAGTAACACTGCTTATCTTGTCACAATGGTATCTGTCAAGGGGGCCATTATAAATTAGGCAAGTTGGTGGGTTGGAAGCAGGAAAAATTGGCGTAAGGATCTGAGCAAGTCTGGCAAGGGCCAGATTGTAATGGCTAGATGACTGGGTCAGAGCATCTACAAAATGGCAGGTCCTGCGGGGTGGCCCCGGTATGCAGTGGTCAGTACCTGCCAAAAGTGGTCCAAGGAAGGCCAACTGATGAATCAGCGACGGGGTCATGGGTGCCTAAGGCTCAGTGATGTGCTTGGGGAGTGAAGGTTAGCCTGTCTATAGGAGAGCTACTGTAACACAATCGCTGAGCTTACATACACAGCTTGCTGAGCATGGGCGAGTCAGAGTGCCCACGCTGACCCCTGTCCACTGCAGAAGGGGACCAAACTGGGCATGTCAGTGTTAGACCTGGATGATGGAGCAATGGAAGAAGGTGACCTGGTCTGATGAGTCACGTTTTCTGTCACGTCATGGGGATGGCTGGGTGCGTAGGCGTCATTGACCTGGGGAAGAGATGGCACCAGGATGCACTATGGGAAGAAGGCAAGCCGACGGACGCAGTGTGATGCTCCAGGCAATGTTCTGCTGGCAAAGCTTGGGTCCTGCCATTCATGTGGATGTTACTTTACCACATACCACTTGCCTGAACAATGCTGCAGATCAAGAACACCCCTTCATGGCAACCCAGTGGAAGTGGGCTCTCAGCGGGATAACGTGCCCTGCCACACTGCAAAACACTGTTCAGGAATGGCTTGAGGAACATGAAAAAAGGAGTTCAAGGTGTTGACTTGGTCTCCAAATTCCCCAGATCTAAATCCAATCGAGCACCTGTGGGATGTGCTGGACAAACAAGTACGATCCATGGAGGCTCCACCTCACAAATTACTGGACTTAAAGGATCTGCTGTTAACATCTTGCAGAGGTCATGTGGACTCCACGCCTCAATGGAGCAGAGCAGTTTTGGTGGTTCAAGGGGAGTCTGCTCAATATTAAGCAAGTGGCCTTAATGTTATGGCCAATCGATGTAAGTCTCCGTACCGCAGCCGCACAACAAAGCATAATATCTCTTTCGGCTACGGCAGCTTACAAGACGAGGTGGCAGATTCGACGGGGATCGATACCCGTTAAGTGCGGCGGGACGGGCTGCCGGCTTTACTGACAGATGCATCAGCGCCAAGCTCCACTGCACTGACACCAGGTTCCGGAGTATTATGATAACAATCCCACAGATGAAGAGCTCAATTAATGGAGTCCATCTCTAGACAGGCAGAAACGTGGGCTGGAGCAGGGAATGGAAATGGGATTATTATCAACTGTCAACTGTCGGATTCAATAACACTGACCCGAGACTCGACAGGCAGGCTCATCTCTCTCTCTCTCTCTCTGGTCACTTCCACCACAGAGCTCTTGGGCTGTGAGGAGATAATAGCCCCTGCCTCCTTCAGTCACCCCCATCCCCCCCCCCTCCCCCCCAGCTTGGGGGAAGCTGTCGACGTGCAGCAACATCTTGGCAAACGCACACCTTCCGGATTACAAAAGCACAGCGGATTGAAATCCCTTTTAACTGGAGATTCGGGCAGGATTTCAAGACGAATGGTTTTTGGTTGGCCAATGGCCTCACAGCGAGCCCGTCGCAGGCTGCAATGCGGAGAGCATGCTTTGAGGAATGACGTCACGAGGATAGCCCCCCCCCCCCCAGAGTCTATACCCCCCACGAGGACAGCGGCCAAGGTTTCAGACTTTGCAGGCTTCGTTAAGACCGTCCCGGGAAGGGTGAGCATCCCGTGCGCAGGTGGTCTTTCTGGTCTAGCTATCCCAGCTAGTACTCCATAGCGAAACGGAGGCTTGTTTTCCATACTTATTGGCTGACCTTTCTTACACAACGGCGGAGGTTCGCGCGAAAAGCGGAAAGCTTCGTTTTTTTTTTACGGGGCGGTAAAAGAGGATGTTTGCGGTTCCTGCCCTTCGATCCGCCAAATTACACGTTTCTTTGAAAATCTGATAAGGTTACAGGAGGCTGAATTTGAGAAACAAAGGTTTGGTTTCTGCAGAAAAACACCCCAACGAGAAAGTTCCATCGCGATTCCATTGGTGTCCCCCCCCCCCCCCGAGTTTTACTACAGAATGAAATTACCTCAGTGTGATCAACTGGGGAGAAGATTGAAGAAAATGAGGCTGAACAAGATTCTTCGCTGTTGTTAAAATTATTAAGAGTAAAACTAATTTAAAAACAGATGATGAAAAGGAAAACTCCTACTAGGTGGCCAAAACTTTGCGATGACTTCACCTTGCCACCCACAACTCAGAATCCTTTTTGCATAAACTAATATACTTCACTCCAGCCGCCTGCATACGGGGAATTTTATATGAAGTTCAGATTTGAGTCGCTATAAGCAGGCTGAGCTGATCTCACTCCTGCGCCCGTGCATACAGAACTGATCTCAGACCAGTAGCTTGCTATAGGAGGTTGGTCCTCGGTACTCTGTCTGTTTCGGGTCAGCTGATGTAAGTCAATCACCTCTGCCCCGGCCGTTTTTGCCTGGGCCTTTGGCATTAAACAAGATGGCTGGCGCTCTCCCTTCTCACCTTACGGAAGCCCGGAGGTCCTGAGACAGGGGGGGGTGGGGTAGGGGGCAGGAATCGACAATCAGCCCCCGATCAGTGGCAGTTTCAGAGCGGAAATGCGCTCTCCCCCCCCCCCCCTCCCCGTCTCGGTGAAACCAGGCAAGGTTAACACAGCACGCCATGACAAGAAAGACGCGCGGGTGACGAAGAGAGAGGGAGAGAGAGAGAGAGAGAGACAGAGAAAGAGAAGCCTTTGAGGATGTAGGTCACGGAGTCAAATGCCCGCCTGGTTTCTCTTAATTCCAACCTGCCCTTTTTATCTGCCTGGAGACAAATGTCCTCATCTGAGACGCCATTGGCTGAAACACCGAAAAAAGGAAAAAAAAGTTACATACATCTGTTTTGTTTTATCTGCACAATCAATAGAGTAATTAATGAGAAGCGTAGCGTACAGCACATCAAAAGGCACTACATGCGAACGCCAAATACCCCGGCCAAAAATACTTAATGCTCGAAACAGAACTGCAGAAATTAATTAGTTCTAAGACTCAGTGAAGCAATTTTGTCACTCAAATCCAACTTCTGTTTGAGATGGTGATATGTGCGTAATAAGATTAAGCAGCTGGCAGCCTGCACATCCGTAAAGAAGATTATTAAGGAAGTTACGTTGTATAAAAGAAAATCAAGCTTTTTGCTTGGATGGGGTATTAAGGCTGTATTCCATGATGAAACCTCAACGCGCAGCCGTAGGTGGTGGGTGATCTGAGTACCCACAAACCCCAGTGGCTGCTAAGCAGAGCCATGCCGCGCCATAGAACCCTTCAGGGTGGATAATTCTGTCAAGCTGCTCCCTTGCATGCTTTAAATGGCCCTGAAGCAGTAGGTCCTGTTTACGAGGCTGCGCCGGCACCGTCGCGGTATAGGCTGCTGTCGACACCCCATAATGCACCTTGCCATAAGCACATGGAAGGGATCTGCCTTCCACATGGGTGGATGTGTACAGGTTCACAAGTTTAGTTTTCATGTTGGGGGGGGGGGGGTTGATGTTGCTCCAATGAGCAATTTGTGAAACTCATCCATCTAAATGTCCATCTTCTATAACCATCCATCGAGGTCAGGGTCAAGGCAACACAGAAAATACTAAACAGTAGGGAACAAGCTAAAATCCTGTAAAGAAATTAAAAAATGTGTCTTCTTTAAAAACAAGAGAATTGCTGGAAAAAAAGTTCGCAGCCGAAGCCTGCAGTGTTTTGCCACGTCCCTTCCCTCTGAAGCAGCAATATCCTCTCCCATGCTGCTGGGAGATGCTGCTCGCATTCTCAATTAGCATCGTGTTTCCAGACGGTACAGAAACAAATGACGCCTCTGTCGCTCCGGCCTTCCTCCCAATCGCAGACGAGTCCCTAGCCATTCTCCGCCAATCCATAATAAAACCACGACAGCAAACAGAAACTCACATCCAATTTAAAGAGATCCGCCCCAGTTTCCATCTACAGCGCAATTAAAAAGTGTTGCTGCCTTTTCGCCAAACCGCAGGAGCGGCGAGGCGGAACCTGGCGCTCCACCCAGCCAATCACAGCAGCCGGACTGACAACAACAAACCGATGTGTAATTACAGCCCAGCTGTGTCTATGACGCATTCCTTAACGTTGCGTTAATCACTCTGGAATGTCTGAAATGTAAAATAAAAAAAACAAGGAGGGCCGCTCCTTTATAGAGTTTCTTAAAACATCCTGTAATATGTATGGCATAAATACATAAATATGTTTATTCTTCAGTGTAAAATCCCTCTGTGGCAGTAGCTTACATTAGATAATAATATATCATTATAAGAATATATTAATAAAACCTTTATGTGGGGATATATTAAACATATACAGTCTGTGCAAAAGTCTTAGGCAGCAAAAGAAGATGATATTTAAATGATCTCTAAATGATCTGTTAGTGTGAGTATAAGCTATTATGCCTCTCATTTCAAAACCTCTGCTAAAATCACCCCAGGACTTACAGTACCCATCCGCTACACCCATGTATTTCTTTGACCCGACCACTTTGTATAGCTAATCAATATCTCACTGACTTTTCTAAACTAAGTTAATTAATTAAGTGAGCTGGTGGTGAAATTTCATAAATACATGGAATGGCTGAGGTGTCCCTGAGGAGAGGGTTTGGGAACCAAAGTGGTGTTCATCCAGCAAGATATCAGTAACTTTTTGGAGAAGGGAAGACAGTTTTGCCAGTTATTATTGTGTTATTCCATAATTTGTAATGTTCTAATATTATACTGTGTTTTTTGTTCTGAGTAAATGTGCACATACTACTCAGATAAATAGCTTTAAACATTTCTTTTGACTGCCCACGACTTTTGCACAGTGAAGTATGGGAAACAGAGCTTTCAACGAAAGGTTAAATCCAGTCCCAGAATGGCCATAAATCAACCCAGAATATGTCCAATGATGTAAAGAACCTGGTTCATTGTGATGGTGAGCAGGTGCATGGCGCACAGGCATTGGAGGATGGAACATGGAGGTGCCCGAGCGCTCTGGGGGCGGGACAGGCTGTCAGAACACGTGACCCACAAAACTAGCGCTTGGCTCTCTGGCTTAAGCCGGGGTTCTTAGCCCCCCCGTCTTCCTAACACTCAGCTTAACACTTAATGCTAATACTCAGTTCCAGATACATCAATTTCTTCATATTAATAAACAACTATATTATTTAGAGATATATAAATACAAGGATGAATGTGCCAATGAATACTTATTGCACTAGGAACAGGGTTCGAATCACGGGGGAGCTTAGGGGGTCCGCTTGAACCGGGCGTGAGCTCCCGTGCAGACCTCGCGTGAGACGTTTATGGGGAGCTCTAAAAAACTGTCCACTTTTGTGTCATAGGTTGTGTTTTATTTTCGCAGTGCAGACTGGAAAATAGGGCTCCCGCGAAAGCCACAGTGTAATTCGAACCCTGACCAGGAAGACAGGTAAAAACAGCTAAAAACAACAAAACCTGCTTTTTGCTCTCCACACTATGACAGAGAGGTGAGGAGATCTGCTCATCGCCCCCTGCCCCATGTTTCACAAATGAACTCTGACACCAGTGAAATCCGACACGCGGCTACAACCTGCCGAGACCTTCAGGGTCACCAAAGGAATGCAACTATCCCGAGGTCAGTGAGCGAGAGGGGCACTTTGAGGCAATGACCCCCATCATGGACCAGGAAAGCATGGGGCTAGGTGGTAACCTCAATCTGCAGAAGTGGCTACAGGGTGGCTGGATGGACAACAGCACCTCCAGGCCTCACCATCTCAACCTCTGCATCCCCACACCGTACACCACGAACCAGCAGCGTCGGCTTTCCGTCGTCTTTGTGCCCCCCTACCGTGGCTCTGGTGTGTAACCGCTGGCAGGCCACGCCCACATCGCCCATCACTCGGCGCCTAGTGAACATGCGCCATCCATATTTGCTCTGAGGCATATTCAAGGGGATACTGCGATTCATTCACCCTAAAAAAAAAAATGGTGAGTGTTTTCTCTGATGACCTTTCAAGTCTTCCGTTGTCTTAACAGCTTCCATTAGCGATAAGGAGAAAAAAAAGGTACTGTGTTAACTGTGCCGGACTGAGGGACCAAAGAGACACATGCTCCAGGGAAAGAGTGACCACCAATTACATTAACTATTAACTCCGGCAGAAAGAGCCAGAAAATATGCCGGCCTCCTCCCCCGCTCCTTCTCAATGGACTGTTTTAAAAGAGGTTATGCTGGCAGCTTCACGAATACAGCTCATATTTTACAACACGGCATCAGATATTGCATATACTTTATTATAGAGGAGTTCAGAGGGGCGTGTGGAACTGCATTTTTATTCACTCCGTCAGGCTGTTGCTCGGTTCCACCGTCTATCAAGATATCCTTTGTCAGGCCGTGAGAGGACAGCAAAATCTGTCCCTACCCACAATGCACTGGATCTCCTTGAATATCTGAATAACCGTCAATGCAAACGCTGTGCCACAGCCGGTCATCTCTAAGAATCAGGAGAGCTGGCTACGATCCCATTAGCGCTGCTCTGAAATTGAGCGGTCAGGCTGGATAAGGAGGTGTTTCTCACTCATGCAGGGCTTCACGGAACCCGTTAGGGGAAGCCGGGCCGCGCCCGGGCCGAGCGGCCTCCCTCCGTGTCTCGGCGAGCCGGACACCGACGACACTGACACAACGAGATTACCCACGAGCCAGACGGCGAGGCCCCGCAATTGGAGGAGAGTGACAGGCGCCACCTGACAGTGACAAGGGTGAGAGAGAGAGAGAGAGAGAGAGAGAGAAACACCAGACAGATGAGTGAAGGGGATAAAGGTGACAGAAAAGCGAGGGAGGCAAGAGATAAGAAAGACGAAGAAAGGCTTAACGGTAAAGTGACAAATCGAAGAGCAATTTGCAGGGCGAGGGCTTTGCTGTATCCACGGGGATGCCGTGGGAGGTGATGCAATACAAAAACAAAAAGGTGTACAGGCTCTCAGAGTATATATCTCCACCATCCTGCCATCCGGGCCCAAACCAGTTCATATCCCAGCATTAGAGTGGAGGCATTTCTCTACACACCTTATAAAGAGAAGCCTCATCCTGGACCAGGGGAAGGTTTAGGTTTGTGCCGCAGACTGTGTGAGTTCATTATCCACCCATTCGGACTGTACAGGGTTCCTATTTGACTTGCGGCAACTGCAAATCAGAAAATTGACCCCCTAGCTGCTTTGTAAACAGGACTGGAATGGCTGGAGAGTGTCTCTCAAGCCGGATCATGCTTGGTCTGGATGGTCAGCCACAGAAAATGCTTCTGACCAGAGAGGTCGATCTCATCATTGTTGGACCTCATCTGTAATAGGATATTTACTCTTAGGACAACGTCCATGTAATCAGTGATGAAGAATCATGAGAGCAGACAATACAAGACACCGAAACTCATCAAAGCAATTAGTCCTAATGAAATTACTCCCCCCGTTTATACTCCCAACCTAAATGCCCCTATTCCTATTAATAACCTATTCCATTTACCAGCCGTAAATCTCACAGCGAAAATGATCCACCAATCAGTAATTAAGGCTAACTTAAAGGATGACGACAAATTATTTTGAAGCTGTGAAGAGATGGTTTTCAAGCCTGAACCAAAGTCTGCCAAATGAAGACAAATTCACCATCAAACCTCTAAAATCCACTTAACCATCCATCTTAAAAGCACCAGTCCAGCAGAGGGGAGCCTGGAGCATCTGCCAGGAGAGCATAGGGCAAGACCTGGGACCGAAGCTCAGTCCATCACAGGACACACTAATATATACACACACTACAAGCCGTTTGCATCTTCAAAGCAAACGTGTGCATCACAGAGTGTTGGACATGCAACACGGAGTCGAGGTGAATTTCAAACGCCAAACCACGTTACTCATGAGCCACTGTACTGCCCCTTTTTAGAACCCTAAATATAAAACCCAAAATTTACAACAATAATAGAATACAGGAATAGATATAAATCTAAAAAGAACAAACTCTTTAACTGACAGTTGGGATGTCCATAGCCTAAGCTTGCCAAATCCAAGAGATATATCTTAAGGATGGATTTCATTTTTTCCTGAGACTGGAATATGAACTCATCAATTTCACATCCAAAACCCGTTGGTAAGAGCCAAGTTTCTGCCCAGCCAGCCCTTGGGTCCAAAGATTGGAGATGTTGCTCCTTCCAGCTCAATACCACCTTGAACTTTCTAAAGAACCAGGACAGCAATGGCGAAAAAACCACGAGCTCCAGCCTAACTTGCCCGGAGACGTGGTTCCGTTACTCTCTAAGAGGCTTTCTGCTGTGTGACATACCAACAGCTCCAGCGCCACCTTAAAAAGATTCTACTCTACGCTGGCAAAGTGTTTTTTTCTTTTTTTCCTTTCCTGTCTGAATGCGTCTTTGAACACACGCCATGATGGGAAAATACGAGAGGCGGTCGCACGCGGCGTGAGAAGCAGGCAAGATGTAGGCGAAAAAAAAAGTCAAAGTGGCATGGCGGATTTTCCCCGAAGATGGCGGGACGCTGTCAGTAATTAGAGCAGGCGGACCACACTTAAGCCAGAGGAGTGTCAGCGGGGAGATTGGTACGGGGAGCACCTGCTAAACCACATGTGAGCTCACATAGGCTAAACACCCCCACCAGATACATTTCCCTCCCTAGGTGCTTCCTGCTTCCTGACCACAACCGTATCTGTTCCTGTACATTTCTATTTCTGTTCCCCAAATCAATGGAGGACCAGCATCGACCAGCTGGAGGCGCTGATAGGAATGGGGGCCGCTGTCTGTTAACGACAAGCTGGCTGGAGCTAGGAGCATTGGGAAGTGGAGGAATTTGGCCGTGGAACGCTTCAACCCACTGGCTCCCGTTGCTGGGAAATCTGTGCTGCGTGCCCGCCACCTTCAACTGCATTGTTTCAGATGTGGAGGAGCACATAACAGCACAAGGGGCCTCCTTCAGCCTGCCCACCATGCTCTGGGGTTAATGTTGCAGAGTTTGCGGTCTTTATTTTTAGCCCCATGTACCATTAA
>JAODKL010000047.1:1467021-1486093 GCA_026780765.1 Petrocephalus schoutedeni
GTCCCCAAAGCCCGTCCGGCCTGCCATCGAGCCACCCTCGTAGTATCCGTGCGTGTTTACGCTGCGGCTTTGCTGATATTACTGCTCACCTCGACACTGGAGGTGTTCAGACGCCATGATCCCTACAGATATGGGGCATCGCAGATACATGGGCGGCTTTCTGCGCCTTTTCTGGTTCTGACCTCAGAATTGGCTGGTCATATATTGGTAACTTTGCACAATTTTAACCATATGATGGATGGATGGATGGATGGATGGAAGACAAAACAAAAAGACGAAATGGCTTCCTGAACACCAAATGCATAACCAGACAAATAATCAGAAAAATGATCCAATATCCACAGGCACCAATAAATAATCCAATATCCAGTACAGGATTGGGATGCCTGGAGTCAGTCCCAGGACGCCAAGGACAGAAGGGGGCGCTCTCCTCCTCGGCCACAGTCACCACTCCTGCGTTGTTTTCCTGTTTTTCTCGGCCCCACCCCCCGGCTTTCCTGACGTCTCTCCGCCGGCTCATTCATCGGCGCAGACGACAGGCACAGATAAAGGACTACAGTGGGCTGTTTTGACAGCTGGCTGCCTCCTGACACGGTGGGCCGGGTGTTTACGCGTTATGATCAGAGTTCAGCTGACAAAACAAGGCCGGGCGGTACCAAACTATTACATAACACAGGGCTGATTTTTTTTGTCCTTAAAGGTACACACCCTCAGAAAAACACGCCGCACGTCTGAGACCCCTGGATTCATGTAATCCGCTGCGCGGCTTAATAAGCCCCTGCCCGTTGTGTGAGGGGAAGCCTCGTCTGCTACCCTGCAGTCAGAAACGCGCGGTAACTGGACCCTGGAGGTGATGAAAGTCGCCTCATATTTCAAGCTTTCCAGGCAAGTGCTGTTTTGTTGCTTTAATATTTACAGTTTTTTTTAACAGTTTCACAATTTAGCTGTTTTTACTTAATTTCACAGACGTTTTAATTCTGCCCGAAAACAGCTGGAACGCCGACTGGAGCGGTAAATGCGGAAACCGTTTATAGACGGTTTTATAATCAAATTCGCTGTCCCATTTTCACTGTCCTCTCAGAACGCTCCCAGCTACCCGGGTCCCGGCTGCATTCCGAATGCGTTCCCGTCTCTTTAAGTCAGTCAAAGGTCACGACAGAGGTCACCGGCACGAATGAGGGCGGGCAGAGGGCAGCCGACTCGTGCGGGTTTGACGTCAGGGCTATGACTTCAGGGCGATTATTCCAAAAACCTGAGGTGGCTTTAGTACAGCGCGTCCTGTGCAGAGTGGCTGGGATTAAGAGGGACATCGGCTGCACAGTTGTTGTGCGATGCTTTAAATTCCCTGCTGTCAGCTGATGTGGCGAGAAAGAGAGAGAGAGAGAGAAAGCACGGCGGCTGAGGGGGTAATATCGTTTGTATAAATGATCCCTGGCTCGATATCAGTGTCAATTTCCCCCGCGTAAGCAATGTTTCGCTCGGTTGCCAGCCGCGGTGGGGAGCCGATGCAGGTGACATACTTCGCACAAAAGCTCTCAAGGATACTACAACAGCCCCTGCTGCGGCTACAACCGGCGACTTCCCAGTCGGCAGTCTCAGAAAGCATTACTTAAAGCAGGCCGTCCTCCTTGTCATCCTGTCGCGGATACCTATGGCTTCTGGCTTACTTGACTGGTATCCCAGGATGCAATGCTCCGCTAATTGGCTTGAAAATCCTGTGTAACCGCTCCTTGTGGCCCATCAGAACCCGAACATGTTTTCACTGGAAAGCCGCCCCGGAAAATGCTTCTGGTTCTCACCGGCAGGTCCTGTCCTGGGTTTTAAACCACCAGCTTCGCTCTTCGACCTGCACAACCCGTAGTCAGCGGTTGCTGGGAGACGCAAATAGTTCCAAAACACACGATGAAGGCACACATCCAGTACAATGATATGGCTTCATTGGGGACTCATTGGAGACATTTTCACACGAGATCAATACACCCTCATCTTATTGAAAATGTAGCGTGTCGGACTCCGAGCCTTGGTTCTGGTTCTGGGCGGGACAGCGTACATGACCCCCTGGCATGAATATGGGGAGAAGGGTCAGGTTTGGGTGTGGAAGAGAAGGCGGGTTTGACCAAAGCAAAAGGAGGTACCAAGGGATGTGAGATCAGGTGTCAGGCTTTCGGTTCAGGTTCCGAATACGGAGAGTAATGGAAGCCAATTTCATATAATTATCAAAAAGCCACAGCTGAAATGAATGAACAGGCTTATCCTATGAATTCCCACCAGAAACCCCCCCCTGACATTTTACACACTTCATTTTACCGCGTGCCTGCGCATGGAAACAAACGCATACCACGACACACAAGAGCAGACCAAGCTGCTCTGTGTGAAGGCAACCAATGGTTCTCCTAGCGGCCCCGATCCGGAACCTCAGCATCCGGACCTCAGAACCTGGCACAGAACTGACCGTAAAAGTGGGCTTGCCATCGACGCTTTGGTCAGGAGGGGAAGCGAAGGCTTATTCTAGCTGGGAGTCCGCGCCGAGAGCCTGGAATCACGCGTCAGCGGCGTGTGTTAAGAAAGAAAACACATTTATAAATGCGAGCTTGCCTGAAGCTTGCCCTTAAAAGCTCATTTTCCGTACTGAGATGCATTCAGTGGCGTAAAAGAAAGCCCCCCCCCCCCCAGGGCCACTCAGGGCATCTCGCGTAAGTGGCCGCTAATTCCATCCAACTCGCCAGCTGATTGGTTTTCCACCACCCCAGTGTGACTCATTCAGCGACAAATAAAGACAGGCATAATTGAATCCATCTCTCGACGCTCTGAGACACCGCGCTTCCATGATCCGGCCTTGTTCCGGCCGTTTTTGGACTCGTATCCTTAACTGGCAGATTTTAGACCGATCCAGTCCCAGACCACTCCAGGCCCGATCGTGTGCAGGTACAGGGGCTGCCTTTCTGTGCTGATTAAAGCTGGGATCTCCCCAAAGACCTTCAGCCCCCCTAAATCCAACCCCCACCCCCCAGCACCAGCAGCCCCCTTCATGAATATTTAAGCTCTCTGCTGCAGCTGTTAATCAGCGATCAGGGCGCGAAGAAGGGCTCCAGAATCCTTTAAGAGCAGCAGCCGTGGAACCTGTAACCATAGAAATGGGGACTCCCTCCTGCGGGCCAGCATATTCCCCAGGGAGCAGAACGCCAATCCAATGCCCCCGCCCCCGGATAGGAGAGAAACCGAGAGAGAGAATGTCCGTCTGATGATTCCGCAGCAAGCATGAGCGAGAATTTACGGCTTCCTGAAGATCGCCTGGCTTCCCCGCTGCCACGGGACACAGAGACAGGAGGCAGTGTTGAATTAGTAAAGGCAAAAAAAAGCAGTAAAACAACAAACCTCAACAGAATAAATATCCAGCCGGCGTGGAACGATTTCTTACGATTTCCTACTGCAGAGAGAACAGACTCCCTCTGTGACCTGAGCTATGACATCATTTCCTGTAACTGGGAGCCTGCAGCCCAGCAGAAGGCAGCTTTAATGGGGAGCTATCACAGTGGCGGGCACAGAAGACAGACCTGCACACATTGCCCATTGTGATTTTGTCCATTCTGCGTGTGCACACTTGCCTTTGACCGTCGAACGCGATGAATGTTCCTTTGGGATCCTGCGCTAATGCTACACAGCAGAGCCCCCCCGGCCCTTTTTGAGCAGAAACATGGCCTGTCTGGCAGGGAGCTCAGAGGGGACAAAAACGTGGGCCGGCTGTGGGTCCCCGATTGGGAAACACTGCTGTACAGCATCTGGGATCTGTGTTGTGATGGCGGTGGGCAGGGCTTGGCTAAAACCTGGCGTCACGGTGACACAGAATCTTGGGCCGAAGCCCCGGCAGACACTGAGTCGACCTTGTGAGCATCCTACAGTAGGTGTAGAACTTTCATAACATCCAAACGCAGCTGCTGAGCCTGGCTCCGATGCAGAACGACGGGCGTCAGCTCATTAAATGAGATCAATCAGAGGTTTTAGAAGGGAGCAGTCAAAAGCAGGGCTCAGTGTTCATCGAGAGATAAGTGCGGCCCGCGGTGTGTCAGCCACAATTAAAAAGCAGCGTGAAGTGGAGAAAAAAGCGTGAGAATAGGGAGCGGTGGTATCACTAATACAAACATTAAATAGTACACTTCCGGGGCTAGTGCCTTCCAGCCTTGGCCACAGTGACGGGGACAGCAGACAAATGGCGGAGGAGGCTGGTAACTCCTCACCCCCACCATGAAATGTGGACACGCACGGACACGGACACAGAAACGCTCTGCGTCGCTGTTCCAACTGGCCCAGAGAGGATTAGGCCAAGACGAAGAGCGGGGTGACATCGTGCCAGGATTGGGAAGGCCCGGAGGGTCTGTCCGCGGCTGTCAGTGGCCCCGGCGTGTTCGGGAAAAGGTAACGAGCATGGCCCCTTCAGAACATGAAGACGCTCCCCAGTGCAGCCAGCAGAGTAGGGCAGCAGCTGGCGGCGAGCACGGCGTCCCAACGCGGAAATGAAAATGAGCCTGATTATTCCCTGTTGTAATGAGTTTGTGAAGCTCTGCTTTTGAGCTGGCAGGTTTTTCCAAGGCCCCGCCCACCCAGAAAATGATGACTTCGCTAGTTTACCATGAATTATTCCTCCCGGACACAAGGATCACGGAATTTTCCAGGTTATTTCGTCGGCATTGGGGGGGTGGGGGAGAAAGAGAGAGAGAGAGAGAGAGAGAGAGAGTGTGAGGGAGATCGACAGCATGACCAATTCTCTCTTGAGATCATTGTTCCCAAGGGCAGGTGGACCGAGAATGAATATGATAATTTAGAATCAGCGGGGCAAAAAAAACGTTAAAAAAAAAAAAAGGTTGCTTTAGTGGTTAGATAATCACAGCCGTGCTCCCAAGCTCTCCCAGCTTCCCGTGTCACATTCAATTAATTATCTATCGTCAGGTTGACAAAGACATGGAACGGAGGACAGCGTCGGTCCCCGTGTCGCTCGGAACGCCGTCCGGCCCCCGATGGGGACACGCCGTCAAATGGAACGCAAATTAGAAACCGCCTATCTGACCCAGGGCTCATTTCTCTGCTGCGTGACGTGTTTACATTTCACAAGTGCAAATATTAAAAAAAGCCAGGAGAAAGAACAAGTTTAAATTAAAACAAAGGGTTTAAAGGAGCTTTCCTAATCACTGCTATCAGATACCTATGACAGTAAGAGTCTAAAATCAGCCATTTGCCCCCATCGAGCATATCGGAGGATGGAGGCGTGTGGGAATGAAGAGTCTCCAAGTAAGAAGAAATCTTTAATCATGTGATTGTCTAAAACCAATCAAATTACACGCAGCATTGTCAGATGGTACCATCTCATCCTTTGAGGTCTTGCGTCTCACTTTGGTTCTGCCGATAGAACAGAATCGCGGGGCGGTGATGGAGGGGGTGAATTGATGTCGGTGACACTGCCACACCGCGCTGGCCCTTGTGAGACGGCAAAGGTCACCACCGTGGCCCAGACATGAAGAGGACATGAAGACATGAAGCTCTTAACCAAAGACACCCTCGGCTTATGCTTTAGCCACAGACTCGGTCTACCTGCCCTATGACGCAGCTCCTGTAATATCGTAATACGGACTCTCATAGTCCCCGTGACACTGGCCATGACAGGGTGATGGATGGATGGATAGATGGATGGCAGAGTGATGCACCTTCCCAGCGAAGGACAACCCGGTGTCACACGGCATCCGAATACAAGCTTTTCAAAAGCCTCAAGCTCCTTTAACAGTGTTTGTCATCTTTTGCTTGTGCTGAAAGCAAACAGGTACTTAAGTGAGTCATTTCTGATGGGAACCTGTGACATCATCCATCACAAGCCCAAAACACTGCTGCGGTTAGTCAGGATGTCATCATCTATTACACATCCAAAGCACTCCTCCGTTTCCTAATTGGCAGCCACGACACCATCATCAGCATCATCATCATCTGTTACACGGCCACTCATCTGTTTTATAAAAAGCAGCTCTACCATTGCTAATCATACCGCCTCCCTGGGGAGTGTCACACCATCACGGCTGCAGCACCGACCGGTCTATTTAATGATTCAAACAATAAACACACCTCTCATGCTCTTACTGCAGAACAGATGTTCTGTGACAAACAGTTCGAGTGAAAGGAAAGAAATTTGGGTGGCTTACTTAAGCTGCCAGGCCGTAAGTTCAAACAGCTCGAAAATAGACCTATTTGCCTTGCGAATACACACATACGACATCAACAGCTACATATCTCGAGACTATAGAGAGCTGTATGACACAGAAGTAATAATAAGTTATAATAAAAAAGCAAGCTGTGGGTAAGTATCACAGGTCACATGACGTCTCTGTGAGCTGTGGGTATCCATTATGGGTCACATGACATCTCTGTGAGCTGTGGGTACGCATCACAGGTCACATGACGTCTCTGTGAGCTGTGGGTACGCATCACAGGTCACATGACGTCTCTGTGAGCTGTGGGTGCGCATCATGGGTCACATGACGCCTCTCCGTGATAGACGTAGAGCAGAAGCAGACGTAGAACAGTTGGCTCGGGGCAGTTAAAATGCTTCGGGGCGTAACCCTACTACCCAGTGTAAAGAGCCTCTCCATACGCCACTACAACGTCCTCGTAGCTCCAATTAAACATTTGGAAGGAGTCTTTTCTTTGTATGGTTTGGAGACACAAGACCTCTCCCAGTGACACCCTCTTGTAAGGACCTTGTCGATTCAGGGAGGGTTTTCTTAAGGATTCTGAAGTGGAACAGCACCTGCCATGGGGGAGTTTGTCTAACAGGTCTTTGACCCTCATGAGACCTCAACTTCTAAAGACAGAAAAACACACACACAGCATAGCAGGGCCCCACAGACCTGAGCTTTGGCACCTGAAAGCAGGCGTCTCAGGTAAGGGGGCAATGGAAGTGATAAACTGCACACAACACACTGCCCCCTATAATCACTCCTTACAGTCACTGACAGGCTGGGTTCCCTTATTAAAAAGTCTTAACACAACGTGGATATGAGCTTACCTTTCAGGTTTCCTGTCGACCAATCCTGCTATTATCCAGAGCACGATAAACATCATCACACATCACCGGCTTGCTCCGTATTCACGCATAACCTCCCTGTATAGCTGTATTTAGGGTAATTTTTATTACCACAGTTGATGCATTATTATTATTACCACTATTATTATTATGTAAATATTTTATTGATCAGCAACCAGATCAATTCTTCCCCTGCGATAATGGTGTGTCAGATCAGAGCGCGTCCATTTAACCTACCAGAAATCTCGGGAGGCTTAAAAGTCACAGTCGCACGCTTTAATAGCGGGAAGGAAGATAGCTGTTTACGCAGCTGTCCACTTCGAGCCGGCGAAAACAATGCGACAAACAGGCCTACTCCCGTTTCTCTCGCGGCCAGTTTACATTCCAGTTATTCAGAGAGGTCACACACACACAACACGGGGGTAAATATTTTACGTGACGGTGGGTAAATATTTACTCTCGGCCACTCTCAAAATAAACGCACTTTCGAGGCTCCTATTTTTATTCCGCTGCTGTTTGCAAAAGTACCGCGGTAGCTTTTCTGCTTCACGGAGGCCGCCTATGGCCGGCCCCGGGTCCGAGCGCTCTGAGAGGGCGAGAGGGCAATCTGGACTCCTGCTGCGCTGCCCACTACTGTCATCTGCAAGTCAGACCTTAAGTCATCCTCCCGTCCCAGTCGCGAAAGAAGGAGCATTTGCTGAACTGGCGTGTCAAATCAGCAGCAATATTAATCTGTGTCAATCTGGAGCAGATCATGTCCTATTAGAGGGCTGCAATTATCCCAGAAGACCGCCCCCCACCCCTCTATAAGGATGCCTCGAAGGCCCAAAAAGGTCACCCAAAAAACCAGCCAATGACAGCCTGCCTGCACACCTTTCTCACGGAACCCCGGGGGTGAGGCCCACGTTTTCCCGCCATCTCCCACTGAGATGTGTGCCCCTCCCTTGCCTACACTGAAAACGGATTGAGACGGATTCCCCCTTTGATACCCTTCGTGAATCGGGGCAGAGGAGACCCTGGGATTCGGGTCGGGGACTTCTGCAGAAATTCAGGGGATTACCATCCACTCTGGGTGCGAAAATAAATACCGCTATATCAAACTGCTTTCTGGCTGTAATCGTGAGGAATCTTCGTTTCCATGCTTTTCATCTTTCCTCAGGAACAGCCCCGCAGAGCCGTTCGCCTGCCAGAGATGCGAGCCCTTCATCTCGAATTACGGGAAGGAGGAGAGACTTCAGGAAAATGAATCCGTCCCATTAATCTCCGCCACCCGTCTATCGGGTTCTTGTTCATGTGTTTAACTTCCCTGCTTGGATTTTTTAACCGACTGCGAAGCTAAAAAGCGCACACGCAGCCTGGCAGTCGCTGCGTGGCGGGTCAGCACATTTATCAAGGCGGGCTTCCCGGAAAACCTTTGCGCATAATGTTACTGTAATTTGCCGTCTGCATGCAACTGGTGGCACTTGATGCTTGCGTTTGGATTTTGGCACCAGATGGCACAGGCAACTTCATGAAGACTGGCCAAGGGTTCAAGGTGCCTGGGGTGCGCCTCGATCAGACAGCACGACGTATGGAGACTGACACAGGGTTTGTCCGAGGTCCCGCATAGGTAGGCGCCATCCACAAATATCTGGCCAACCACCACCGGGCGGTGGCATACGTGGGTGGGGCTGCGTTCCTTGCCAAGCTGGCGAATAGCCGCTACCACACACACCGCGGCACGACGGGAAACCACCACCTCACAACCATGCCCGCCGTTTCCTGCACGTCTTACATCCCGATTAACTAAAAACACGCACTCGCCCTCCCAGGGGAAGGCAGTTACAGTGCTTTTAATGCCATCAGCAGCGCTGGTGTGACAGAGAGCAGATAAGACAATTTAGGAAGGTGAAAGCATGGCGACTAGTAATCCCAATCTGCAAGCCAAATGACCGCCAGTCAAAAACAAACCACAGTCCTTACCTGCAATTTGGCGGCGGGTCCAGTGTGATTTCAGCCAGCTCCTTCTGAATCCTGGGAAAAAAAACGAAACGACAAAAACGTGACTTCCGGCACCAGTCTCTTAGATCCATCCCCAGACTGGCTGGGTTTTAACCCGGCAGGGGGGGTCGCCGAAGGCCTTTTGGGTCCAAGAACTGTCTGCTCAGCTAGTGGGCGGACAGCTGCTCGCTCACAACTGCTGGATATGGAAAAAGACGCCTCTGGCTCTTTAAACTGGAATATTGAAAGCTGTCCTGTACTCCCCCCGGTCCGCCGGCTCCCTCCAGCTTTCCAGGCGGGACAGGGAATCTCAGACACATCCCAGGGTGAGGGTGACGTTCATGAGCTCTGCCCGGTCGCGGGAGGTAGACTTCAGTGCACAATCATGCCTTACAGGAACCATAACCCTGAACACGCCTCTGACAACAGCCACGGTCAAACTATTCGCATATTTTTATCGAGCCCAGTGTTTCACGCACAATTAAATCAATTTAAGGTCATTTATTCCACCATGGTATATTCAGTCCTTTCCGGTGCATTAGTCTGTATACTTAAAGCGTATACAAAATGGGTGATTAACATCAAAGGGACGTGCAGCCGTGAGAAGGGGGCGGGACGAGGGGCCGGTCGCAGGAGGAGGCGTGTTCCCGTGCTCCTCCCGGCCATTCCGAGGCAGACGTGCACACGGGCCTCTCCTCAACCTGCTCTCCTGCCTCAGAGGCTGGGACGGCCCTCCCAATGATGAGGGCACGGCAATGTACCGCCGTCGATCCGGCGGGATGGGAACAGAGGCTGGGAAATGGAACGTGTCGTCCGCAGTGCTCCTGGATGGAAAGGGCTCTCCAGGCACTTTACAGCACCGGCGTCTCCATTTTGAGGCCTGCAATTAAACACTGCAGCAAAGTGGAGTCCCCCCCCCCCTTCCCCCCCCGCCGCCCCCTCTCTCTCTCGCTCACCAGCTGGTTGCACACCACTGCTCACCCCCACCCCCTCTTTTTTTTTCCCGCCAACGGGGGAAGATGCAGCGGTCATATTGTACTGGAAAGCAGAAAGCCCGAATGGACCGCACTCCTCTGCGCCGGCGGGCACGCTGACTCAGACCCTGTTCCTGTCGCATCCTCTGCGCCTGATCGCCGGCCCGTCGCTCCTGGCCACCCCGCCACAGGTCGGCGTCCGGCCCGCTGAGCAAGCGAACGTTATTAACCTAGGCCGACAGGGCCTCATATCCAAGTATCGAGGGACGTTTGTATGTTGATCACCCCCCTTCATGACTAATAAGACACAGACCATAATCTCCTGAGTCTAGCAGGGCCCTGACGGTAATAGCACTGGCTCAAGGAGGGAGCTCCTGCTTCGAAGGCCTTCGAGGTAACAGTCAGCTGCCTTTCGGCCTGAATGAGGCCCCGGTACCCGACAGCGACGCGGCTAGCCTACCGCTTGGCGCTGGTGGAGAGCTTGGCGGCCGTCTTGCTCGATATTTTGGTTTCCTTCTTTTTGGGCTGCGCCTGTTCCCGCTCGCGCTCGGGTTCCGGGTCCGGCGGTGCGGATTCCCGCTGCTCCAGGTCGGAGCTGCCTCCGCTGGTGTTGGGGCTGTCGTCTGGCCGCTGCTGCACCTCTCGGGACATCCCGGTGCCGTCTGGTTTTTCGTTTTTGCGTAAAAGAAAAAAAAAAACATGAATTCAATTATAGACAGACCTTTTGTATAAAAGAAAAATCCACATTAATCAAGAACCCCCCCCCCCCCCAAAGCAAGAGGGTCTATCTCCAGTCTTTCTGGCAGGATTATAGAAGGTAACACCTGGATTGCAGATTCTTACCCAACACCCTCAAAGTGACCCCAGTTGAGGAAGCAGTAGTTGTCTGGCAATCAGCCTATCAGGATACAGGCAGCCCCCTCCAGACCCATCCCCCTGCGCTCCATTTGGAAATATCTGACACTTAACCCTAGGGGTGACTCTCAGCTCCATACCAGGAGCAATAACTGATTTTTGTTTTCCAGCTAAGAAATGACAGTCTTTGAACTGGGAAATGACATCATCAGCTGGCTACCCGAAGAGCCTCTCAGGCAGATGGCAATGTGTGATGTGCCATTTCAAAGCCTTTGTGAGCTTTGTTAGGGGTGACATAAAGATCTTCTTCAAAGCCATAAAGAGGAGGTAGATTTTTTTTGCATTTTTATTCTTTCTCACCAGCAATTCCAGCTGCTGGTGAAATACCGCTCTGGCTGTGTCGACAAGGCCATTCTCGCGGCACAATTGCACAACGTCTCATTTCCGAGGTGTTTAAAAGCACAGCATTAAAGGTTACGGATCCACTCAAGTGTGGCCAAGGCGAGACATCTGCCCAAGACCTCGCCGTGTTCTCAGTGCCGGTAAAATAGGATTTCACCCACATGCAGCCTAAGGTTATGCACGATTGTATGGGTACTTCAAGATGAATAACAACGTTGTTCTGAAAACTGCGAAATCGCCTGAAAGCGCTTAAAATTCGGGCTCAAGTTTAAGGCACAAAAACATCACAATGAATAAAATAAGTCAAGACTATAGATTTATCCATCTAACTTCTTCTGGGGTACAGGATCATTGTGGGGGACTCTGGCAGAAGGTGCCAGAAGCAAAGCAGGGAAGCACCCGGATGTCAGTGCATCACAGGGTATTGTCTCACATGCACACACAATGACCACTTTCAGAAGTGCCAGCACATGTACCTGCACTGGGAATCCAAAGTACCCAGAGGTAGCCTGCACAGCACAGGGTTTACAGACTCTGCACAGCGACAGAGAGCATGTGTAGGGTTCAAACCCTCAACCACAGAAGAGTGAAGCAACAACTATGCCCACTAAACCGCCAAGCTGTCTACAGAGTTCAACTTCCCTGAAACTCCTATTAAGGCCATACACACATTGCAGTAATCTAACATATTGCCATAACATATTTTTTCTTCATAAAGGAAACTCAGATCCCCCATTAGAGCCTGGCCTGGCTTTGCTGGGCTTTGAAGCATGTTGTTCTGAGACGGTGGAGACAATGAGTCCCAGACCGATCAGAATTAGTTTCAAAGGCCGAAAATAACGTCAAGGCAGCATTATTTATGTGCCTCTATTTTCAAACCCCCCCTCCCCCCACACACACACACCTAAGAGGAAGAATTGAAACGAGGACAGAGTTTACTTTCTTTTGGAAAGAAAATCGCACCAGAGGTAAAAGTCGAGGACCCTGAATGCAGCAGTTTCGCTTCCCCCTTGTTGTAACGACTTCAGCAAGCGCTAGTTATTTATAACCGTTTGTCTTACAAACACTGTATGAGAAAAGGCATCGCTGCCGGCCTGGTCCCCTTTCAGAAATGCCTGTCTGCCTTTTATCTTTGATGCACATCATGAAAACCGCCTCTCTGTTATACAGACCGCAGGCTGCTGGTGTTTTCCGCCTCGACGTGTAATTTACTCAAGTCGACATCGTTTTTTTTCCTTCTTCTTCTAATTTAAGTCCACAATTGACATTACAGAATAGGCACAGGTTCATTTATGCCATTGAGTTATCCGGTCTCAATAACCTGATTTCAATACAGAGAAAAGATTTTTTTTAGTGACTCGCTAAAAGTGCGATCAGTAATTACTGTATAAGGCTTGCATCGATTTTTAAACGTCAGATTAATATAGAGAAAGAGATCTGCGCGAACAGCCGCGTAAATTGATGTTTGCGTATCTCCTCTAAGAGAAGAAAAACACTTTAACACTACCTGGCCCGAAGCTTGCGTTTAAGTTGAGTTAAACGACGCATGGCGAGTTCATAAACTATAGTTTATCTGACAACAGTCCTCCTATTGTGACATTTAGATATAATTAGAAGAGAGATGCATTCCCCCAGAGCCGCCCCCCCCCCCACCCGATCTTTGTTGTGTAAATGGACCCTCTCTCTTCATGCAGAGCTGTCATTTTGCAGGGTGGGACGTTAAACTGCCCGGGGGTGAGGGGGTGGGGGAACATCCCCGGATCTCCTGCGCTGATAATTAATGACGCCTTAAGGAAGGCGGCCTGTATTTACACGCGGAGTCCCTGTTTACCTCTTCGCCGTGTATAAGGTGGCGCCCGCTCCTCCATAATAATAATAACAGCGATCGCGATCGGACCGAGAAAAAAAAGGCAGCAGTTTGCAAACGTGCGAAATCGGCGAAGGCTTCCCCCTTGACCACAGCAAGAACTGCCTAAGCACAAAGACACAGAGCACCACACCGCCACCCCCCCTTCCCAACCCTCCCCGTACATGAGCAGCACTGTCACTCGCACGGGACGCGCTCGCACTTGTGTAATACTTTCTCGGCGCTGTCACAAAGGCACGCATCCGCATTACCTGCCGCTTGCAAGGCGAGCGCTCGTCGACGTCAAACCAGTGTTATTTAAGCCCGACGCCAAGTATCCCCCCAGTATAGGCAGCCTTCGCCCGCTCGTCCTCGATCCCTAGCGCTCTCCCTCGTTTCTGACAAGGAGAGAAATACAGCCGAGAATCCGAGGCGACTGGACCGCCCCCGTGCGCGCTCCCGAGCCGTGTTTACACAGGAGCGCGCTGCGCGTCCTTGGACAGACAGTACCGGTGGCGGAGAAGAGGGAATCGACCAAATTTACTTATGGCTTGGTCAGATTTTGGAATATTTTTATTAAATAAATAAAGATAAATATATTTATATTTTCCTGCCTCGTGCCCGTAGCTTCCGGGATAGGCTCCGGACCCCCCGCGACCCTGAACAGGATGAGCGGGTTGGAAAATGGCTGGATGGATGGATATTTATATATATGACCTGAACCATGGACAGGTGGTTGTTTAATGACTGGCTATTATGTTGTTTTAAACCTTAATTTTTAAATGATTAATATCTTTTGTAATAATATGTTTTAATTTTGTATGTAAGCCAGTATATTTAAAATACATGATATGTGACAGTTGTCACACAAATTTAGAAATAATAAAGTTTCTTATTAATTACGTCTGTCGCTATTTCGGTGACACAAACATTTAAGATATGGAGATTTTTTTTGGTCTGGGTGATTTAAGTCTAGTTTTATCGTTTTAAAATAAGTCATCAAGGTGACGTTCACGCAAAGCACTGTCTTCGTTCCTGTGTAAGTGGCACGGTGACACGGTGGTTATCAGACCGTCCTTCTCACGCTAATCCAGAACACAATCAATCCTTCACACCGCTTCCTCTCCAGAATCGCCATCCTCAAAAAAACAAGGCAATCGACTGCGCTTTCTGCCACATCACGATTAACGATTTACGACAGATGGTCATAAATTTCGATATGAAACTGCGCCACCGTTGTATGAGCGCGGCGAAGTAAATAACGCCCGCGTGTGTGTGTGTGTGTGTGTGTGTGTGTGTGAGAGAGGTCTCCCATGGAGCACTGATCGAGGAAACACGAGGGGATTGATCGGGATGCTAATGTCCAACGCCAATCGCAATTTTAAGTTTTCTCCGAGGAGCAACAGTATGCAGCTGTGGCTGGTGCAGAATTGAACACCTTGGCCTGCGATCGATGCAGTCCATATAAAAGGACACTTTCAGCACTAAACACAGAAAATGTACCATGGAGCACAATGGACCTTCAATGAAATAAATTAGAGGTGGATAGTCAGCAGATGGGGTACTGGCTAAGGAGTTGAGATATGGACTGGTCACCTTTGGAAGCATTCTCAAGTGGAAACTTAATGTGGTATCCTTGAAACTTTAAACAGCACTCATAAATTACTGGGTTAAGCCTTTGGTGAAAGTGTAAGCTGCTTTCGATACACTAACAGAGGCTGTTCTTCATCGTGATGCACAAGCTTTACAAAGTGGCTGCAGATCAGTTTTCATCTCGTAGAGCTTTGCTTGGAATTTCACTGGAATATGAAATACAAAATCAGCATATTCCCATGGATATCATGCCTTGCCTGCTGATATTTCAAGCAACACCAAACCCAGGGGGAAATCAAAGCAGAGACGGGAAATTGTTGTTTGGTTTTCATTTGCTGACAAATGTAAACTACTAACTTTGACACAGCAGGGGTTGGAAGAAATTTCATCAATGTAATCGACGTATGAGTGCAGGGTTGTAGGTGATTTCATAAATCACCCTATTGTGCTTCACATTCACCATTTATGTATTTTAATACATCCTTCACCTTGTTTTGGAACAATAGCAGTCTGAATAAATGAAGGAGTTTCTGTGTTTAAGGTGGTGGTTGCTAGCTTCACATGGGGAGCTCACTCAGTCAGCCTAAAATGCTCCTTATCAGTGACTGATCTGGATCAGTGGGAAGTCTGACCCACAATTATATAAATGTCAACATTTCACTTCTGCACTTGGGTTTAGTTGAGGCCTAGCTGGTCCTCTGCTCTATGAAAAATAGCATTCCTTCTGCTCACAAATGTGCAGGAGAAAATTAATAATAATAATGACATTGATTGCTTGTGGGGAAATTCTCTCTTCACCTAGCCCATCTCACTCTCCATGTCACACAGACACATGTGTAGGTGAGAGTGAGCCTGGCAGCAAAGGGCAGCCACCTGCCTGTGGAGCTGGGGGTAAAGGGCCTTGCTCAAGGGCCCACAGACATGACTGCTCTGCTGAGGCTGGGCTTGAGCTGGCAACCTTCTGATTACAGGCACCCAGGCTGGCCACATTTTCAGACATGAACTAGCCCCAACTCTCCACCTCTGGTCACGTTTAGGCAGCACAAGCAACCGTGGTGTCCACCACAGCTCAAACTGCAGCATTGCATGGGCCCCAGGGTTTGGGCCCCCTCTGTTGGCCACAAACAGTCACTGCAGGTGTGGGCCCTGAAGTGACTATTTGAGTGGTGCCCCAGAAACCACAAACCTCTGCTCACGATGATGAGACCATGTCGCAGCAATGGTGAAAACACGAGTCGGTCTACAAAGTGACCCTCCAGATCGTGACAGCAACTGCCTCTTTATGTTAACTTCAACCTGCTGTTGCTCCGCCTCTCTATCAGTCATTCTATATACAGACTTCCACACCATTTATAATCAAACCCTTTACATGGTTTCAGTTAATTCATTTTCATTTACCTCTTTTGTTTATCAGAATTATTTGCAAGTCGGTAGTAAGAGTATCAGTATTAGTTACCCCTCCATCTTACAGATATTTGTCCTGGTTAGACTTCCTGGGGGCAGAGGAGCTGTTAGAGGTTTTGGGGCCCATGAAAGAATAACATATTGGACAAATTACATTCAATTTTAATTAAATTAAGTCTTTAGGACCTGTTACTCCCGGGCCCTTGGAATCATCCTAATTCCACCCCCTTATTGCATTCCAGCTCAGTGGCACTGTAAGGGGGGGGATAGGATAATTCCAAGGGCCCCTGAGTGAAAAAAGGAAGATAACTGGACAGGTCAGGGTCGGGGTGGAGGTTGTTTGGCTCTAGGCCACCCTGCTTGGGGGGTTTTCAGTGCATCTCAGGGCAGCACAGAACAGAGTTTCCCAACCCGGGGCCCCGGGGAACCCCCCGACAGTCCATGTTTTCACAAACCTGGGAGGGAGCAAAAACGCGGATTGGGAAACACTGGCATGGGGCGCAAGACCGGGGTAGGGTGCCAGTGCACCGCAGGGCATAAGCACAATTTAGCATTGCCACTTAGCCTAAGCACATGCATATGGACAGCAGGGGGAGACATAAGAACATGTAAATTGCACAGGCTTAGCAGGACTGGGATTTAAACCCCCTACAGGTGTGAGGCAACTGCATTACTGACTGGGCCACCAGCAAAGCGAGAGTTATGTTTCAGACAATTATTTGTTTTCTCTGGAGACTCAGTGACATACTAAAATATGTGAGGCCAGAGGATAGGCATGTCTCTGTGCTATATCACAGTTTTACTTGACATATAGCCTTTCTGGCTCCACTAAGTTGAAATGCAACATTAAAAGCCGTTGAACCACAAATCATAACTTATTTTTATACTCTCACCGAATAGCTTGTTGGATACTAGATCATTTTTTCTTCCCAGTAATCCGAAAAGCTTTTTTTACAGCCGGCTTGTGTTACGCCAAGTCAAATAAACAAACCGATACGTCATGGATACGCCTCAAACGCTGCATTTAAACAAGCCGTGTGCAGAGTGGAACTGCCGCTGATCGACCACTAGGGGGCGGCTGCGATAAGTTATAAAAAGTCGTCTGTTTCAACGGAGCAAAACACACCGCATTTCCCTCCATCCGCAAAAGAGATTTATTGATATTATTTATTGCCAGTTCTGGTTTCTCTAAGGAAAATACATTCGTACTCGTGCCATATTATTATCAAAATAAAAGTGTGCTGGAAAGTATTATACACGAATTTAGAGAGATGCAAGGAGCCTAAATTGTATTCTGGTGAAGAAAGATCGTTACTCTAATTTAATTATTTAAATACATTTCGTTGAGACTATAAGTGGCATAGCATTAAAAAACATCAGAATCACTGTGATGCCAAAATATATATTTTTCTGAAAAATGAGAGACAGAAGAGCACACATTGGGATAAACATTGATGAGTGCGTGCATTACGACCGTCACGAATGCTAAAAACAAAGCAGTCTGTCAGTAAGGGGGAGTGGGGGGGGGTGGTATCTGCTTCAGTACCCCAATGGATCATGCACCAGAGCAGAGCAGCATGAGGAAGTCTCCTCGGTAAAACCCCCAAATATCAACAAGTTAAGAGAAATTTCTGCTTCCTGCTGCTCGACGTTCTAATTCACCACAAGATAGAGCTGTAACACAACGATCTGCCCACTTTCTGGAGACCGGTCGCCAAGGTTAAAAAAGCACTATTAGTGGGGGATCCACCAGCCTAGTTATAGAATGGTACTCACCCCCCCCACCAAATAAGTAAAACCAATTATACTCATGCACCCCAGAACGACGATTCTGCATGTAAGACTGTGATCCAATAAGACTATAGTACTCGATAATTATAATAACTGTGTTACTGGTTCATGTGCTTACAATGCGGTCCTTTTTCGTAATGTTAGTGTACTTTCTCTTCTTAAAATAAAAACGTTGGCTGCGAAACGGCCTGCCGTGTTAGGCACAGATTGTGAGCGCGTATGATTTTCGAGCAACGACGGACCTCTCGGACGCGCGGCTGTAGTCGTTTTATTCTAAAACCAATGATGGAGTTCTTTTTGAAGTTTACTCCAGTATCAGAGTGATAGGACACCGTTTTAGATGATTGGTTAAGTCTGTGTTATGGGTGGGAGTCTTGGGCAGTAATGTGTCCTGATGTTTGAAGGACACAGTGGCCACCAAAGGTAACTGGGAAACGCCCCGTGTAACTGCCACCATAAGACAATAATGTTGATTGTTGTGAGCTGTGTGAGCAAGGAAGGGAGGTTATTATGGGCTGGGCTTGTAATTTCAGTAATTTTCAGTAAATGTCACTTTACCTCATAAATAATAATTTACAACAAAGTGCATTAACACAGTTATCCCTGATGTAAAATTTGATTAGTATCTGGAACATGCCTACATATTTTTATTAGTAAATCAAAGGTCAATGGAAATGGAGTCATTTCATGGTTGCTGCTTTAATTTGCAGAAAACAGGCCTGTTCTTTTGTCGTTTACCTCGTTGACTCAGCAGTTCACCTTATTAGGTCTGCCAGAGTCGTCATGGCAGGGAAGCGTTAGAGGACTAACTCGAATATAACCTGAGCACGACATCGGCCGCCTGGTGTTTTATCGCACAATCGGCTGTAAATGCCCACGGCCCTCCTGAGAGCTGACGCCGCGCTCACCTCGCCGCCCCTGGCCGTAACCGGTTTGTCGAGCGGTATGTCGGCCCAGCTGCACCAGGGCCGCCGAGTGCCTTTGGTTTGGCGCAACACAGATAATGGCGTAAAACTCAGCTGGGGGCCTGCTTCTAAGGCGCCCTGCGTGGTGGGTGTGGTTAGCGTCTGAGAAACAGTCACCTAGCGAGCGTTATCAAGCCATAAGGTTGCGACCTTATCGCACCCTGGCTCTGTCTGGTCTGGGGGGGGGGGGGGGGGGGGG
>JAODKL010000047.1:1497172-1540006 GCA_026780765.1 Petrocephalus schoutedeni
GGGGATGGAGTAGGCCATTTCACAAAGGGGGTGGGGGGGGATTGTATTGCCTTTCTTCACTCTTGAAGTTGGTCACTACTAACTTTAAAGAACGTGTAACCAATCATTTCTGCAGATTCATTCAGCTGGCTTTTGAATCCACACGATGTTATCCCTGTCTGATCTATTTCCATAAACATACCAGGATCGAATAAGTAATATTAATGAATTCTTTAATAATAAAATGACCTTCATCTGTCTGCTAGCGATGTATCATAGTGACCATAATTAAGCAGTAAGAATACAATTATTAAATTCATCATTACCTTCCTACCTTGAAGGACCTCTTCCACATTTAATCATGGTGTCTGCCTTTCTTGCTGGCTTTATTAATAATGCATCACCCCATACCCAGATACACATGCTCTGTTTGTCAGTGGTGTGTGTTGGTGAACGTCTCTTGTACATCAATGAATGAGTGAGCAACTGTCTTGTTTGTGTGAGAACTGGAAATTAGAGAAATAATCATGCTAGTTGCAGACATACTTGGTGAGGTCAAAGTGCACATGAAACGCACCCGTATATGCCTGCTTCTCACATTATGGATGTGTTATGGTACCGTGGGTAGCTCACTTCACAGCACGATCAGCCACAATGACACGCAAACAGAGCATGCTCAGTTAATCAGGAGAAAGGTAATGGACTGGCGGAACGGGAGGCCCATTACACGGGCCAATCAGGAAGAGCCTGGAGGTCACCTGACTGCTCTAGTGGAATACAATGGGCTGCCAGAGAGAATATAACTGCAAAAAAGCAGATCGAATGGAAGAATTCCTTTCTCAAATATTACATAATATGTCATTTCCAATACCTGCTCAGAGTTTCCAAGAATGAATCTGCTGGTCCACGATTCTGATCACTTATCAGATCGGCGTTGCACCTATACACAAGAACCTTTCTGCTTGGTGAGCCAGTTGCCCCGGTGATGAATTATTGCAAAGAAATGTGTGAACATCTCCCCAAGCCCCCCTCCCCCCTTCCACGGACGAATGACTTCCAGCGCGTTCCTGGCACAGGGGGGCCGAATTTGATGCCAAAGGCACCACACCTGCCCGGGATGTCACCCAGACTGACAGAAAGATCCCTCGGGGCACGAAACAAAAACTAGCAACGAAAAATTTGATTTAATGGGGCTCGTAAACGTATTAACAAGAACCCTTCACACGCATATGTTGGGTCAGCTGTAGGTTTGGTTTTATAAGGAGGGGTTTGCAGTCTGTTCGTGGTTTATAACATTCCATGTGCTTAACCTCACAAAAGGTATTGGTCTCTCTCTTTTATATTTAACTACGTTTCTTTTTGCTGAATGACTGCCCTGCCTGGAGGATCTCGCCACCCCCCCAACCCTGCCCAACCCAGCCGTCTCTACCAAAGCTCAACCCACTAAATCCCTTCTTCAGACCACAACCTCAAACCTCAATTGCTAAAGTGGGCGGCAAGTCTCCACCACCAAACCAAAGCTCCCTCATATTTAATTCTGTCATTTTTACAAGATGGCAAAGGGCGTACATTGGGCATGGTGTCAGCCCAGAGAAACTCGGAAATTTTTCTAAAAATTGAAAACTCTTTCTGTTTTAAATTTTTAGCAAGATCTCACCTTAACGTCATCTACGTCTGAGGCCCCCGCCCCATCATATTTCGGGGAGCGTTGTGCTAATTTTCAGCTTATTCAGTGGGAAATGTCAACGACAAACAGAAAAAAATAACACACAGCCTCAGGTCTGCCGAGCAGGTGAGTTCTGTTATCGTCTGACCTTTATCAAACTGATTGCAATGTTAAAAGACCAAGACAGTATTTGTGCTCGATTGTAAATTACAGAGCCTTCTTTACCGAAATCAGGGAATCCATTACATTATCACATTTTAACCCAGTATAGTGTGGGTGGGTGCTTTCCTGTACCCTCCAATGATGGCTTGTTTTAGATGGCGGTCACATCTCGAAGCAAATCCTCTGCAGAATCAATTGTGATCCAAATGCCAGGGAGGCAGGAAGCTGGCAAACTCGGTACCCAGTTCTCGTTTTTTGAAAGACTTGAAAAACCACGAATGTGAATCTGTTAAAACATTTTTGCCTGCTTCTACATAGAAACATGGGACAGCAGAGGAGAAATATAGCTTAGGGGGTCTATCCATTCAAATTTCTGTAGATCTCAGTAAGGAAGCTTTTTTTTTGTTTTATTTTTTGTTTTTTATTTGTCACTTCTTGTCTTCCTTGACGGCAAAATGAGCTCCCGTTGAATAACCTTCAACACATGAACACGCTCCACTCAACTTACAGCGTACATTGAGCCACATCTGGTGGAAACCAAACTCGATTGCTAAAGACATGTCAGAGTTAAGCGCAGTGCTGGACGCAGCCATTGCTGGCGCAGCGATCTGAGGCCAGACGAAAGGGCACCATCTCGCATCACAGCAGTCCCTTATCTGTATCGGCTTCTGCTCCTGTTGTCACCCTAATTACACGGCCACATATTCAATCCTGCCACACATGCGCGTTCGATACCTTCCATGTGCTTCAAACCGCCTACTTGTGTTTGCCTTTGGAATGGAGTAGGGCTGGGGGGGAGGGGGGGGATAGAGGTGATTGAGTTAGGGGAGATAAGGGAACTGCTTCTCCAAGGATGCAGAATCCTGCCCGCATTAATCTGTCAGAGGAATAATTAATGCTTGACACACTGTGCAGTCTTTGTTCAGAGCAATTGGCCAACAGCGGAGTGAAACCAGATGAGATCTCTGATAAGAAAGCAATGACCTTCTTCAATCCTTGAATTAAAGAGAGAGTTTTAGACTAACGCCAATGAAGCTAGAAGGAGTAATAAAAGAACGCTCAAGGGACATTACAACAAAGGAAAGATTCATCCTCTATGCCTACCCTTGCTACTTTTCAGACCATGTGAACCTGAAGTCTATTTTGTAGATGGTTAATCCTTTGATAAAATGTTCCCGATGGAAACCACTCAACGATGATCTTTTTGGTCCTGGATGAGTTTCCACCACTCAAAGCCTTGGGTAAATTCCTATCTAGTGTATTGAAATAGAATTACACTTAACGCTAATTCTTATATAGACACTTTGTGGAGTCCACATTGCCTATAAGTGTAAGTTAATGCTTGTGTGTTAGGGCTAAGTGCAATATGCTTCAGGGCTCTGGCTGATAGTTCGCCTTTGCCCGATTTGCTCCAGGTATACAAGTCGGAAGCCCAACACAGGTATGTGAGGGAGAAACAGGGAGCATGTTTGCTTACGAGAGCTGAGAGCAGTGAAGAAGAATGAAATCCATTTTGACGTCCCGTAAGGTTTCCAAAAAGGATTATCAGTTCCTGGGAAGAGCTACAATGGAGTTTACTTTTTGCTTTGGGAAGAGAGTGGAAAAAAAGCACAGAACTTGGTCTTATACTGGTGGTAATAAGACACAGGTGAAGTGAATGAAGGTACTCATCAGCTGACTTTGTGCCCCCCCAGGACACCCACGTCCCCATTCCGTAAAACCTCTTTGGAGAGATGGAGTGCTCCTCATTCTTCTGTTCCTGAAACTTAAAGCACTCAATGGGTCTTCAAGTCGAACCTTGAAAATATCTGCAGAAAAATCTGAACAAAAATGAAATGCATTTTAACACACGCACAAAGTTCAGACACATACAGGAAGTATTCCTCCAACATTCCTGTAATCGAGGGAATTATGCCAAAACAATTCATTTGAAAATGTCCGCCATCCAGATGGGGTGAGGATGTGATTAACGTTACGATAATGGGAATCGATTTGACGTTTAACTTCCTGCTCTTTTCAGTGACGTGCTGTAATTAAAGTTGGAAAAGTTGGAGATGTCCTCCCGGCTTCTGTACCCGGGATAAATATTCCTTGCATTTCAGAGCATAGCAGATTGATTGTCACACTACCCCCCCCCCCCCCCCCCCGCCCTCCCCAGTGGTGATAAGGCCTGTGGCTGCTGATTGGTCCGGGGTTGGGTTGGGTGCTCATCTCCTGTGGCGCTGATGGAGACGTGGGCAGGAGGGCACCCGTGCATTCAGGTGTTCCCTCATCCACTCACTGTCATCCGATTTCTCATGGCGGACCGTGAAGATAATGCGAGCAGTCACTGGCAAAAATATCGAAAGGGATTCAACTCTGCAACCTACCCCCAGCTAACTTTAATTCATCTTTAGTTATTTATTAATGTTGATGTGTGGCTGTTGCGTGGCTCTCGCTTGTACACTTGTACCTGGGCATTCATTGGAAGCTCAGCCTAGCTGCACGTGTGCCTATTTGTGGCTCATGGGCCCTCAGTTTGACATATATGACCTATTGGGTTGACCCGCTTACAAACAACTGGCAGGTTAGGAATTGACCATGTTCTATGTCGCCTTTACAAAGAGTTACTGGGAAGGGGGTGTTCGTGTCGTTACTGCTGTCTGTGGTGTGTGGTGTGCAGTCAGGTGACTGGGATTTGTGTCACATGGGTTTACATCTGTGGTCTCCTTTCTCCGCCCCCACGCTGCCAGTCCGCAGACCCATAACCGCATCTTTGTTCCATTCTGTGATCATTGTGGGAGTCCCTCCCCCCGACAGGCAGCCGACACAGTTCTGACGTTTCTCTGTTTTCACTTGCATCACGTTGGCCCCAGTCCAAATTGGCGTCTGCTCCTGAAATGGGAAAACCTTCGGCATAAACCCTGCAGTCGTGGCCCAGTCCCCCAGCCCTCGGTCGATTACAGCACATTACTGGCAATTATGCTGCGTGTATGACGCTGATATTTCTCTCGTCAGACTCAGAACTCAGAAACTTGTAAAAGAGAAAAGAAGTGGTAAAAAAATGACAGCAGCACGTACAAATCAGTGCAAAAAAAGTCAGATAGTGTTTATTTTACTAGACATAAAGTCAGCAGCAGCGTTTTTCCAATGAAATTACCGCACATTTTAGACAAGCCCTCTCTATGCGAGAAAATTATATATGCATATAATAAATATGTGGATAAAAAAAAGGTTTCTATTTTCAACAGAATAGGACCTGTTTAACTTTCTTAACTGTAACACTAGTTTTTAAAGATGTGTAAAGTCGTTTTGAAAGCTATAAATTCTACAAAGTACACATGTGCTACTGTGTTTCTGCTTAAAAGAAGTTTTTAAGGTAATATTTCACGGTGATCATAAAAATTCAATTTACCCCCCCAACTCCGTCCTTTTTTTATGGGTTCAAGGGGCTCTCCTGACAGTGTGGGGCTGTGGATGTTACATCACTTCCTGCGTTATGGCACTCTGGAATCCTGAACAGATGTTTGAATTATTTTCGGAGAACCTCGTTCAGGGAAGGACTGAGGTCCCCAGCTTAGTGCTCCGATGGGAGCCCGGGGAGGAAAAGCGAGTGAGACAGCACCGCGCACTGTGATGTGAACCGCATTACTGCCATCTCTTCCGCTTGAAAGCCGATACGCGTGCAAGCGGCGTCTGGGATCACACGGCTCTCTGACGTGCAGCAGCTGTGCTCTGGTCTTTTCTTTCAGCCTCCACAGCTGCTGGTTCGCATTGGATTCGGACTTGATTGTGGTACAGGGGAGATTCCGAAGCCCAGATCCTGGGCGATTGTTTCGGGTGAATTCGCCAACCTGCTCCAGTTAATCCAGACTGGGGTACTTCAATGCACGGGCTTACCTGGGCTATATGATATGCTCTCATGGGGCCCAAAATCTCTAGCTAAGCCTCTGCAATACAGGATGTGACTCCTCACATATTTTTGTGATAAATGAAGTCTCAGACTGTTCTAAATCTTATCATCAGGATCCCCACCCCGGGTTGGCAACTGTCTTAGAAAACAGCAGGGGTTCGTTGACAAGTGACATAGCCCAGGGGCCTCTGAGGATGTTGACACGCCAACATTTAATTGCTGAGTTGTTCTTTTAATTTGCACCATATTTTTCTGTTATCTGATACTGGAAGTTCTTACGCTTGTAATGTTTTGGGTCGGTAGCCTTATTTGTCATTTAGGTTTTTTTTTTTTTTTTTTTGCTCTGAAACCTTCAGAATCTCTCCACCAAGCCCTCAGCAATAATGAGGGAACTCGCGTAAAATACGTATCACTCTTCATGATATCTTAAGACCAGCCTTCAGTGCAGCTCAGTCTCTGCCACAGGAAAGGGCTTCTCCTCATACACCTATATAGATGCAGCCACAGACTGCATTGCTGGCATGGCCCAAACCTCGGAAACCCATCCACAGCTGCCTATATTATCCCGATCGATACGTCAGCAGGACAAACCTGTTTGCATCGATGCCTTTAATGAAATTTTAACCAACATGCTGTGGCCTGCAGTGACTGCGGCGGCCTCAATAAGTCTCCACCACACAAGCCGTTTCTCCCATAATCCTCTGCAAACCTTCCCATCAGCTCACATGCAATTTGGCCAAATCCACAACCAATCTAAGGGGTCAAGACCCCACCCCCCAGAAATTCTGACCAATAGAAATGACGACCTCCGAACAGCATTGGCTAAGGTCTTCTAGAGAATGTGCAGAGCAGCAGGGACACTGGCGGCTGGGGAACTGGGACCATCACAATTGCGCCGATCTCCTCTGTAAAGTTAAAGGCAAAGCAAACATCTGCGCTCAGACTGCGAAGTTATTATTAACGCAGGCTGGCTCTCTGACGGCAGAAGGAAAAAGAACCAGGGATTGTTTTCTGGAAAAACGAAAATCTGTGGAAACCGGTGGTCAGTGTCAGACTAGGTGGGGCTGTGCAATCAAACTCTGGGCTCCTGTCAAGAAAGAATTGGCAGTGAGGAACAAAGAGGGAAAAAATCTCTTTAATAACTCTGACAAAACAAATGAGGCATGAACATTAATCCATCTTCCCGTCTACAAATACCAACATGCATCCATTTAAAAATAATCTCTCTCACTCTCTCTCTCTCTCTCACATACACACACATACACACAGGCACAAACCCATGTTCCACACCTCCTTCTGATTCATTTTTTCCTTCCACTGAAGGGCACTCCGCTTAACCTGGGCAGGCCCGGGTCCTGCTCCAGACAAAGTGTGGAAGGCAGGGTCTTGCCTGTTTTTTTCCCAGGTATCATCTCCTTCATTACTCCTGCTAGGACAAGCAGCTCTGACCTGGAACCTCCCAGCAGGGGGCGCTATGGAGGAAACACACTTTTTTCTTCCTTCTCCCAAACCTCTGGCCTCTCTGCTGAACCAAACCGAGCTACGTGACGTGACCCATGTTATGAACGCGACCGCAGCTTAGCCTGCTGATTGCGGCTCATTATATTTCCTTGACTGTAATCCAGTTAACAGATTGTTATTTTCTTCTCGCAATCATGAGCGTAATCAGACGCGACTCCGCCGGCCTTATTTTGCGTGTCACGCCGTTTATGAGGCGTTTAGTGTAATGCCGTATGATTAGCGGGGATCTGATACATGTATGGGAGGCACGTGGAAGTGGGACACCCAGCCTCCCTCATCTGAGCTGTTTATCTTTTTTGTTATTTTTTTTTCATGTCCAGCAATGAGAAGTGTCTCCAGTACCGAAATGCTTCGAGATTAAACATTTCCACAATAGACTGTTAGGGGAATTAAAAACCATCTTACTGAGGAAAATCGAATTGTGGAAGAAATACAATACCCCCGGAACAGAAAAGGAAACAGCGCGGTCAGAAATGTTCCAAAAATGACACAGTAAGCGGATTGTGTTTATATCCATCTCTCATTGAATCCGTACTGATCCCCCGGTGTGGTGAGCCCAGAGGTTATCTCAGAGGGTGACAGGACGGGACGCTGTACATTTATATTCCAGGATAAATCCTGCCTTTGTCCTTTTGGCATCTCTTTAGGCAGGGATATTTACATACATACAAGAAGGGCTGCAGTACTGCACGTTATGAGGGGTGGGGGGGTTGGCGAGCCTGGAGTACCAGCATCCTGTGGCTGCCCTGCTCCCCAAACCTGGTTCCCGGCCCAGAGCTGGGTCTCCCGCTCTCTGCTCCTTTAATGAGGCAATTTGAGTGTTTTACTGTGTTGGCAGCTTCTCCGGCATAGCCACTGCACGCAGCTGAGAGAGCCTTGGGGGTGGGGGGGGTTAGTGTTGAACTGCTGAAATTCAGTGCATGATATGACACCAGAGACACCCAATAAATGGCCACATGATAACCTGGCTCACTCGCCAGGTCGACTTATCTTCCCAGGCTCAAGATCGTTCGTTTATATGACACATGTTAGGAGTAGTTTTCTTATTTACTGCAATTTCTTCCTTGATCCCAGGCTGTCCCATCGCCATCCATCTACCGTTCTTCCATGCACTGCTTCCTTTAAGGAGAAGCCCTTCCAGGTCAAAGGTCACATACTCCTTAAGAACATACCTCAGCTATATGCAAAGCGGGTCACTCATCCCAAAAGGAAAAACCAGTGTTGTTCATTATGTAGAGAATCAGTTGGTGGAATGAGCTTCGGACATGACATACAAGATGCTCTCGGCTGGTATCCTAGCAACATTTGACAGCTGACATTTCAGATTAGCGAAATACGGTAACAACATAAATGGAATAAAGCAGATAAAGTGAATATGCATGTGTAAGCCTGTAACTTGTTTGAAAAAAAATAATGTAAAATTATTATATGTGATGGGTTGGCGCCCCATCCTGAGTGGTTCCCCGCCTTGTTCCCCTAGCCTCCGGGATAGGCTCTGCTCCCCCCGCTCCCCCGACCCTGAACAGGATAAGCAGTTTCAGATAATGGATGGATGGATGGATGTCAGCTTCAAATCTGGCAGAAATTGTTATTACTATTCTTAGTGCGGGGCGCTTTTAAGAATGGGAAAAGATTTGCTTAAATTTGCATAGAAAGCCCCCCATTTCATTATCTTGCATATATTGCTATACATGATATACAGGGAATGTCATAGCGTACATTGTCTGCACACTACATTTGCAGTGCACTGTGGGTACTTTAAAGTGCACTATATAGTGATTTGCTACTCAGAATTTGCTCTACCCAGGACACACTATATAAGGCACTATTTCAGTAACCGGGTGGGATTTCGATCTTCGTCGTAGGTAAAAAGGTCTGGTTTATGGAGGATTAAAGAGGTATTCTTTTGTACTTCGTGGAACTGCAGTTACATAATTTCATCTGAGCTGGCGATTAAATGTGTTTTAATGAATGCTTTCCGTGATCCTCATTTGGTGCAGCTGCATATAACAAACCTCAGCAGTGACTCAAATTTCGACACAGATGGGGATAAATATGAAGACAGAAAAATAGCAGGCAGCTTAGGAGAATGTGTGCGAATCCCCGACCCTTTCAGGCTGAGGTACGCACAAGGCCGTCCACTCACCTGCCATGGGAGCTTTCCGACGGTGATGACTGCGAAAGGCTGGAAATCCTCCCCCGATAGACGGAAGGCGAGGCCACCCGATTGGAGCATCTCCAGCATCCGGTGGCTGACAGAGCCGCCCCGATAGCTCTTTAAAAACCGAAATCTGCCATTATCCCGTAACCACAGTAACGGGCACATTTTCCGAAGCTGGGCTGACTGTGAATTCTTTGCTATGAAGTTAACAGGATAAAAAAAGGGGAAAAAAAGCATTAGCACCATTTATGAACTTAAATACAAACCTTAGCCTAGTGACCTCGACATAATTAGGAAGAAGAATTATATCTTTTTTTTATGGCTGGGATTCAAGCCCATGGACCTGTGGTTCTCCATTTCATCCAGACATCCAGCCCGGAGTTCCAGTCAGTTCTCAATTTAATGAATCACTTTAACAGATGAGTTGAGTCGTATTAATGTCCTGACCACATTTCCCGGTAATGCGAGAGAAGGGCCACTAAGAATAATGGCCGACGTGCAATTACGATGCCCGCCATCGTCGTGGGATGTGGGATCGTCGCCCTTTGTCCTCGACCTCTTTTTCATCTCAACCACTCCACTCCGAGTGAAGGTTGCGGAGGCTGGCAGTCGCGCCTGCGACCGGGAGCATTATTTCCCCTTAATGACAGTGAGCGAGCAATCCAGGGGCTGCAAGAGACCATCAGCAAAATAACGGGAGGAGGGAAATGGCCCCGTTGGTTGAGCGACCCCTCATGTGACATTAGGGCCCAGGGGATTTGCTGACCTTCGATTCGGATGGATATGGGGTGGAGTTTTGGGGTCAGTTCCTCCCTTTCGGGCTAGAATTCGCATACGGTTGGGTCTCCAACTCGTTGACTCATTGCACTGAGGCCATGGTTGGCTGATTGATTGACATTTTAGCTGATGCCTTCAGACTCTGCCACCCTGTAAGTGCTCTCTATTAACCTTACTGAATAAATGAAAATTCGAAAAGGTGCTATAGGGGGTCAAATTTACTCCCATGCCCAAGGGAGTATATCTGTAGCGTGTGACTTTTGACATCGCTCCAACGAGGGTCAATCGAGCCGTCAAGTTTTACTTAGCCTGGCATGTTTTTATGAGTCCCCTGCAAAGTCGAGTTTGTGGACTTTTCCCCAGATGGAGTGGTGGACCAGAGAAAAAAGGTTCCAATAGTAGGGAAAACCAAAAGTAGTCGGCAGACCCCTTCAGAGAGGGTGATGAAGCATCATACCTGGCTGAAGGCGTCTCCAAGACGGCAGATATAAATGTAAAAGGGAGCTGGGTGGATGAAAGCAGGTGGGGGACAGTGATCACAGTGCGGACATCAGGCACCTGGAGAGAGAGAGAGAGGTATGCTGCATCACGCTGACATATGGATCAGCTCACGAGGCACCATCACGGTCCGGATGTCTGAGTCCAGTTGATGATCTGTTAGCTCAGGGCCAGATGGCTAAGAGAAGGGAATGAAAGAAGTCAATATCAGGTTGATAAATAATAGGGTAACGGCATTAACCAGATACAGTACAGAATAGCCCCGGTGAGCTTACCGGTAACCGAGTAATAAAAAATGCAAGGCATGATCAAACGATTACAGAGAGAGGGTATGCAAAGTCATCAGTGAAACCTAATCAATCATTAAATTATGCTATGCCATAATCACCTAACATTCATAGGCTGATAAGTGAACTAGTGCAAGTAGTGTCCAAGAAATGTTCCCTTTAAAATTCATTTTTCAGGAAGTGACATCAGTGCTCCTTTACCCAGACTGCATTTCTTCAGACGTGCGTCGTAAATCTCACGTGTGCGGCACAAATTGGGAAAAAAGTATGGCACTTTGAAAAAGTGCAACATCATTTAACGCTTCCTCAGTGTATGGATCGGTATTATGGGATGTCCCACACTGGGGGGACATTAATTTGCACTCTGTGCCTCATTTCTCATCACTCCGAAGGCCGTTTCATTACCGTGATTTGATCACCTGACATTCCGAAGGTACTTCTGTGATTTACTTTTATTTTTTTTAAACCGGGAGGTGAAAATGAGCCCCCAGCCCCCGGCTTTCCCATTTACTGATGGTGTCACATTTAACGGTTGAGCTGTTACCAAGGATTCCGGTGAGTACCTTGAAAAGAGAAATCGGCTTTTTAATTAGAGAGTAAGAGGACAAACCACAAAGGACATGACCTGAAACCACTAACGAGAATGTTTAAATTGTTACGTATTTTCTACGACCTGCAATTACAGTAATCTCTGATCACCTCCTTCCCGTGTCTAATTGCACTGACGTTTAAACACTGACACTTAAGACCTACAGTTCGGACATGATTACACCTTTGGATCTTACTGGAGGTAAAGTATAGCTGGATTGCTTCCCAGATCCGTACCGGAAACCCCAGGGTCATGCGGTCATATCGCTACACCACCTGCTGCATGTGTTCCACTGCATAGCTAAGTGTCTGTTAGCACTGTATTAGCATAGCGCTACAGAGGTACAGAGGTGTGTCATGGAAAGGTTAACATGAGTTTACCAAAGTCACCCAGGCAGCTCTGACCTGGAACCCCCTCCCCCCCCCAGCAGGGGGTGCTATGGAGGAAACGCAATTGGCCTAGCTTCCTGCCCCTGATACAGGATTCAGCCAATTGTTTGGTGATGCGGGCGGCCTCCTAGGGAACCAGGCTGGGTCGGCTCCGCATGTGAGCTATCGCCGTCACACGGGCCCCCACTGGGTGACGCGGGCGGCCCCATAGGGAACCAGACTGGGTCAGCTCCGCATGTGAGCTCTCACCGTCACAGGCCCCCACTGGGTGATGCGGGCGGCCCCATAGGGAACCAGGCTGGGTCGGCTCCACATGTGAGCTATCGCCGTCACACGGGCCCCCACTAGGTGGCACGGGCGGCGTCGGGCAATAGAGCTCCGCCCGGCCTCCAGTGCTTGGGGAATGAGAGAGTCGAAATTGAAAACACACGGGAAAGAAGGAAAGGAAACACAGTGGAGGTTTATTGCCTGAGCCCCCAGCGGCCCCCCAGCGCTGACTATGAGTCAATGTCCAGTCTGTAGCATTATCAGAGGGAACGCATGCTATATTCCAGCCAGAGGAGGGAGTGATTTATACATTTTTCAGCCTGCAGATATTTCCCACCTTTCCAAATTCCCATCGGCAGGCGGGTGAAGAATACGGCATTAATTTCCTAGATGGCGTCCGACTCTGTAAACAAGATCGATGTGCGTTCCGTTGTTAGTTCCGTTGCTACCTACACCATGCCCCAGTCTGAGGGTAGTTACCTTTAAAAATAATAATGATTCAAATAACAATTTTATATTTTTTCTGTAAATTAAAAAAGAAAATAGACTCTGTACCCGCATCTTTTGTGTCACAAGTCTAACGCCACCTGTTGAGGCTCAGACTTGGCTTGAGGCAGGTAGTAGCCATAAGATGCTATATTCTGTTATGTTGATTTTGGATCCTCCTATAAGAACCTTTACCATACTACGTGTCACTTGTCTTGGGGGGGGCAGTCTGTGGATTTACTTCATAGGAACCAACTATGATTTTTACAGAATGGCAGTCCCTTACAGAGCCCCAATATCTAATCGATCCATCTGTCTTCCATAACCTCTTATCCGGCACAGGGATTAGGCAGTCAGCCAGGAACCAGTCGGTAGAAGCAGAGCAAGACAGGAGGCCCGCTGGACAGAATACCAGTCCATCACAGGCTCCCGACATGTGTCGAGCTATTAAACACAAAATGACAACAATGCGTTCGGTGTCGCAGAAAAGTCATCACTTCGTAGCTCTGTCTCTTTTTTTCGTTATCAAATAACATTTTGAATGCTTCGTGGATGGGTTTTTAATGCTTTTACTGTGTCCGTGTGAAAAACCAGCATTAAAATCAGACATACAGTAACTAGGCGGCTCTTTTGAAAAACGCACTTATGCTCAGAACGCGTCCCTCGTTTAATGTTTGTCAGCAGGCAGCGATGTGTCACAACAGAGCATTTGTTTTTTTTCCCCCTCTGTCAAAAAAGGAAAGTAATTTCATGAAGATTAATATTAGATCCCTCACTGTGATGCCTTCTTAAGATAATCCATGGGAAAATTAGAGAGTAATGTGGATATGGAAGTACATCTACAAAGCTTTGGCCTCCAAAAAAAAACACAATCCCTCAGTGGCTTGTCTCAAGTGTTAATTACCCATTGACCTTGGCTGCAATATTCCTTCCAAGAAATAAGGGCATGGGTGGTTGCCAGATTGATGGACTGCACCTATTATCCAGCATGGACATAAGGGACGGGTGTTAAAATTCAGCACTTCGGTGCTGCATGACCTCCGTGGATTATTATCACGTTCTTCTCAGACATGGCAACCAGCTCTCCAGCTGCAGGTGACCTTTGTGTTAAAGCAATGTCTGGTGTCAGGAGTCATGTTTTCATTTCCTGCTTCTGCGCCGGTCAGCCAAGATAGCCGACGGACTGAAGGATACCTTGGCCTAGGGCACTGCTTCTGAACAGGTGGGTTGTGGCCCAAAAGTGGGTAAATTTTTGTGTTTTGCACTCCTTTTTTTTTGTAAAACAAATTAGTTCCAAAATTTTGAATAATTGGGTCGTGACTTAATGACGAAGGATGAATGTGGGACCTGAGGCTACTCCAGTTAAGAAGCACTGGCCTAGGGTATGTAGCGAGCAAACGAGAGCCAGGAAAAAGGGAGAGGGGTGGAGGTGGAGCTTGAGGTGGAGACTCATTGTGAAGTTGCGTGGCTCTGCAAGAGAACACGTGCCACCAAGGATGGCCTGTGCAGAGCCTTTAAGGAGGTGGTCTGTTCTACAGCCAATCAGGTGGCTTCTGGGCAGCCGCGAAGAAAGAGTCTGTGGTCGATGGAAGCATGTTCCATTCCTTGGTTTTTCCAGATGAAGGTTTAGGTGGATGGTGAGCGTCATCCCCAAGTCAGGAAACCTTTGAACTGGAAAACTTGAGTCCTCCTGAATTTTTCCAGTAGGGTCTTCACGGTTCCCTGTTGTGCAAACCAACGTTAGCATCAAAACTGCCAGTGAGTTACCTTGCGGCTTCCCCTTTGTTCCAGAGAGCGCGGACCTTCTGCTAGCTGCAGACGCCATGGAGACTTTACAGCTGTACGTTTCATCAGGAATCCCCTGTATGTTCTCAGCACTTTCTTTGCATAACCATCGTAAGAGTGTGACAGGGCTAAAAACGCTATGTTTACACAGCAGTACAGCTGTGTGCTGCTAAATATCACAGTGCAATTTAATACAAATTGTTCCAAATAGCTGCCAGCCAGCTGTTGGCCTCAGTTAGACTGCTTTCCTGGCGTTTCTGTATAATTTACTCATCACACAGTTATAATTCTGTTATGTTTTTTTGGCATTTGTTATGTGTAAACCAGTGTATTAATTTTTTCCAAGGGCACATTTGCACGTTTACAGCCACGGACAGAAATACCTTCCTCTCATGTGACTCAATCATGTATCATGTGATTCAGTCAGCCGAACACACGGGGCGCTGTTCACCAGTCACTACGGTTCGGCAATGCATAATTTTGAAGAGGTTCTGGGGTCCTACATCTGCTGCACATGACTACACAGCACTGTCTTTGCACACCTAAGCGTCTATTTTTTTACCTTTTGATAACAATAACATGAAATGTGCTATCCAGGCTTCATCTAGGCTTGTCTGAAAAGTGTGCGTGTGTGTGTGTGTGTGTGTGCAGCTGCCACATTGCTCATGAGATGAGAGGGTGTGTACAGGTCTATATCTGCAGTAACACCTTAGCTGCCCCCCCCAGCTATTCTTCATTGATTTATTTAAAGCCTACAGACAGGACGACACCTAGACCCTATAAAAATAAAAAGTGCATAGTCATTTTCAGCCTCCAAGAGAAATATTTCATATAAAGTGTTATTTCACTGATATTAATTACACCATCTGTGTGTGACCAAATGACATGCATATCACCTCCTACCCAGTAACATCCCGGGACAGAAATAGTTTGAGGTGTATTGGGAGTCTGACGCTGTCACCAAAGGGCATTTATTCACTTCCAAGTGAAAGTAGTGAAAGAAGCTTCTTTGGGCCCATATGATCTTAACCCCCCCCCAAATCACGATGTCAGACCGGGGTCCTGTCAGTGTGGCCCAGACACCCCACATAAAGACAGGAATGAAATGAAAATCTGATATGACTTATAACTTAACATATTCTGCTACTTCAAATATGTGTGAAAAATTACACAGTACGCAGCTGTATTTCATTACCACCCACAAAAACAGAACGCACAAAGAGATGATTTTAAAATTTCCTTTTTCCGTGCATTCATCTTCCATGACAGAGTAACCAACACAGTCCTGGTGCCTTTGTGATATTTTATCAACTTAGAATAATATTATTTTTACGTACATGGAGTTGGGATGTTGTTATACCTACAGCTAATTTGCTACTGGTGCACACAAGTGATGTCACTAAACTGTTCTGAATTAGGTGTTTCTTCAGCCAATAGCTAATTGCTTTTTGTAATGGCCTGCTTTGTGTCCTTGGAATCGATACTCGGCTGTCATAGCTGCGTTTTGTACTTAATTGCACGTTCTCTCTCTGGAGCTAAAAGCCACAGGCTTTTGTTGAGTCGTTCGCCACCCTTGGATGTCGTTCAGTGGAATGATACTCGCTAAAGCTGGTCGTTAGGCTCTCAACGTTTGGACCGAGTTCAGGCCGATTCATGATGCTGTAAAGAGAAAGCAGGGGGCTGGGAGGGGGATAGGAGAGATTTTGGAGAGTGAGCAGCAAAAGCAGGCAGAGGGTAAGAAAGTATTTATGAGCTAAGCACCCCGCTATTCTGGATTTGATGTAAGAGATTGTGTTTAACTGCCATGGCTGTCAAAGGCTCAAGCCAGCTGAGGCAAACGGGACTTATGGCTTGGTGAACTTACCGCTTCAGGAACTCGCCAGCCTCAACACGCATCCTGTTAGAATTTTATTCTTGTTCTCTCCAGGTTCCTCGGGGGGATCATTTCAAAACAAGCAGAATAGGCTCCAAGAGAGACAGGCTCCGACAGGGTGCCAATGAGCAATTTCCAGCTCACTGTGGTAGACCGGAGACTCGGCAGACGTGAGGAGAGGCAGCGCAAGGAAATCTCTGGCGTGTCTGGGTGCCGTGATGGCGAAAGGCAGGAGCGGAGCCATAACAGCAATGCCTCGCTACCCTGGAGCTTCAGCTTGAGGAAGAGCATGAGGAAGACATATTGACAGGGAAGGAGGGAAATCAAGATAGAGAGTATGAGGAAAAGGAAGACGTTAGAGAGTATGAGGAAGAGGAAGACAAATTAAGATAGAGAGTATGAGGAAGAGGAAGACGTTAGAGAGTATGAGGAAGAGGAAGACAAATCAAGATAGAGAGTATGAGGAAGAGGAAGACGTTAGAGAGTATGAGGAAGAGGAAGACATTGACGGAGAAGGACAGATATCAAGACAGAGAGTATGAGGAAGAGGAAGACGTTAGAGAGTATGAGGAAGAGGAAGACATATTGGAAGGAAGGAAATCAAGATAGTGAGCAGGGCAGGAGCAGTGGCCAAGGGCATCAGCAAAATAGCATCAGCAGGGGCTTAAAATGGCTGCACTGACCTAAATCCCTGAAAGGGGTTCAAACGCTTCATCATCTTTTATTCAGATTGTGTAAGATAGAGGCTTGGATCTCGAGGAGCAGGACCGGTGACAAGCCCCTTCGTTCCGCTGGCTCCTGATGGCAGTGTTTGGGTCAAAGCTTTGGCCCCTTCCCCCCACCACCTGTGGTCCTCATTTCGGCCCTCGGTTTCCCAAACTGCCCCAAGTGCCCAATCCATGCTCTCCTTTACGTGTCACAGGAGTGCCCGCTATGGCTATCTGCGTGGGTCAAAGGGCAGTTTTCTTCGGACGTTGCCTCAGACTCATGATAAAATGGAATCCCAAAGCGGCACTGATGGCCAATAGTGCGTTTCGGCAGCAGGGAGGGGGCGTGTCACTGCAAAGAAGCCTGCAAACCCCAGGGAAGAATACGCACCTGCATTTTTCTTGTCCCTCTGGTGACCCGGGGTGGGGCGGGGGGGTTTGGAGATAGCGCTCTGGGCTGCCTCGTTGGTTATACAACCAGGGCAGCCCATCTCCACGGCGACAGCTACCATGCCTCTTTCTGAAGCAAATGTGACAGAACACCTCAGGGCACCAAAACAATTTATATCAACAACAACAATCATCCTCTCTCTGTCTGACGAGAACTGAACGATCCCCTCCAGGTACCATTCCTTCATTCTCCCCCCACCAGAGCATTTTTAATTCGCTGAATTCCATTATAATCAAGCTATCATGGAGATGTTGGAATGGGTGGGGGTCTCATGTCAGAATAGTATACATGGCTCTCTGTGGCTCTGATAGAGTCCTATTTCCTCAAACTACAGAATGATGCAAGATCATTTTTTAGCTCAACATTTTATTCAGAACATGTACACCACAGCTGCAGATTTCTAAGGGCAAGTTTGTGGGCTGACATACCATAAATATGCATTTAACGTGGATTCATTGCATATTATTAAAATAGATAAGTTGCTTTAAGGATGCCGATGAAATGCTGTTGTTTTTCATTTCGACTCAAGATTATTGCTGTCTGGGGAAAACTTACTCGTCTTTTTACCATTTAAAAACCATATTTATAGCCAGATTTAAGGGTCCTTATATCTGCACATGCAAGGAATTTAAATTTTTTACAAATGCTGTGCTTTCGGCAACAGGGTGTGCTAAAGCAGGAATGATTGTGGCCTATAATGATTGGGGCATCTATAAAGAAGAGTATTTTAGTATTCACACTCATTGATATTGACTGGGGGGGGGGGGGTCAGATCTCTGGCATGTTGACAGTCTCAGTCGCTAAAATCAAATACCATGTCAGCAGCAGATCTCCATGGAGATCCTGGCATGACTGTTGACTGCAGTCACTCCCAACTGAATGTTTCTTCTGCATTTGGTTTCTTTCGGAAGGCATCTGGCAGCCAGAACAAAAAGTCAGCCGGTCAGCGAAGGATTTCGTGTTCTAGGAAACATCACTGAACTACAGGCAAGAATTCCCCTTATGCAGATTAGAGCAAATAATTCTGGGCTGGCATACATGGGACACCCGACAGCCTGTCCTCATACCTGGCAGGCCCTGCATCACTGTAATCGTGGAAACCAAAGACTGTAATCCTTGCTCTCATTGGCTATTATAGAATGCTTCATTTTCGTTTACATTGACTGAGCCATTACCCCTTAGGGAATGAGAAAAGTGTTAGGAGCGTAATGTTTACCTACGGGGGGATGCTGGGTGTGACGAACGATTAAAAAAAAATAAAAAAACATATTGAGGAAAATATGCGAAAGAAGAAAACAGCTGTCAGTTCAAGGAAGGGGCAGCGGCGGGGTGTGGGGTCGCCGAGGGGGCCTTGGGGCTGAGAGAATGAGCAGGACCCAATTTAAGTGGGTGTTAATAACGCAAAAGTGAAGTGATGGAATTTCTCGGTCACATGACCTCACCCTACTCCAAGATGTCAGCATCCCTGCGTCTTCCAGGGGCTCGTGAGCCGAAACCCATTAATCTTTCCCTCATCTTGCTTATAATTAATGCCTTATCGTTAAAACATGTTCGGAAATTTGCTGGTTTACCTTCAATCCATCCATATTCTATACTCGCTTGTCCCGTGCAGGGTTGCGGGGTTCCAGGGTCAGTCTCAAAAGGTATGGGCACAAGGTAAGGATCAACCCAGGATGGGCACCAGGCCACTGCAGTTTCAGATTAGCCATTATTATAATATTAGTCATTACTTGTATTGTCACAGTGATGATTATAATGAACCAATTTCCACACTGATTGATAAAGATGGTTATGGTAATACGGTAGTAGTATGGTAGTAGTAAAATAAATTATATTGGACTTGGTGTTTGACACTTGAAAATTTTTACCTTATTCCAAATGCACACATGAGACTAATGCAGGGATTTCGGCCCATCCGTACAAGTATACACAAACACACGCTGAACAGAAACAGCTGTGAGTGTGTTCCTCTGATTCTGACGAGCGGTCCCTGGGGGGGCAGGGGAGAGGAACTACCTGTGAGGCAGAAATGGGGGTAGGCAGATTTAATGTCGCCTCTATCCCAGTACCGGCCAAAATATCTCTCGTGTCACGATTACGGCACTCCCGTTCTCCCGCGCTATGATTATCATGCACGCCACCTTCGATTTCCACTAAGAACCTAAGTGAATCAAAAGTAATATGCATATTTAAATATATACTGTGAATATGGAAAGCCACACAAAGATGCCCGTCTCTATACTTTACAGAAAAAGGCGAATGTGGCTTTGGCATGAGCAGAGAGTCGTCTGACGAAGGGGAGAGTTGGACAGAAAGTGTCGGGGGGGCGGGTGTCAAGGCCATTTTCTCGGAGTGATAGTGAGACAGAAAGTGGATCAGCAGAACAGGACGGGTACAATGTGTCGGCAGAACCGGGCGCCACCAGCCCTGTCAGAGAAACACCACTGCTCGCGGCGATTACTGCGTCGGCCGGGCCTCTGTCTGCGAGGTGCCGCTGGCAAACATGTACCCGCTCTCTCATTCCCCCTCATTTGGATCCTGCTCCATGGCTTCACGGAAACCAGACAAAACCAATGACACGCATTGGCTATTTCCATAGCGAGCACCTGCGTGCATACACACTGACTTTTAGGATATGAGGCACTTTGTCATTGATGTTCATTGGCAGGAAGGGTGCCTGCTTTTCTTACCCGTGCTGTAGGTTTATCGCCTGTGAACTCACACTTCCACAGGAAATGAGGTGAGGCAGAGGGCTTAGATACTAAGACTGCCGTTTTATCTACCTGATCTACCCCCAGTGGTTTGAAGGATTCTGCATGACCCGAAAGCAACTGCCAAATAAATAAATATGGCTGGAATGATCATATGATCAATATGTACCAGACTGGCTTTTTGTTTTTTTGTGGTTATGTTTTTGGCCAGCAGGAGCGCTCTTTAAAACCATAAAGGTTTTGGTTTAAATGCTTGGTTTAAGTGGAGGTAAACAATAGTGCTGCCTGTACCAAACCTGTGATTAGCTTGCACTGATCCTGTGATCTACTTGTATTGAATCTGTGATTGGCCCAGACTGATCCTGTGACCGGCCTTTTCTGAACATGTGATTGGCTCACGCTGATACTTTGATGTACATGTACTCCATCTGCGATTGGCTGGCACTGATTCTGTGACCTACCTATACCGAAGCTGTGATTGGCCCACACCGATCCTATGATCTACCTGTGCTGAACCTGTGATTGGCCCACATTTACCCTGTGATCGACCTGTACACCTTGTCGAGCATCTGCAAGAAGCTGCACCCCACACCTGTTAGCAATTGTGCATCTGTCGCACCATGATTTCTCGCCCTTCTGGTGGCCGTGCTCTGCCCCGCCACCCATCATGCAGGAGTCCTTCGGGGCGGATGCCACAGGACATAAAGCATTGTTTGATTGCTGCGAAGTCCATCCTCCCGTGACCTTCACAAGAGACGGCCCCGCCGCAGGTGGACCTCTCGGATTTATTGGACAACACTGAGCCGTACACTGTCAAGACCCGGCGATGTTATGAGCTATGAAAAGCAGTCCGCAGGTGGGAGGCAGCTCTCTGCTGACAGGAATTTACTCCCCCCGCACCCCCCAAGCATCAAATTGAATTTGCCGACATCGGCGCATGTCAGCATCTTTAACACAAAGTAATGGCCGTTCACCTGGATGGACCGTTTTCAAAGAGTTCAATAAGAACCAATACAGTCAAGCAATTTAAGTGTAAATGTGACATAGCTACACTTTTGGTAGATCAATAAACTGCAGATTTATGTACTTTTCATTATGCACAGTTGTTTGTTACAAAAATCATTGGGTACCATTATAGCATTCATAATTTCAATTTATATATCAAACAGTTGCATGTGTCGCATGGCCGGTAAGAACGAGTGCAGATTTTAAAGTGAGTTTCAGGCTGGAAGCAACACCTGCCTGGTAATAATAATAGAGAAGCAGTTGAAACAAAACAAAGACAAGAGGAACTGAAGTGAGGCAATCATCCAGACCACATCTGGCTGAAGCAACACGGCCAACGCAGCCCAAAGAGCCAGGCCAGCAGCAATCTGCCAGCGTTGCTTTGAACCAAAACACAATTGATTATCTCCCGGGTTTGTCCAGGCCCATTACCAGCCGTCCACTCTGTCACATGACCGAGTGCACGCCGCATGAAGAAGCTGATCTGTCTCTCCAGATCTCAGCTAGCAAAGGAGAAAATTGTGATTGTGTGGGCTTACGTTTGATAACTTCAAATAATGTGTGAAATAGCAACACAGATGCCTGTTTGTCCTGCTTCAGATAAGAGTCACAATTAAACCTTAATAAACTGGCAGCCCACTCAGAGCTTGTGCCCTGTGCTTGTTGGGATAGGGTCCAGGTTCACGGGATGGATGATCAGCTAGCTAAAAATCTCAAGATGGCTGAGACATGTTTACTTATGTCACTGAATTCACTGACAAATCTCCTAATTAACGAACACTACTTGGTTCAGTAAGATTCTTACTTTCATTTTGGAAGAAGAGGCAATCAGTGTCAGATGCTTAATTCTGTTTGGGAAACTGTTGCTTAATCATAGCATTTGTCCATGTACGAGACCGTAACAAATAATTTGATTGTTCTGTGTTTGTCATTTGCAAAATTATTCCAGATTTAGGATTTATGCTGAATTACTACACTTTATGTCTTTAATATTAGTGCAATATTAGTGTAAAAATCATCATTCATCATATAACTGTGAAATTAATTGTGAAAGACAGGGGCTGAGGTGCCCCTGAGGAGAGGGTTTGGGAGCTGAAGTGGTGTTGTTCTAGCCATCCAGGAAGATAACAGTGACTTTTGGAAGAACAGAAGATATTCCTGTTAGTTTTTATCGTGTTACTCTTAATTTGCATACGCTTTATTGTTAAATAGTGTTTTTGTTTGCAGCAAATATACACTTACTACCCAGAAAAATTGCTTCAAACACTTCCTTTGACCGCCTAAGACTTCTGCACAATACTGTATATGAAATACAATAAATCACAGAAAATGGGACTGAATATATATAGTTGCTACAATGTGACACAATATGAATAACCATAGTTGTTTCAGAAGATTTCTGTGTGAATCTGAACAGGAGGCAAATTTGAATTCTCCCAAAATAAAAATAGCGACAGACAGACAGAGACACACAGATGATAGATAGATAGATAGATAGATAGATAGATAGATGGATGGATGGATGGATGGATGATGGACTGATAGATAGATAGATAGACAGATAGGTAGATAGACAGACAGATAGATAGATAGATAGACAGACAGACAGATAGATAGATAGATAGATAGATAGATAGATAGATAGATAGATAGATATGACCACCATTGCACCATTACATTCCATCATCCCAAGGCTTCATATTTCCATGGAAAGCTCGCTTGAGCCTCCTCCCTCTGTTGCCATGTCTGATTGACTTTCCCTGGCCCCGCTGCATGGGCTATAATCCGTCTTCTCTCTCATCGTATCTCACTGGCGTTCTGCGACTCCAGCGCTGGCTCCCTTCTGATGGGCCCGGCCATTACCGAAGCAGGCTAGCGTTTCGCTCATGCGGTCTGGAACGTCTCTCCCCGCTTATTCCCTCCTGGAATCCCCGTGTTTTCCTTGGATAAGCGAGCCTCCCAGCTGCACAGCACATAACATTATGATGTGTAAGCCTGCAAACACAGAGCGGCACCTTAACCATCTGTGCCTTGTGCTCATGTAGTTACATGTACCCGTCCGCTACGGCAACACTTAGGCATGTCTGTCATTGTAAAAGAAACAAAATAAATAAAACATTTCTCAAACGATATTTACAATCTGCAGAATTATGTGCACAGACCGTGTGGAGAACACAAAATAAGCTAGACCTGCGTTTTTAGTGCCACTTTTAACAAAATAAAAAAATAAATCAAATAAAAGAAAATAAAGGACTAAATTTGAAGATGATATTGTGGGTTACCCATATGGGTTTACATAAATGTATTTTTAGAACACTTAAGAAGGCAGCGAAAAACGGGAAAATGTAATGAAATATGTTTTAGATTATCTGCCCAACACGAACTCGAGTGCTATTCTGGGAGTGCAGTGTTTAGTCTGAAACATCAGCTTTCAGAGACAAATCTTATCTAGTGAGTAACTCCCCCCCCCCCCACCCCCAAACTTTCAGAAGTTAACAAACACATTCATCTCTCTCAGGGCCGGCTTCCAATCGTGAGTGGGATGTGCTCCACTGTGGTGATTTTGTTGGGAATTTTTATGGGTGCTAAGAGGCTAGGGGATGGTTCCTGTGTGCTTTTAAACACGACAGGGTTACTATTTTCCCCCAGTCACAATTGCGATTCCTCAGACCCAGGACCTCGGCATTAATGAGGCATCCGATCGCAGGAGTCGCTGCTTAAATGGGACTCATTTGTATGTGTTGGCTAGATCCCCTGAGGTCTTGGTGAAATCAAGAGCGAAAACCATTGGATAAGATCAGAAAGTAATTTTTTTTTTGGGGGGGGGGGTAGGGGGTGGATGCAAATTGAAGAATTTTGCATTTTACATGTAAAAGTGCATTCTGGCAAATGGCAAGGAAATCATTCCATTTACATAGATTTTTTCCAGCTCTAGTTCCTAAAGCCCACTTACCCTTAAAGGCTTCCAGAGACCTTCGACGCCTCGTTTTATGAACATATGAAAACCGGCATTAATATTCGCATGGGTCTCAGAGGTGTGTAATGTATGCCGTTCTCTGTTATCTGGGGGGGTGCAAACCTGCAGCTGGGGGCTGATTCTTGTCTGCGCAATTTCCTCATCACCTCTGGCAGGCTCCCCCCTGTTCTTCCCCAACCCCGATAGGAATTAAAGGATTAAGAACACCTGCAGGATTCCCCCAAAGTGCCCACCCCAGTCAGCACGAGGGGCAGGGACATCCATCACACAGGTACCTCCTTGTTTTTATTGGCGTAGATGCTCAGTAGATGATCTCTTTGGTCAAAGATGAGCATGGATTTTCCAAGCTTGTAAAAACAATGAGTATTAAAAATTGACAAAATGTAGCAAACATATCCGGCCTAGTGTCCAAAATGCTCTGGGGGTCAGAAAGAGCTAATGGGTAAAAATTTTTACAGCTGTCATCTCTTCGATGAATATGAGACAAAAATGAAAGTCTGTAAAGGGATATAATGAATCTCTAGGGAGGAGGAATGATGCACTGGAAAGCTAGGGAATATATGGAGAGACGAAGGAAATACTGGTGATATAGACTGAGAAGCTGCACGGTCACATGTCAGACCAACCAATCAGATGTCTTGGTCCTGGCTCCTCTACCTGCTTAGACCCGCCTCCTCTACAATCTGATTGGTTATCTCTCTGAACCAATCATTTTTCATTCTGCCTTCGGAACATTTTTGTGCAAGTTAACCTCCCACCAACAGACTTTTCAGGGGAGGAATTAAGACATGGAAAATGCATCCCGCCAGGGGATGGATCTCTGGGGAGAAGGAGGAGTGTAATAGGGAATTACAGGCTGAAGATAAGGGGGAAAGGGGTGGAAAAGGACCCCACGCGTTCCAGATGAAGGAAAAGCCTGGCAAAATATGGATTCTTTATCCATTATCACTCCCAAGTCTGTGAAATCACCTTCGCTCACAGATCACAGTGCATGACCGATAATACAGAGCTCAGCGCCTGCCTTTCATGCTGATGACTTAATTCACGTTTCCAGTTCGCATGCCATTCTTTTAATGGATCGTCTCCGGCCTGGAATGGTAGAGCCGTACATGGGCTCTGTTGAGCGCCATGGTGCTGTACCGCGTGATACATGGTGTGCATGGTGTGCATCTGCTGTTGCTGTGACATGGTTACATCATTAAGCAATGCTGTACCTCACTCCACCATTAATCTACTCAAACTAGGCTTGAAGCCAGAAATAAACTATGGGGGGGATGGTCGATTCTGCAGAATGGAGGGGGGTGGGGTGGGTGGCTGTTGCCCTTAGACTCCCCATCGGGACATTTCACTGGATGCAAATTCTTAATTTTCATAACGTAGCTGCCAGTGAATCTAATTGGTTGCAAATAAATTTGGGCGAGGCACAAATTGGCTGCATGCTATGTTGGAATGTTTTTTTATTAAAGAGTAAAAGTAAAGACGGGAGGCTGGTATCTACTCCTCTTCCTTTTCAGCGATCTGACGTACCACTCGTCGCGTTCAGTAGGACACAGCAACAAAACGAATGGCCGTCGATGGCAACCTGCTTTCAATAAAAGTCTGAAGGCCGTCCAGTACAGCAGAGGTTGATCACAAGTCTTTCACAATACATCCCAGAAAGGCTTTTAAGGAAAACTTTTGAAGAATGTTGTTATATAAATGGAGCTTGAATGTTCTCCCCATGTTTGAATTGGGTTCTCCCAGGTGCTTTCCACCCACAGTCTGAAAACACACAGTTAAGTATATCGGTGACTCTAAATTGCTGACAGCGATGTACTGGCATCCTTTCCAGGGTGTCCCCTGCCTTGTGCCCTTTGATACTCAGCACTGGCTTCAGGCTAACCACAACCTTGTACCGGGCAAGCAATTAAACAAAATTGATGTACAGGTGATTCACAAATGGCAAAATATCGAAACATTTTCCCAAAATGCTCACGCGTCAAACCGTGGCTTTGACCTTGACGCCGTCTCTCACTTATTGTTCCATCTCTCTGCATTCATACCGTTTCCATTTATTGGCCTCCGCTGTATTTCATCATCCAGCCCGGAATTTCACCGCTCAGATCTGTGCTGATCTCATTTCTCATTTTCAAAGGCTTCACTTCTGTAGCAGCCCCTGCTCCCATAAGCACAGAGTGCGACTCTGCTGTACAAATCCATTTGTGCCTGGAGAATCGTGGGCGCGCTAACGAAAGCCACCGCCATTTGTACATTAAACAGTGGCGGGTGTCAAACACTGTACAGCTGTGCCAATGTGGATAAATAACAGAATGAGTCATTTAAAAAAGAAAAAAAAAACCCTGCATATTTCACTCCCACAAGCTCCGATACAGAGTTTGTTTACATGTGTGAGTAGATACTTTGGGGTTTGCTGGAAAACCCCCATTCCATTATCCTCGGAGAAGTTCCTGCACATTGTTTGCTAATGACAGTCATTAATTACAACTGTTAAAACTACAGTGAGATTTACGGAGTTTGGAAAAATACACAAGTAAATTAAATACCCGTTTTTTTTTCCATTTTGCTTTTTTTTTTTAACTGAGATAATTTACATCAAAGTGCATAACCAATAGGAAAAAATACATGTGAAATGGAGAAAATGAACTATTTTTGAATGTTCACTCACTTGAGTTGTCTAAAAATTTATACTCAAGGAATCAATCCATCCATCTTGCAACAGCTTATTCTAGTCGGGTCACGGGGGGCCTGGAGCCTATCCCAGACAGCACAGAGCACTAGGCTGGGGTACAGCCTGGGCGGGAAGGAATCCATAGATGTACAAAGTCAAAGCACATTCATCACTTAAATATTTAAGCCTTAAATATGCGCTCGCTCCCCAAACTATTGCAACAGCACACATTTTAAAAATCAGTAACCAGAACCACATTTGCATCTTTAAAGAGTTGCCATGGTATGCACAGCTAACGTGCTCTGTGGCTTATTGCCGGTGGACTTCGCTGCAGCAGACAGCACCGTGTGCTGGATGCGACACGTCGCGTTGGCTGCTACAGATCGCGCTGTCGCGCTGCTCGCGTTATGCTGGAAGACATTAATTCGTGCTGGGACATCATCTCGTTACCCTGCACATGGCTGAAAGGCAGTCACGCCGCGCGCCGTTTACCCGTGTCCCCTATGTTTATATTAGCATATAAGCCAGCGTATCCGATGTTGCATCTATATTACAAAATCCTGAAATCGGTGGCCAACTCAGTTACTACACACTTCGACCGCATTGCTGGTTATAACGCAGGAAAGGCGTACTTGATTGTTATCGACAGATTGGCATACATAGCACGTATGCATAAACAACAACGAGGGTGACTCAGTGTGCTACACGAGTTATAGCGTATTTTAAGTGCACCTTTGTGGGATGCATGAGAATCGTTGCTCTACTGCATCAGTGCCTTGTAGCTAAGCCCGATGGCGTGCTTTTAATGACCTTGTTGTGGCGTTCGCATTTTCATAATGCAGAATTTCGGCGTGCTCTTAATTAATTATCAAAGATTAGCGAATACCTCGGTAATTACTCCAATTACATAATGTCTCAAAGCATTCACTGTTAAGTGCTGTAGGTGCTACTTTAGCAATGTTTTGTGTACGGACGGGTCAAAAAAGCACATTTTGTCTAACAATTTCTTGAGGTGATAGCGGTGCGTGGAACACACTTTCAGAAAAGTATGCTTTTACGCAAATGATCTCGAGTTAAAACGTGGACACCTTAGCGGCCTCTCACTTAAGAGGTTTCGGCTCGGTGTTCGGTAAGTAATGCTGAGAGGGCACAGCCGGGCAGTAACGAGGGAGATCGAAGCACTTTGCAATACAGCCGATACACGAAATTATGTTGCAAAATAAAGACCTTTTCACACGGCTTTCATTTTGTGGCAACTCCGGTTGTCAGAGTAGGATCACTCCGATGACCCCAGATTTTAAATCCAGGTGTGCATTTGACATAATGGTTAGGCACGTTAACGAGTTTCAGTCTGTGACATCCATGCACAGACGTACATTCTACGTGTGCGTAGTGAAACGCTTTTGCTACCTGCTCCATACATGGAATGAAACATTCTAATGAGTGCTTTTTTTCTTTCCCCTTTTTCAACTTTTGCAAGGGAGAACATAGCATTGGATTTTTCGCGTCTTGTTCATTTTTTAATTTGCATGTATTTGACCATATGGGACTAAATACAGGTGGGAGGACGCAGAATTGCCGCAGATATGACTATTTTTTCTCTCAGGGGCTTGGCTGTAATAATAAAAAACACATGTTTTGGAAGCAGTTCCAGGCCCCTAATATATATACACAGCTAGTCCCTCCGAGGTGAGTAATACTGAGACCGTATTTAACCCGTCAATACCCGACATACAGGGGCCGACTTTTAATCAATTCCGTTCTGCACCGCTTTTAGTAGGTTGACGGTAAAAGCGTCTTTGGCAGCGCTCCTGGATGCGCTGGCTACGGGTCCATGCACCTCTGCTTGAGAAACGCACGCCGCTTCGAATAAACAAATAAAGAAGAGCCAAGTGTCAAGGCGCTGAGCGTTTCGTAAAAGCAGCAACATTGGCTCCAGTCCGGAGAACAAATCGCCCGTAGGAAATCACACCAAAAACGCGAAGCTGACTTCTCCACATTCTAATTGACACCGGAATTTTATTAAAATGTTTACACAGATTGCAGGGTGAAGACATAGGATCGAGAGAAACTCCGGAACGACAAAATAATGTATTTTTTTTTAGAATGCACTTGATCTTTGCAAGGATTGGAAGGCCGAGTAACAGCACTTGGCCATGGTGAAACAAGCACGCTTTGATCAGGTTGTTCACTATTAGGACACAGTGTTCTCGGAAGAAAGTCCATCGACCATGGGCCGAAACTGAAACGTATGTATTCTTCAGTTAGGGGTGAAGATGCAGCACATTTTGTAGAAGGAACCCCAATGAGTCACTGGTAAACAAAAAATAATATTTCCAAAAATGCCCTGGTTTTCTCCCATACCATGAGCGTCAGATCCTCGTCTTTTACGTCAGACTGTGCCAAGGTTTCTAGTTTCAATGAGCATTCAGCGTCTCTGTACTTTTATGGGTTTGTTCCAGTTTTATTCAGTTACACCCCCCCCCCCAGTTCTGTCATTTACCTCTACAACTGACATTGTTATTTTGGGATTCTCTAAAACGCATGGATGTGGTTGTTTTATTGTCAGAGTTACATATTCGAGCAGCTGCCCCCAGCTGTTTTTTTATATATATAAATATATAATACAATATTGGTGATTTCCGCTGAGAATCCGAGTTAGTCACGCACAAGTAACGATGCATCAAGGCTGTCACATGGTCTCGACAGGGGTACGTGGGAGACAGATGTAACCGAGGTAGAGTGCAAAAATATAAATAAAATCTTTATTTCAGTACCCCAGGTGTCTGTAGTTCGGAGTAAGGCCACACCACCACGGCCCAAGAACTGATAGCGGACGGCGAACCCCAGTAGATTTGGACGTTATGGACACTCTGGCCCCAAAGCCCAGAGTTTAAATGTCGGGTTTTTGTAGCTTGCCGTCTAAATAGCCCCTTCCCATGCTGAGTGAATTAACTTCTACCTGGAGTTTTTTTTTTAGTCAAAAGAATGATTTCTCACCCACATCTGTTAAAGATGACAACAGATTCACGACGTTATCGTTTCTATTCCCAGCACGGACGTCCCATATACAGCCCAGATGAAATGGCTTTGCGGAGATGTTGATCGAGCGCTGTACCGGCAATGAATAAACTTATTTACTTAGCATAAGCCTTTGGGACGATACGGGCAAGGAATCCGGGGTTAATTGAAAACACGTGGCGAATCGTCTGCCTTATCAGAGCCCGAGGCTATTTCCAGGCGTGGGAAGCGGTGCAACTTAGAAATAAGAGGAGGGGTTGAGATAAAAACCGAAATGCGTGACAGTGACAGTGACACACAGCATCCAGGCTCTGGCACGGATGGATCGATGCACTTGGTTTCGCGAAACATCTTCATTTAAGTCAATAGACGCATGACTGGCCGGCGCTGCCTGACCTAACAGGAGCCGTAGCAAACAGTAGGAGTCTCTTCTGAATGATGTGCGGCAGTAGCCCCTTTTTCCGCGCCTCGGCCGCCGTTTACGCATCCTAAACCCCGGCTCGCAGCGGTAGGGGCGCCTTCACGGTAATGGATTATTAAAGTGTATATTCTCGACATCAGTCCGAGGCAGATGCCTGAGGATGTTGTCGGGGAGAAAATGCCAAGCCATGAAAAGTGTTTTATTTATCTAACCACCGCGCATTCAATTGCACATGCAGTACTCAAGGTGATGAAATTCAAAGAGATCGACTCTATACTGTTGTACCCTTGTAATGGGTAATTAACCTACTAACGGCCTTCTGGAAAGCAAAAAAAAAAAAGATTCTGTAGCAGCATTACACCAAATAACTGCTCCGTGGATTGCATCACAAAGCCATTTTGAAGCTTTTTTTTATCAGCACTGAGCAAAAAGAAGAGAAAATCTCTTGGCCCACCGTTCTGTTTTAATTTGGTGTATTAATATCTGTTTGTTGCGTTAATTATTTGATCATGCAATGGCGTGTTAAGGCAATATGAGATTACAGTGACTTTTAATAGTGAGAATATAGCGTGCGTGTGTGTGTGTGTGTGTGAGAGTGGGTGAGGGGTGCGGGGAGGGGCGGCGGTAAGGGAGGAGGGTGAGAGACAGCCCACCGTACAGTCAGTGCGGGAGAGGAGAGTCGGCAGTGATCGGGAACAACCTGCGAGCGAGATGGGCTCCGCACATGGATCAGGGAGCGAATCCGAGCGGAGCGCGTCCGCGGCGACCGCACACTTGCTCTGAAGTCACCGGGGAGCCGGACAAGAGTGGATTTTAGCTTAAATGTGTGATTGATGAAGAGAAGCATGTATTTCGGTGAGTGACTTCCCCACGTTATTTGTATTTTGCATTTCTCGAATGCGTGGTCGATGGAGGTTGAGCGTGAACATCTTGCGAAGGGAGGGACGGGCTGGGACCGTATCTCGGGATGGTGCGGCGCTGGGGAACCGCGCAGTTCTGCCGCACAGCAGCCGAATTATCTTACCTGAAATAAACAGGACAAGTCGGGTTTGAAATCTGTGGCTTTCGGCGCTGACTGCGCGATATTTCTCAATTTAACGGGTTTAACTTCAGACGAGCTTTAAGACGGCGGGCACCGGTTGATTAAATACTAGTTGCGAAGCATTTCAATAAAAAAATGAACAGTTTGGTAAAATGATAATTTCACAGCACAGTCGATAATAACTGCGTAAAATTTAACCGATTGTACTCCAATTTGAAATAGTGGTTTCATCGTATTAAAAAATAATCACACATCGGCATATAGGCTATCGTTTAAATGAACTCAAATTGCATACAAGCAACACACAGTAGGCTATAGTGACCAACAGCACTTAATTAAAACTGTGCCAAAATATATATTGAATCAAACGTGCGTGGCTAACGACCACCTATTATAAATGATAATATTATTATTGTGCCAAACTCCCCTTAATTTGGCGCCGGTAATAACTGTATTTGCAAATATATGCGGAATGTTGCACATATTTACCCTTACAGTATATGCATTTCATATACAAAACGTGCACCTTACATCAAAATACCTTATACCTCCTAGGAAGTTCGTGAATATATTTGAAACAATGTTGCAAAAAAGTGTATTTATCCTGACTGAAGGCAAAGCAAAGTGAGCACGTGCTTATTTTATCATATTATCATTAAGTTTGCTCCCAGTGCTCCTCTGACGCCTCTTTCGGAGTCGCGAACGATTTTCTACCTTGGGCATAGAGAACAGTAAGTTAGTCCAAGAAAGACATTCCCACAATAGAAGGTACTTTATTAAAACGACATGCATGAACTTGCAAGAATCTCAGCAAGCGCTTGTACAGAAGCGAGTCTCCAAAATAAACTAAAACAGAGGTTTTAATGCAAAATAGCTTATCGGCCATATGGTGCGCGACCAGCTTGGACTAATTCATTTATTTTAAATAGCTTTTCTCGAAACATTTCCCCAGCGTCAGTCGGCGGTGAAATAGTTTTGTCCCGGCGATTACTACATCTGAATGTTGACTAATGAGTTTAGTTTTAACTAACGACAATATGTCAGGAACAATTCTGAGATGGCCTCTTACTCTGAGACACATGGCTACAGTATGTACGTGATGGGTAGAGAAAGGAAAAATCCTTTAATTCCTTAAACACAGCCAGGCGGTGGTAGGCGTAAGGTGCGGGGACACCCGGAGAGGGTTGGTACCCCACCTGTGCCATAAATGCACCCGACTTGAATTTAGAGTGTTGTTAGAATTTATATTAAAAACATAGGCCTACTTTTCTAATTTTCTCGCATTGCAGTAGGATTCCGTTAAGGCCGCAGAACCTCTGAACTTTTACCTGAATTGTAATCAGTAAAATGCTTAGCAACTTCTTAGGTATAACACGTTACAGGTATTATACCTAATATAATATATTACCGCGTCTCTGCGTCTATACAAGAGCCGGCAATACAACGGTTTCTGCGTTAACGGTTTCTACGTTAGCTATTCAAGCTATTTCGGGTCGTGGGTCAATGACAACACAAGTGCAGCTTTTTTTTTTTTTTTTTTACAAAATTTCCTACATTAGAACACAAGCCAAACAACAATAGTATCACTGCGCCATTAGTCGTATCATTCCGCCACAATCTCAAACATCCTTTATAGTATAACGTAGTTCCCATTTACATCGCATAACGAAGTCGTGCTTAACAATAAAATGATGCATCGCCAATTAAATCATGTAAAACCTCCAATTAGTACCAACAAAAAAAAAAATCTTCAAAACAAAACTTCTCAAAAATAAATCTCATCTTACAACAACAACAGCAACAATAATAATAATAACAACACAATTGTATGTGGCACATCTGCATGGAGAGTGTGACTGCCCACTTTTTAACTAATATACGGTATGTCAGAGAAAGGCAGCGCGACAGTCTGAATTGCTCACTGTTCACCTTTTAACTATAATATACGGCATGCCGGAGCCGGGGCAGTAGAGTGTGTACTATACCCAGTGTTCAACTTTTAAGTGAAATACGGCAGACGGGGCAGCGTAGCAGAGTTTCCACTGCCCGCTGTTCACCTTTGGAGTAAAATATACGGTATGGCAGAGAGGGCAGCGCTGGAGTTGGGGACTCACAACTGCTGGTCCACCAGGACATCAGTAAGCCGTTTTAAGCAAAGACTTACACCCTCAGTAATCAGTGGCTGTGTAGTTAACGGTGAGATGTCACTCATTTCACATCATTTCATTGTTTACAAAACATGGTATTGCATTTAGCATTGACCTGTAAATATTATAAAGGGCAGATTGATTTTAATTTAAAATGTTTTTGCCTTGCCGCAGAATTTGGCATTTTATGGTCTGCCGGATGTCCACCGCTGTGGTGCATTATGGGTCCAGGCCACCTCCATGCTGTTAGGGTGCTGTTGGTGCTGTCCCTGGGCGTAATATATTGAAACCTCTTATACTCAGACTGTAAACATTTCACTGCTTGCTTCTTTGCCTGAACTCGATAGCTGTTGGATGTTCTTGTTTAGTGAAGGCATTAACAATAACGGAAAATCGCCCAGGAGACACCAAGAGTACTAGGCTTGTATGCCTGTTGCAGGCCTACGCGATTCCTTTAATAGATTTCCTTTATGTGTTTAAGGTAGCCATACGTAGTCAAAGTTTTTGCTGTGTTTGAATATAATTTTGTCTAAAAGAAGCACATCGCACAATATTTTGTTTAAAATATACCTGTCTCCTGTCCTTTCTCACTCTTTAGATTTGACTTGCTTCACTCGCTTTCTGTCTGAAATTGCGATGGTCAAGTGCAGGTCCCCAGCAGCCAGAATTGGGGAATCTGAGTCTAGTGGCAGCAGCTTTGCATAACAATTGTAGGGTGGCCCCACCCATTTTGTCTGGATTGTAATTTTCAGCCACCCTTAAAAGTGATGAGTGCAGCAACAGGCCACCCTCCATTAGCCAGGCTGGTAGAAATGGAATGACCTTCCTCTTCCTTGAGGTGTGGGCTTGGAATGTTCCACAAGAGGAAGAGGGGAGGGGTGTTGTCCAGTGTTCAGGCTTGGTGGGTGTTTGTAGGCAATAATTCTATATCACAATGTGGTACCGTCCGGTAAAATGCCAAGGCGTCAAACTGAAAGAGGGGGGGGTGCCTGCTTTGCTTAGTGCGTCATCTCCCAGCTATCTGATGTGAAAACACCCCCCGCTGAAAGATTAGGAGCAAGCGTGCCACACGACACATTGAAGGTCCTGACGAGCGGCACTGTGGGTGTGCTCACGGCCTCGCCTTGTGTCATCGTCTCAGCATCTTCAGCTCGGAGTTTGCGAAGCTCCATAACCCTCCTGTCCTGCCCTGGAGGGGGGGGGGGGTGCTTAGGCAGGTGGGTCAGCACAGCTATCCCAGGTTTACTGTGGATTAATCTTCCTCTTAATGTGTTGGGGAGGGATTCTATAATAATAATAAAAGCTTGGCAGCGAAAGGGCAGCCACCTACAGCAGCGCTCATAGAGCCGGGGGACAAGCGCCTTGCTTGAGGGCCCACAGATGTGGCTATTCTGCCAAAGCCAGTGCAGGAACCATCAATCTTCTTAGCGCGGGCACAGAGGCTTAGCCTCCTAAGCAAAACACTGCCCCGCATGTTTCCTCTGGCTCCTGAAACCAGGTGGTCCTAACCAGGCACCCATCACCTGGATTAGGCCGCTGGTCTTCGTCTGTAACCACACTGCCGGTTAACACATTAGGCGCTAGCAGCCGCTGCCTAGGGCGCCATCTTCTGGAGGGCTGTGGACTATGCCAGTCGGTTTCGCTCTGTCTCAGACGCTTGTCTAGTTTGTCACATGGGTCTGGACTGGTACCAAATTAGGCCTAAGGTGAGCGACCGGGGACGGGTTGTCGTTTGGCCATTCCGGTGAGGCCCAAACCCATGTTACTTGTTGCGGCCTTCACTTGTCCTACCTCTCGGGGGCCCAGGGCGGGGGCGCTTGTTGGTGGAGCCGGAACGTGTGTCCGTGCGGGGCTGCAAACGGCAACGGCAGATGGCATGGACCGCAGGAGGGGGGTTGCGAACAGGTCAAGATGTTCATTTTAAAAAGAAGAGAAACCCTGCAGCCACTCCCTGTCCTTGCGGTTCCTGTTCTGGTTCCTGTTCTGGTTCCTGCGTATCTACAGATCACCCTTAACCTTTGTTAGCAGGCTGCTATAATGTCAGTTATTTTATATCTGGGGGCTCTGAAGTGTCTGTCTGTGCCAAAAAAAAGTCACGCCTAATTTGATTCCATGGAGTTTGAAATGAGAGATAATTTTCCTTGCAGTCTGCTTCTAATCTTTGGGACAAAATACCTTCTAAAATGTGTTTTATTTTGGTCTCTCTACACAGGATTATATATTTATGGCTTTTTGTTCCCCATTAAGAAGTGTCTTGTTTGATCATTTTGTGGTGCCATTAAAAGGCGTTATGGTTTTGGTTGGGCTGGCGTCAGCACCAACCCGCTCTGCCTGCGGGCTGCTTCTTGATTTATGCACAGATCCCACTTCGGTGGTTAGACGCCTCCACACACTGTCTATCCATTTTCCTTAGAGCCTCTCTTTAGGGCATCGTAATGCAATTAGGAGTCTTGTGAGATTACCCCTGATTGTTTGCTGCGTCTGATTGCGGAGTTATTACACTCTTCTGATTATCTGACAAATGGTTTGTCTGGCCCTAAACCTACATGCCTTTTTTTTCTCCTTGTGGTTGATACTCTGGTTTGTTTTCCAGTTTGCTACCCCCAGAGAGGTGGCCACAGGTTTCTACTCCAGTCGTCTTCGTGGTGGCATGTAATCAGGGCCATTCACCAGCGTGGTGTGTGGTCCTCTCATTCCCAGAATGCATCCCTTCGCCTTTGTATGGTGCTTCATGGCACTTTTATTTTTAGGCCTTTGCGTTACTATGGAGAGCAGGTGGCCGGGCTGCGATGCTGAGATTGATCAGAGCTGGGAATTCTGTGCATATTCCGTCACCGTTAGTGACTTTTAATACGGAATCGGTCAGCAGAATTGGGCTTATGACAGATGGGGACTTTTCATTCTCCAGTGTTTTAAGGATTCTGTGTCTCAAGATAGCATCAATACTCTGATTATTTAGTCTTCCACAGCATTTCCCATGAAATCATTTAATTGTCTAAATTTCCCTCTTTTTGGTCCCAAATGACACTTATAAAAGACTTCTGTGTTACTGTTGGGGCTCTTTCCATCCCCTTGGCACGACATCTGCGGTAAACAACTGTGAGGAGCGCACCCTGGGGACACAGCAGTTTTTGTGAATGACGGTTTTGGAAGCAGGGAGCTGGAGAGCAAAATGTCACAGTGTGTGTGTGTGTGTGTGTGTGTGTGGGAGGGGGGGATTCCCAGGGAACACCACCATGAGGAAAGCGTGCCGGACTCGGGAGATATCGAGACCGAATAAGTCTTTAAAAAGCAGGAAATTGTGCAGGATGCAGTAGGTAGAGCGAGCCGTTGCAGGCTGCAGTGGGTAGAGCTGGTGCAGGCTGCAGTAGGTAGAGCCGGTGCAGGCTGCAGTAGGTAGAGCCGGTGCAGGCTGCAGTAGGTAGCGCGAGCCGGTGCAGGCTGCAGTGGGTAGAGCCGGTGCAGGCTGCAGTAGGTAGAGCGAGCTGGTGCAGGCTGCAGTAGGGAGAGCGAGCTGGTGCAGGCTACAGTGGGTAGAGCCGGGGGAGGCTGCAGTAGGGAGAGCGAGCTGGTGCAGGCTGCAGTGGGTAGAGCCAGTGTAGGCTGCAGTGGGTAGAGCTGGTGCAGGCTGCAGTGGGTAGAGCCGGTGTAGGCTGCAATAGGTAGAGTGAGCTGGTGCAGGCTGCAGTGGGTAGAGCCGGTGCAGGCTGCTGTGGGTAGAGCCGGAGTAGGCTGCAGTAGGTAGAGCGAGCTGGTGCAGGCTGCAGTGGGTAGAGCCAGTGCAGGCTGCTGTGGGTAGAGCCGGAGTAGGCTGCAGTAGGTAGAGCGAGCTGGTGCAGGCTGCAGTAGGTAGAGCCGGTGCAGGCTGCAGTAGGGAGAGCGAGTTGGTGCAGGCTGCAGTGGGTAGAGCTGGTGCAGGCTGCAGTAGGTAGAGTGAGCTGGTGCAGGCTGCAGTGGGTAGAGCTGGTGCAGGCTGCAGTGGGTAGAGCTGGGATAGTCTACGTGTAGGTGGGGTAGCGCTGGCACTTAATTTAGCGGAACGGGCACCTCCGCAGATTGGGACAGAGCTATTTCATGAACGCTGGGAGTCGGGAGGATGATCTGATCCATGGGCTTAGCGTTGCGGGACCGTCTCCTGCATGTCCTACCCCAGGAAGCTCAGGGCGCGAGGCGGAGGACACTGCAGAGTGATGTCAGTCGCCAGGTGCCGGCACAGCTCCTAGGGGGCACCTAGAAATTCCGGGCCCTCTGATAAAATTTCACCTTCGCCCAATTTCCTGTATAATTTTATATATTTAAGGGCTCCCTGAGTTTGCCAGGGTGTCCATGTCCCTGCTGTGCTCCTGTGTAGCTCAGAGATGCCAGCCCACCTAAGTGCATGCTTCCCGACTACAGAATAGAACCAGAGTAGCTGGCTGAAACCCAGACATGCAGAGGTGGAATGTGAAAAACTCCACGCAAACACGCGTGTCCCCTCCAGCCAACCTCACCAAGCCGCCCATGAGCCGAGTCACTGACACGGAAACGTGTGATCAGTCTCCACAGGCCTGCTAATCCAGGCACCGCTTCACGTTTGTCTGCTGAAGGTGACTGAGTGGGAGCTGAGTGATACTTTCGGGCTGATGTCAGCCACGTTCGGGACGTGTCCTCGCATGGTGCGGCCTGAGAAATGCGGATTCCGTAACGCTTTTTTTTTTCCTTTACCCAGTGAATCGGAGCCCTCCGCTTGGGAGGCCTCGGGATTTTTTTCCACTCTGCTCCTGCAGGTTCCTTGCGAGTCCCGTGTGAGTGAGGGATCTTCGCCCCCAGAGTGTAAACACGTTGCCCGCCGTACGGCTTTTCTTTCACGTCCTCCTGAGAGTTCATAAACGACGGGCGTCGCACCTGGACTTTGCAGAAAAATTCCACAGTTGGCCGAATCCCCCCCCGACGGCTCGCCCGTGGGGGCTTCATCTCCGGGCGGAAATACGGGGTCCCTCCCCCAAACTCCGCTCCTCTACCACCCCCACCCACCCTGAGGCATTGTGTGTCTGAAACACAAGCTATTGCACGCATGTGTTACATGTGTAGCTTGTAACTATCCGTGTATGATATTCCGAACCACTATTCCGGAATGTGCTTTCTTTTCCAGTTCATCAATGAACGGACAGCATTCCGGATAAACCTATTTCAAGGCCACCATTCTGATATGAAATTCTTCGCTGCCTTGTTTAATTAAAAATCCCAAAAAGCCCAGCAGTATTACTCACCCTTAGGGAATTATTATGGTAATCAAACAGAAGGTGGCACTGTAACAGCCTGGGCCTTGATTCCTTGATTCCTCATGGCAAACAAGGAGTGATGTTCAACACAAATAAAGTCAGAAAGAAAGCGTCTTTTAGGCTTTCTGTGATTAGATTGAATAGACCTAATCAACACTGAGTTTAGTCTCTGGCAAATATGGTAATTCTTTTTAAGGTAACATGCTTTCCGGACTTAATTATCCAGGTCTCCTCAAGTCTACTGGCTTTGTTGTTTTAATCAAAGCAAGGCTAAATGTCTCCGTTGTAAACCTTGTGGGCCCAGTGTTTGCCATATAACATATTCATGTTGTTGTTTTAGGTGCATTATGGGTACTTTCATGCATATTAAATCTGAAGTGGTTTAATAAATGATTATTTGGCACAGCGCTGGACATAAAATTTAAAAGGGCCGTTAGCGTGTAAAGGATGCAAGGTTGTGCTTTTATCGCCTGGACGCGGGCTTTAAAGGAACGCGTAAATCTCCGTGATGAGATCGGTCATGGGGGCGCTGGAACAGGCCACCTGATTGGCTCACTTAATTAAAAGATGAGAGGGGATGGAGGTGAGCGTGCTCTGGGCATGCCTTCCAATCACTGCCTGGGTTCGTTAGCCAGAAGGATTAAGCTTTTCATTTGTAGGACCAGGGGGTTAAGAAATGTGAAATGTTAAAGACAGTTTAGTGCCTTTAATGCAAATTGTTCTGGAACAGTCTTGTCGTCTGATCTGCCCCCGGGCCCCCCCAATGACGGACACTCGGCTCCTTGTTGGGAGCTCACTCTGCGTGACAGCAAAGCGTCTGGGGGGAAAATGCTCCCAGTCTTAGTTGTTGTCGACAAAGTGTTTATGAAAAGATTTCTTTGTGAAAATAGCCAATCAGGACACCCCCCAGTGTTCTCATATTCTCTTCAGCTTGCTTAATATTGGGCCGTGCTTTTTAAAATATACCCCTCTGTTAGAGTCTTTCCTATATGATGTATTTCCATCGTACCAGCCTGGATGTTTATGCTCTCAGGTTGTTCCGCCATCACTGGGCTAGATCTGTTAATGTTCTTGGTGCACACGTGCAGGTAACGCCAGCCACAGCGCCATGCTGCCCTCCCTGCTCCGCCCATCGCTTCCCGCTATCCAGCCCTCCTTGGAGATGAAGCAGCTTCTGCCTTTTCCCCTGGAGGCCGCCGTCAACCTCTTCCCCAGCTTCGGCGCGGTGAGTCACTGGGCCCTCGGGGGAGGTGGGCGGCGAGGGGGGGGGGGGTGACGGGTGGCAGCATTGCATGTGTCACACGCAAATCCACTTGCTTGCGGCGAATTGACGCCGCTTTTCCGGAGCTGCTGAGGAGCGCTTTCTGAGTCAGCCTGTAGGTTCTCAGGTCACACTTAGGGCCAGTGGAACACGCAACGGGCTGCTTCCCTGAATGAGCCAGTGCCGATATTATCGGCATATTTTCAGTTTGTTGTTTATATCTGTTTGCCGTTTGGTGTTTTTTTTTCCCATTTGTTTCTGTCATTGTTGCTGTGTGCGCTTTGTTTATGTCACTGTATTACGCGTTTAATTTTCCGGCAAACTTTAGGGACTTTGTGCCTTTCAGCCTCAGTGACATCAGTCGGGGTCGACAGGCGCAGGCCTCACCCAAGGATTAGCGTGAACCACTATTCCGAACCTGCATATAAAATAAAAATAAAATAGCCAGGTGCCATGTGTACCCCTGGAGGGAGGCCTTCCCTTTTAGCGTGAGAGTATATAAGTGAATCATCGCCTTTCGGTGTTTAAATAACAAACTATCGAGCTTGTAAATAGCACACAGATGAGCTACCATGTAAGTGCTGGATGTGCTTGTGTAGTGTGGAGGAAGGGGAGTGATTTGGAAACCAGTCATGGCGGTGATGAGGTAGCGTGTTTATGTCTGATATGCCATCAGTCTTCCAGTTGTGACCCGTTTCCCAGCTTTCGTTACGGTTTATCACTGCCGGCAGACCGTGCGATTGGACTCGAGGAAAGTCTCACATTACACTCTGGGCTCTACCTGATGGGGGAGGGGGGGGCACCTATTGAGGAGGATATCTTGGTGGGGGTGTGTGCACCACCTTTCTCTCTGTCTCAGATGGTACCAGATCACTGCTGATTCTCTGTTTCGCTTGTATTTCCCTCCGCGGTTGGAAATCCCTTTTTGTGGTTTACCACCTTTCAAGATGACAGAGGACCCCTCTCTTGGAAAGGGGTGTAGGGGGATGGGGGGGGGTTACATATTCAACAGCCAGCACAGTTGCAGAACAGCTTGAAGTGACTTATGGGAACGAACTCCAGCTCACCTGCCAAATGCATCCGTCTCCTGAAGTGTTGCACGACTTGGACCACTTCCAGCCGTGGGGGGGGGCTGTGATAAACATCCAGCCATGTGTACGCTCCTGAGGAGCCTGCTCTCACAGCCCCCAGTCCCACAATCTCGACGGGGGCAAGTGGTGCAAACACAGCGGAGAAATGGACGTGTGGTTTCCAGCGCAGGAAAGTCCAAACTCATTTTCCTTTATGGCTAAGCTCCAGTTTCTTGATCGTGGCGAATCTGTGTCAGGTCAGCGAGCTGAACCACAGCCTCACACCTCCATGGCTGTGGGTCAGTCCCAGTCCGGGCCTTTTGCGTGTACAGCTAGCATGTTCTCCCTGTGTTCTTCCCATTTTCCTCCAGGTATTCCGTGGTCTGTCATTTATGTAAACTGGCATCCTCAAATTTCTCATACTTTGTCCTGCATCAGACTGGCCATTGCAGGATTAGCGGTAGAGATATGATATGGTATCATAGTGAGGCTGGTAATAGAAGACAAAACATTAAGATGCAAAATTTTACATATATTTGATCAACCTGTTGTTCCCTTTTCTGTGCACTAATCAGACAGTCTGACGCTGTTAAAATGCCGGCGCTCCCTTCTGTTTGTGGTTCCACGTGGCTCGCCTCTGTCCGTATTACGGGGGCATGCATGAACAGCTTCCTCTGTGCTTGTTTGATAACACCGCGCTGTTGCCGTGGTTTCCGGAATGCAGCGTAGCCGCGGGGGCCAGCGAGGGAGCGATGTAACCTCCCAGCGGGATCGGGATCCGGTGAGTTGGGGGACGGGGGGGTGGGCGTGTTCTGCGGTGTTAAAGTTCTCTCCCACATGGGAGTGTCAGACTCAAAACAGGGGGGAATAGAAGAGGGTCCTAATGCCTCTTCTAAAGGAACAGGAGCATGTGAACCGGTGGTGAGTTTGAACAGAGCAGATCGGAATTCTGGGAAAATGAAAAGCATTATTGGTGATGTGTCGGCAATGACGCTTAAGCTCTCGGGACAGGTGTACCTGGGGGAAGGTGGGCGGGACAGAGGGGGGGGTGGAGGTCAGCACCGACGTGAGGGAGGGGGCGAGGATTCCTGATAAGAGCGCGGGAGCGCGGAGGACTGGCGTGGCCAGGCGGGGCCGGGAGTCACGCGGGCAGAGATAAGGGGTGCTGCTCCTGTCTCCCAGGGCAGATAGCCGATCCTGGAGGGACAGCGTTCCGGCAGTCGGGAGAGGAACCAGAGCCTGGAAGAAGATGGGAGAAGACCCGCAGTCGGGCCATGAGGGAGGCGGTGGGTGACAGACAAAAACGAGCAGTAAGCACTGCAGTTTAGTCACACATGGAGCCCGCCTTTGTCTCCGGGAAATGTTACAAACTCCATTTCCCCCGCAGAGCGATCGACTGTTCTGTGGGGAAAAAAATGGCAGGAGAGTGATGCCTGGACCAGGGAACCCCCCCCTTCCCCCTTGTACCATGGCTCTTCAGAAATGGGATTTTCTCTCCTTTTATCTTTTTGGTTTGTTTTCTTTCGGACGACCAGTGAAATGCGGAGAGTCTGTAAGCCTGCTGCAGGACTGCCCCCCCACCCCCGCGGCCAGACACGCCCGCTTTGGGATCCGCGTCCCGCTCTGACATCGGCGTCGCTGCCAAGCGCTTGTCTGCCGCGCCACTGGAACCCGGCCAGCCCCCCAAAGCGCCCGGGACCTCGTTTGGCCCCTCTGACGGCACCGGATGCATTGCACAACAGTCCCCGTTCCCCGCAGAA
>JAODKL010000047.1:1540106-1552928 GCA_026780765.1 Petrocephalus schoutedeni
CCCCCCCCCCCCCCCCCCACGGCCTGCCCCCATCGCCGCCCCGGGCCGCGAAGAGCCGTGCTGTAATTCAGAGGACCATATTGACACCAGAGGCACTTTGGGAATCAGAAGATTAGTTCCGGATTTGAGAATGAGCCGGTCGGCAGGGATCCCGCGGGCGGATTTTTCACAGCTGGACGCCGCACAGACGGTTAAGGGACCGATCCGAGTGACAGGTCCGGCTAGAGAGAGAGAGACACATGGCAAACAAAGTAGCACCCCCCCCTACAAGAGCCGTGGGCCGCTTCATGGCTTTGGGAGGCCAGGCTGTGTTCTGAGTTCGGCCCGGTTGAGCGATTCTGTTTGTTATCAAGAATCAGTGTGGAATGCTCCGGAACATCAGAATGGCCAACAGTCCAAGACCGGAAGCTTTGTAAATCTTAACATTCTACTCAATTCAATGGAAGATTTGTTTGCGCATTCAATTAATGAATTAATTGATTAAGTAATTTCTTGACTAATCAATGTATTACTAAAATAAAGGACAGGCAGTTTTGTTTTTTAAATGTTCATTTTTGTGTATCTATCAGATGTGATTTATGAAGCAGATGGCTATTGAATATTCAATAATTAGTAGGTGGTGATTGGCTCTGTGACCCTGAAAAACCTGGCACTTGTTATTTAGTGTTAATTTGTAATTTGCATTGTTTGGTCTGAAGGGCACGAGCCCAGCGGAGGGAGCTCACTTTATGGTCTTATTAGAGCGAAGGACCTTATTAGGAAGAAGGCTCTAATAGTTTCAGCTGTTGCTCGACATCCAGATGAGTGTTTCGTAATGGCCCAGCCAGGGTCTATTAACCGGGACCCGAAACACAGCAGGTCTGGAGGCCCGGGGCGGGGTGCGGGGGTCAAACGCCCTGGGTTTAGAGACGCTGTCCGTAATGCGGATGAAAAGTGATTTGCGAAGCCGCTGTTAAGCAGCATTTTTCTGCTTCCCTTTTCAAACTATATTGGGGGGGACACCTATTTTTGGGAAAGGTGTCGCGTGTAAACAGGGCGGTTTGGATGAGGCTTGACTGGATGACCTTGAGGCAAACGCGTGGTGGAGAGTCAGTGGCGATAAGAGGCTTCTTTTTTGTGCAGTTGCTGGGTTGAGCCAGCGGAGGGCGCACTGTGTGCCAAAGAGATGGAGGAACTGTGATGTAGCGTCTTTAATGACAAAGAGTCACAGAAAGCCTTAATGAATTGGGAAGCGGGAGAGGAACTTTAATGTCTAAGAAATCGTGGTCTGCCCAATATTACATCTATGTACAGTAAATGGCTGACTTCCCACTATCCTGGAACCTGCAAAAACACACACTGTGCATATAGCCTCAATAATATTAATTTTTAATAATATTTATATTCAGTTTATGGAGCTGAGTAGGTATTTGGTGACCTCACCCCTGCTGAGGGACAAATGTCACCTCACGCAAGTCACAGTCACAGTGGGCGTGTCCCCTGGAAGTTTGGCATCTGAAGGGGGCGGGCCTTGGAACTGCATGCGGAGATTAAAGCTTAGCCCCCGATGTTATGGTCGTCTGTCATTACTGGTGCAGCACTGTCCCCGAGCCAAAACGCGGCCTGCTGTGGGGAGCTTGTGTTTGGGTCGCCAGAGCTTGGAGAGCAAGAAAATGGATCGGTACGGTGGGGGGTGGGGGGGTGGTACGTATGCAAAGTGCTTTGTGGAAAGTCACAGGAAGGGGGTCATAAATTAGCCGGAGCACGACGGGAGCGGCCCGCCCCTCCGGCCGCACGCAGGTGTGGGCGCAGGTGTGCTGCGCGTGACACACTCCCTGGAGCCAGCAGAGATGGCATTCCTGTGGTCAGGAGGGACTTTGATCAGGAGGGGCGGAGATTATGTGGCGGGGGGCGGGGCTGGGGGGCCGCTAAGGGAAAACAGCTGCTCCCTCCTGATGTGGAAATGCTTTGTTGTCAGACAGATGATGGGGGGGGGGGGGGGTCTGGATTGTCTCAGCAATTAGGAGGCCAATGAGATGTTGGCTTGGAGCCCCTTGGGGGGGGGGGTTAGGCAGGGCTTTTGGATGCATTCATCTGAAGGGGTTTGTGGGGGCTTAAGACGTCCAGGGGAGTCCAGGTGGACGATGACGCAGGCGGGATGTGAGGAGAATGCACAGCATCTGGGGATGCAGGCACCGTGCAGAGCTTCTTCCTGATTGGACACTGGGGTGTCACATGACACTACAGGCGTTTGGCTAAGCTCCTGTCTCAGAACAAGAGCCGACTTTGAGCCAGGCGGCGAACGTCTGAGTGAGAATGTTGACCCAATTCTGGCCCGTGCTGAGTCTCACTGTGTGCTGGCCCCAGAACTTGGGGTTAAACAGGCAGCTTGGAACGCCGTGAAAGGCCCAGCGGTGGCGGCCGAGGCTTCCTGCCTCCCGTCATAAAACGGGCCTCATTGAGATCTGCGCTCAGCTTGCTGCTCGGGACGAATGGAGGCGCAGTAGGGGAACATCTGCTCCGAAATGCCATCACATCCCTCACTGTCCCGTAGACTCATGCTTTCAGTAAAGCTAATGTCTTAGGACTTTGGAGTCTAAACCAGGCCCATCCCACCCACCAGGCCTAACAATGTATATGTTGGAACTTTATTTTGCTGAGACGTGCCAAATCCAGCGATCTGCAAAACATTGCGCCAAAGTCTCTTTCTATAGATGTTAGACTTGGTTTATTACTGCCATTTAGGGCAATTTTATTGCAAGCGAATAAAATTTTATGCTAGCGTGTTTGGGTGCGTGTGAATAGTTTAGCGTGTGACCCTGCCAAGCACGCTGCTGTTGTTGTTGTTGTTTAGAAGGATATGCCCAGTGCCTTAATCTGTTTTCAGGTTTTTTTTCTCTCATCCACATGTGCTCTGGTTGTGGGAGGTTGGGGGGGGGCGTCCATCCCTGCAGGAGGTCTTTTGCTCTCTGTGGAACAGCTGCTCATTTGAGAGAGCCTAATTTCGGAGCACTTGCGCCCCAAAGGCCCCCACTCACCCTATTACCTTTTATGGAGAGCCTCCGTGATGCACATGGCGCCCCCTATGGGCAACGTAGCAGGCATGCAGACGTTGAGATATATATATATATATATATTTCTTTTTCTCATGCTTTGAAACCCTTTTCCCAACACCTGGAGTCCCGTGCCTCCTGTCTGTAATCAGAAGGAGGCCTTTTGTTCCCAAGGGGGCCGCTGGATGTCAATTGACTCACGTTTTTTTGCCAGCTTTGCAGGCGTAAAACACCAAGCAATCCCACCCCAGGTGAAAAACGATCAGCACAGACAGGAACGCTGCCCGTGGGAGGGGGCTCGCCACGGTGGGAGGGGGGAGTGCCTGCGGTTGGCGCCGTCGATTAGCGCGCCATCGGCGACGCCTACTCACAGCTGACACGTAGATGGTTTTTATGGAGAAAAAGAGAGGCTGTTGTTATGACAACTGGGACGGATTTAGGATGGAGTCGAACAGCCTGAGAGCAGGTGTGTGAGGCTGCGAGCATGTCAGAATTACATGGCATCCATCCGGCCGTGTATGGGACCATGTAAATGTGCTCGTCGCACAGCAGAGGAATGTGCCGTGGCCTCATCGCCTTCTCCCTTTTTGGGCATGCTGCTGTCTGTGGTCTGGCAGCATGGGGGAAACACTGTAGTCTCACACTGCTGGGGTTTTGGGTTCGAATCCCACCTCCACTCTCTATATGTGTGGAAGTTCCAGTCTTCTTCTGTGTCCTGTGAGCTTTTCCTCCCAGTGCACCAGTTTGCTTCTGCAGTCTCCAGTTTGACTAAGTGGGTTCCGTAAATTGCACATAGTGTATGATTATGTGTCTCTCCTGTGATGGGCTCGCATCTTGTCCAGGGTGTGGGGACCTGATTTCCACACAATGTGATTAAAAACCCAAAACTTTTTGCCTATTTTTTCCAGTCTCCACAAGGATCACCTCAGTTTTCTGACTGCAATCTGACTTCCGTCAAAAAACTAAAAGTGGCAAAAGACTTGTATTTTGTTTGGCTGCTTACGGTTAAAGTTAGGGCTGGGTAGGGGTTAATGTTGTCATTGTTGGGATTAGGGTTATGCCCATAGGAATTGATGCATATAAATACAAACGTGTTTCTGTGTATGTGCGTTAGTGCCCTCTGCTTCCTGCAAGACCCCCAGGGTCATCATCACCTTGTCTGTATACACCTAGGATATACAGGCATTCCTGATATGCAGGATATTTTATAAAACAGTGTGTACATTTGTCCTGTTCTGCTTGTTCCCTATTTTTGTCTAGCGGTCACACGTACCCCGCGGTGATCAGAAGGTGGGCTGATCCAATCTGGGGCGAGAGGGGGCTTTTCCTACTTGAGCAGATCTGGGACGGGGGAGGGAGGTGGTCCTCTAAGACCTCCAGGAACTGGAATTTAACAACCTTAATTTATTTGTGGCCTAAATATTCAAAACAAAAGGAGTCTGGAGGACAGCGGAGGGGAACGGCGTGTGTCTGGGGGACTGGGAGTTCGCTCAGTCGACCATCATATCGTCCGCTAGATTTGTGCTGCGGTTCTGTCTGTGCGGACAGGATGAGGAGGAGGACCAGACCATCGGAAGCTCTTTGCGTCACATTGTGTCTGGGGGCATCACATGACTTATGTTTGTTTGCTGGGTTGCAGATAACACGCTAAGTGTGTATATATCTGTGTATTTACACAGACGATTCTCTCTAACAAGTCACACGCTGAGGACTACCTGCCAGTGACTCCTCTGTCTTTCACCCCAGAGTGTGGTAGGGGTCCCGCCACCGGAGCCGACAGCTGCGCTGGGATGCTGGAAGACCAGGCTGGCAGACGGGCGCACGTGTGCGAGCGTGAGTATGGCTAGACGGCTGTGAGTGTGAGTAAGGTGGGATGGAGCGTGCGCAAGTGTGAGTGTGGCGGGACGGGCGTGAGTGTGAGTATGGTGGGATGGGCGCGAGCGTGAGTATGGCTGGATGTGGGCAAGTGTGAGTATGGCGGGATGGAGCATGTGCGAGTGTGAGTATGGCGAGATGGTGTGAGTATAGAGGGATGTAGCATGTGCGAGCGTGAGTGTAGTGAGATGGTGTGAGTATAGAGGGATAGAGCGTGTGCGAGCATGAGTATGGCGAGATGGTGTGAGTACGGCGGGATGGTGTGAGTATAGAGGGATGGAGCGTATGCGAGGGGGTGCCTGAGATGGCCAGCTGTGCATCCTGCCCTCTCTGAGCCAGACGTCCGTGTCGCTGTGATGTATGACCACACCGTCCGGCGCACCTAAGAGAAGGCCTCAGTAATTAGAGGAGCAATAAGAATTAGGATTACCCTGGACAGGCCATTTGTCCTACTTTACTTAACAGTGAGTAAGGTGGACATTCAGGACAGGATTCAGAGCCCGTGCCGAACGAGCATGCTTGAGCGTTCCCTAATTAAAAGAAAGCAAGTTTTAAGATAATAACGCCAGTATTGCTTTGTACCAAACTCCCCAGAGTAATTACAATGCATAATCATATTTTATCTGGGATTATTTTATCTACAGTGTGTCCAGAAAGAATATATTAGCTCATTATCAGCAAGACAAAGTGGCTCATTTTTTGGCCATGCTCAGTGGTTATGCTGCTTTTTATTCCGATCGGTTAAAATCCGCCATCCCGCCAAGCCGAGTTTCACTTTATTTGCATGGTAATTGAGAGCAATAATTGACCAGATGCTCATGTAACCGAGTCCCTCTCACTGACACCCCCCCCCCCCCCAACTACCTTTAAGGCTGTGATCTTTGTTCACGGCTTTTCTGACACTCTTATCGGGACAGAAGGTTAAGCCTGAACTTGATTCACCACAAACTCCCCAAATATCTCATACTTTTGAGGGCATTAATGTGGCCATGTCTAAATATGGCAATGTCTAAACAGCAGGCAGGTAAGCTCCAATGAGGAAGAGGATGGGGTCACAGTGAGGAAGAGGATGAGGTCACAGTGAAGAAGAGGATGGTATCACAATGAGGAAGAGGACGGTATCACCATGAGGAAGAGGATGAGGGCACAGTGAAGAAGAGGATGGTGTTACAATGAGGAAGAGGACACTGAGGAAGAGGATGATGTCACAGTGTAGAAGAGGATGGTGTCACGATGAGGAAGAGGATGAAGACAGTGAGGAAGAGGATGATGTCACTGTGGAAAAGGATGAAGACAGTGAGGAAGAGGATGGTGCCACAATGAGGATGGGGCAGGGTTAAAGTGAAGAAGAGGTGGAGGTCGCAATGAGGACAAGGCCGGGACACAGTGAGGCCCCACGGGGCCGGCGCTGAATATTACCGCTTTATGGCTCCTTCCATTAGGCTTAAAAGTAGCTGTTTTGTTTTGCATCAGAAAGCAGCACTTGGGTTTTATTTGAGTGAGGTCAATAAAAGCTTACAGTTAAGCATCCAGCAATGGGCGAAATAGCAATTCACCACCCTGGATTTTGTTTTTTATTGTCGAATTTTGTGAGGCTATAAAGTGGCCTGTTAGGTGGACTGTGGCCACTGGGGGGGGGGCGGGATCGCTTACACACCAATGCAGGGAAAACATTAGCCTGGGCCGGACTGGAGTTTGGGACCGGCGCGATCTCCAGCTGTCTCGGGCGTGTGCGAAGTGCACGCGGGAGGTTTGCAGCCCCGAGGGCCTCGCTATGGAACGGCGGAGCCGGCTCGTTCCCTGGAAACGGGTCACTGGGAACGTGGCCGGACGGCTTACGGAATGGAATCCGCTCGGGGGACAGGCGGCCCGCTGAGTGCGCCAGAAAACGCACGGCAGAACCGGCATAAAACGGCGGAATACGGAAAAACAACAAGGAGAGAAGCTATTTGTCACTCTAATCTGTTTTTGTTCTTTTGTTGTCATGATTTCAGAATTGCAGACATACATCATATTAAAGACAGCGTCAGGCATATAGACACATATCAACAAAAGTTAGATTTTTATTATGGTTAGACATCTTTTGCAGAGTTTCAGTGCATATCTGTTAAGGATAAAGGGTATGAAGCCCCTCCTCCCCCACTCGTTTAATGGAACGTCCCCCCCCCCCCAGCTTGCCATTCCCTATTCTCTCTGTCAGCTTATTTCACTCTTTAAGCAAGCCCTGGCATGTTATCTAGACTGGGGGGGTTTCTCTTACAAAGCTCCTCTCATGAAGTCACCGTGTGAGATTTATGCTGGAATTACATAAGCTGGGAGGGGTGGGTTGTGGTTACGGGGGGCAGTGGCACTATTTCTGCCCAAGGCAAATCTTGTACATGTGTTATGCATCAGTACAGCTCAGTGTCTGTGATGGTGTTTAAGAACATCACAGCCTGCATGTCTGTGTTACAGGCCACCAAAGTCACCTCTGGGGTTAAACATTGCAGGTTTATATGGTATGGCCACAGTTAAAAATTCTGGGCCCCCTGACAAAATGTCACCAGTTTTACATATTCAGGGGCCCCTGTCAAGTGCTTTCCCGGCCCCGAATCCGCCGGGGTATCCGGGGCCCTACTGTGGCCCTGATGAATGGTGTCATGAAATGTTTCAAATAACTCTGGAACATGTCTTAAAACAGCAGGGGGGCATACCAGCTAATGACCTGTGAGTATAACGAGCTAGGCCGTCGAAATGGCATCCGTGGACACGCCGGGACAAATTGCATTCGTGGCTATGCAGGCGTTTCACAGAACAGAACTGTTAGTCTTCTGCAGACCTTGGCTACCAGAGTATTTTTCCACCAAGAGTAACCCTCAGAATTTCTAAAGCCGCCTCGTAGATCTCCAACTTCAGAATTTAAGTGGAGAGCTTCAGACTTGTCATCTGACTAATTTCCCCCTTTTGGCAGGAATATTTGGGCCATCGTGGACCCCGGCAATCAGGGAAAAGCCGAAAGCGTCGACTTTGGTCCTCTTATCGGGCCAGGACCCCTGAGCCAATTAAAACTATCGACAGCAGCAGCACCTTGTCAGAAGCCTAATTAAGTGGCCCCTGCTCAAGAGGTGGTACTCCAGAAGGTTGATTTTGGGGGAAAGGCATGCCTCTCCGTCTCTGTGATGATGGCAGACCCCTGGCGTAAAGCGGAGCACATGACATGTTATTATTACCCCCTTGGTCATAAATTACCAGGTCAGCTAAAGTACAACTATGTAAGGTCTCATCTTTCATGTTACGTGTGTAAAGTTATGAGAGCATGTGGAAGGGATTGAACCAAACATTGGTAGTTGAAAGGCAGCAGTATATAGTTATTTTTTTTTATTAATGGTAGACTTTTGATGAGTCGTACATGAAATATAGCTGTGAACTGTCACCTAGGGGTACGCTATTTACCCTGGAATTTCTCTTGAAAGTAGACATTGAGACTGTTTTTTTATGATCAGATGTTTTTCCTTGGTTCTGTTTGGTACTGCGACATATTTGTAGGTTTGGACCCGGTTTGTAGTGTGTAGTAAGGAATGTGGCCTCTCTTCAGGAGGACCATTTCTGAAAGGCGAGTGGTTCCATCTAGGGCTCGCCATTAGGTGGCTGTTGTGTCTGGATGTTTTATTCGCTTCTGTGAGATAACTCAGCTCCATGATGGGGTAATGGAATACTGCCTACAAAGTATTAAAATTGATTAAATTATCTGCTTCAGACCAGTGGTGGTTTACACCGTGCCGGAATCCTAACTTAAAGGATATTCCATTTCTAAAATTCAGATGGGGTAGTATATTTGCATATTCATCAAATATTGAGGTGATTAATTTTTCAATCAGCATATCAAATATATTTCTTCTAATCTCCTCTCGTCCTTAAGCATGCCTTTATTTACATTCCATTAAAACAATTTCAGCATTATCTCCGCTTGGAGATTGATTGATATTTGAAGAGTATACGTTTGATAAAAAAAAAAAAAATCCTTAATTGCTAATTAAAATTCTGGACTCTGAAAGTCTGTCTGCCTGATGGGGTCGTGGATCAGTGGGTGGTGTTGGAGCCTAATACCCCCTGGCTCTGTGTGTGGCATCTACATGACATACCTTGTGCCCTATAACAGGCCATTGTTCTGTGCCATTTACCCAGTGCTTCCTGGGTTGGCTCCAGGCTCGTTAAGACCTTGTCCTGGATTCCTGGATAAGTGTCACAGGGACAGTATTGCAGGTGACTAGTCCCTGTATCAGGACCTGCCCATCCCACACTCCCATACCCCTTAAACATGCTGAAAAATGCTCAGTAAATCTATGCCAAGCTTTTTCCCGGGGCTTGTTTTTTTTTTTTTTTTTTACCCAACAATGTGCCCTTGAGTACCATAGCAGTGGACAGCCGGTGAATAAATGAATCTCTTATCCCTGAGCTCGGTAGATTTAGTATGAGTGCTTTGCATTTGCGAAGACGTCTGTCGGTGAAGCATGCCGACCGCCAGCGAGCCTTTCCCCCCGGTGGCAGGCGTGGACCTCGCACCTTGCCTCCGTATCCCTATCACTGGGTGTAAACACTAACAAAGATGCCCGTAAGTCTTGTTTACACCAGGACCCAGGAGGGAGGCGCAAAGCTTTATCTTCTCCGGCAAAGGGCGACGCAGGGAGTCAGAAGGGGGGGGGGGTGTGGAGGTGGGGGGTGATTTAGAATGCCGTGTCAAAAGGCGAGTTAATTGGATTCTTATTTCTCTTTTCGCAGATGGACCCGGTTCAAAAAGCCATAATAAATCACACGTTCGGACTTCCCCCGCCCCCGAAGAGAAAACCCATCGTGGTGTGCAGCGTGTGCCGACTCAAATTTAACTCAGAGGTGCGTGACGCAGATCGAACGCCAGTCTACGCAGCCACAAATTCACGCTTTCAGGTGCAATAAAAGCGTAGAACTAATACAAATAAGTAATCCATGTGTGGCATTTTCACTGTGCAATATTACTCAGTAATAAAACACTTTTTTTTTGTATTTATATGTGTATTGATACATATGAAATTTTAGTAGGTTTGCTATGAGAATTGAAATTTATAGCATAGCTTTTCCATGGTGCGTACCGGAAGGCCATGCATCAGGAGGAAAAACACCAGTGAACGTATGTTTTTTATTTTTTTGCATAAATATGCAGTGAAGAGCACATTTTGGCTCATTACTCCTTGGGTTTAAGTCATCAGGGTGTCTCAGGCACTAGATGAGCACCTCCTACAGGACAGGCAGCCAACTGCAGGCTGCAGGGAGTCGTAAAGCGTCACTTAATGTTTGGCCAGAGTTTTTTCACTGGCGGCGCAGTATCTTTCTGAGACATAGGATCAGAAATGACAGCACCAAAATAGCAAATAAAAAAGGCGCATGAGCATACATTTTCGAGGCGAGTTTGGCTGCTTGGTGGTAGATGAGTCGGGGTAATGATCTGAAGAAAAAGGGATGTTTGTCTTAGCGTTACCCAGCGTGACTTCTTCACTAAACAGAAGATAAAAAAAACAATAAAGTAAAAAAAACGCTGAACAAAAATAAGAGCTTGTAAATGTGGAACAGCTGGCAGGTAAATGATCAGGTGAGCAGTAAAACAGCACAGTCAGTTATATCTCCCATAATCTCTGAAGGGCTGTTATTTATAATCCCGACAGCACCCGCTAAAGTGTATTATAGCAAGCGTTGTTGATAGCAAGAAATGGAGAAACATGCTCGTCACGGCGGAGGAAATGGGGTGGTCACATTTGCACAGTTATGACTGCAGTTGTCTCTCTTTTTTTTTTTTTTCCTTTGCCAAGACAAGAAATCAGGATTTTTAATTTGAGCAGGAAATGCGCCAAGCAGGCACTTGCTGGCTGGTAGAGCAAATTAGCAGTCCTGTCAGCTCGCGATTTCTGACACATCATTAAACTGCTGAAATGTTTTTTTTTATTATTATTATGTGAAATGGAGCGACTTTGAAAGTCAGAATATGCTTTTTAAATTCTTTAGAACCACACAGCACATTGGAAGGAAAAGATGATAAACGTCACAAATGATCCGACCACGTGTGTGTGTGGCTTTGAAATTATTACAGTGTGGGGACCCAATGTCCCCACAATGTGATAAAAACCTGCTACTTTTTACCTTGTGGGGACATTTTTTCGGTCCCCACAACGATAACCTCAATTTCATAAAAATCTGTGCAATCAAAAAACTAAAAATGCCAAAAGTCTCATATTTTGTTTGGTTACTTATGGGTAAGGTTAGGGCTGGGTAGCGGTTAAGGGTGTCATAGCTGGAATCAGGGTTATGCCCATAGGAATGAATGGAGTGTCCCCATAATGGTAGGAATACATCGACTGTGTGTGTGTGTGTGTGTGTGTAAGGAAGCCATCTAACTACATAAAGTAATTCACCATGTTTAGGAGTTTCGTTTGCCGTTGAGCGCTCCAAGATTGACTCAGAATTTACTGGATTTTGTTCCGACTCAACTAGTTGGCCTAACCGGTCCATTTAGTAATGAATCATGCATGCTAATATTGATTCTCCAGTATTTCCAGCGAACTCCCCTCCGCCAGTCGTGAGCAGGCTCTCCATTCTCCAAGATTTCTTCAGCAGAATACAGTATTCTGCTATACTTACTCATTAATCAGGCATTTTTGTCCAATGGGGCAGACAGTTGAGAAAGCAGGGTCAGTCAGGCCCTGGGCTAACTGGGGAGTTGGACCTGGTTCTAAGGCCTTACAATGATATCACTCTACCGTCCATGGGATTTGAACTGGCGACCTTCTGGGTCCTAACCCACAGAGCCACGCATTTCCCTGTGCAGGCGTAGTATCTTTTGGAAAGTTGATATAATTTTTTGCCAGATTACGCTAATGGAGAAATTAGGGTTAACTGAGAATGAAACTCCTACCCAGATGAACCTTTGGATGCTGGCACAGCCTCCGTGAGTTAATGGGGAGAGGGATAGTAAAACCCCTCATTTTAATTTCTTCCTGGTACCCGAGCTATCTTCTTGAAATATTGTATCCCTTATTGAAAAAGATTTTTTTTTAAGTCTCACATTCTCAGCCTCCTTGGCCCCCTGTTCTGCGGGTGTTAAACCAACATCATTATAAAACACCATACCATCGCCATATTCCTTCTATTAAAAAAGCCATTTGTTCCGTCAAGGTCCTGAAGGTGTCAGTTATTTATTATAACCCCCGCCCCCCCGTGTTCTTATTTCCTCATTGGAGACTATTTCCCGCATAATCACCTTCCATCGGAACCATTAATCACAGCCCGCGCGGGAATCGCCAAGGTAACGTCTGCTAACCTGCCATCCATCTCTGATGGGATGAGGGAGACTCTTTGTTTATTACCAAGGCTCAATACTCCACCCGTCCGTTTCGGGTCCCGTCCCCGACAGGCGCCTTGATTTCCAAATGTCCAGTTTTACTGCGACGGGAAGTTTGGAAGTTTTCGTGCCGCTTCAGATTCAAAAGTTGGTGGCAGCTCAGGCCATCTGCTGTAAGTGTGTGGTGCTGAATTTTGGTCCTGGTTTGGAGATTTCCCGTCATACTGGTGGTTCTGACCCGGCTTTTGCTCCATGCCTCTCCACCATGACCCACAGCTCTCAGAGAGAATACCACACAAAAGTGATTTGCAAAATCGAATGTTTTCCTGCTTTAAAGGGCAGCGTCGCCGATTCGGACACATTTCATAGCACCCGGAACCCCAGTTAGATGGCATTTACATGCCTGTGAGAGGGAGAAAGGTTATTCCAACAAATGTTAATATAGGAGGGGAAATGTTTATGCTAGGGCCTCTCATTTGGGATTCACAAATCGAAGGAATGTTTGGCTGTTGGTGTGAATGTCTGATACAGGTTCATCCATCCACCCACCCATGCATCTATCCACCCATC
>JAODKL010000047.1:1553779-1600614 GCA_026780765.1 Petrocephalus schoutedeni
CCCCCCCCCACCAGCACTGACAGGACAGGTATGGCCTGAACCCCCCACCCCCCCCCCCAGCTTCCTGCCCCCTCTTTGCCCCTTAGAGCACTAAAGCATGGAAAGATCCCCCACAGAGGTACGTCTGCCACTCCTGCCAGAATGAAGACTCGTCCCTGTACTTCATGAAGATCCCCAGTGCAGTTTTGGGGGTCATGACCAGATCATATTCGGTTTACTCGGAAACCGGACTGTGGCATAATCCCTGTGGCACAGTGACATTAAAATGACCTACCCACCACCCCACCCTTCACGTCACGGCTGTAAGGTGGTTTCTCGTGATGCAGCTTCAAGAACTCGGGTTGGGTTAGATTACAGTGAAGCATGGTTTGAGGTCTGCGGATGTATTAGATTCTCATCTGTTTTTCCCCCAGGACCAAATTCCATCAGCAACATAATGTCGAGGGCCGCCCAGTCCAGAAAAATTTTCCCAGCTAGGGGGATTAATGAGACACCCGGGATGCCCGGGACTCAGTTATTTCTCAGTATATTTTGACCCAGATACCGCAGTCTGCCAGTTGGTGACCACTGCAAAAGGTCTGAACCTTTTAAAGAGTGTGTGCCGTGTTACCCTTTGGCTAATGTTACTATCCCATGTTCCGCTTTTGTTTTGGCTCGACGAATGCAGAGAGGAGGGCACAGTGTTCCGGCGGTGAACCTGCCAGTCTGCGTCTGCAGAATGCCAGTTGCGCGCCCAGCCGCCCTCGCCGTGGCAGCAGTTGCCATGCCCACTAACCACGGTGTCGCTAGACTACAGCCGAGCGCGGAGACTGAAGCCTGGCGGCGTGAGCGGGCCCTCTCCCTCTCTGAGAGTCGCTCGGCAGTGATGAATATAATAATGAATTCAGGGATGAATATTGACATATGCAGGTGGAGTGGGGGGGGTCACAGGGGCTGACTCGCTAGGAGGGGCTGACGCGTGGCCTAGTTCTGGAGGAGCGGTGGTGCAGGTGTGGGGAGGGGTGGCGGGAAGACAGGAGGAGGGAGGGAGGAGGAGAGCGGTCCTTGGCGGTATGGGGGGGGGGGGCTTAAGGCTGTCAGAGGCGGGCTGTCAGGAACGGAGCCACGCTGGCGGGCAAACGTGCTGATTTATGGAAAGAATAACTGGAGGCATTTTATATTAAGAGTCTACAGGCTTCTAAAGCCAAAAAAAAAAGGATTGAATATGAACGGCTGGTTTGTCGAGGATTTCTTTTTTTTTTTAGTGACTGTGGCGTTTGGGTTTTTAGCATTTCTGAAAAGGAGCACTCTGAAATCAATGGAACAGAAATAATTGTTAATGTCTGTTGGTGCTGGCGTGAGCTCGGGGGAGGGGGCAAGCTTCTCCGGTTTGTTCCAGCCCAGTGCGGCAGGAGATGTACCTCGGTATTAGCCATTAGAGGGGAAATTGGGGGTGGGGGGGGTGGGCCACCAACAGAGATGATTGTGAAAGAGGGAGGAAGCGGGGGATGGAGAAGCGAGAGAGGAGGAGGTTGGCGCTCGATCACCGTCACCCCCCCCATACCCATCCTTGCTCTCATCTGTCCTCCTTCTATCCTAACAGCCGTTATCCCGTTTCTGAACCGTTTTCACCTCACTCCCGAGCTGTTCTGCATTTTATCACACGCTCGAGCCCGTCTCATGAATCGACGGCCCCCACAGTGGTTCCGGACCTGGGAATGTACATCATCGCCGACTGGGGGGCTGGTTCCCCTAGGGCATAGTAAGAGGGTCGAGCCCCCCCCTTTGACAAAAGTATCTATTAAACAAGAGTAAGTGGTCATCGTGGTAATAAATACTCTACTTATAAACAAACAAAGAAGCAATATATAAATAAAGTGATAAATACTATAGGAATGGATACATTTGTAAGCTGACCGGTCACCTTTATGACAAAGACCATTCCTGGGCGGCAAATTATACACAATTAATTAAATTATATACATACAAGCCTATAGCTGATTCTGCTCTCGCTCACAAACTGGCGTGTTTCTGTTGTCCCGCGTTAATTGCTTTAAACTTTGGGTGACATTGCATTACCAGTGAATGGTCTCACTGGGGGAGTTGAGCCACAATAAGGGCTGGCCAGGGTACAGTTTTGCCAGCGTTTTCCGGGCACGCCGCTCTGTGGCAGTAATTGGTGTGTGCTTTGAGCGCCGTGCGATAATCAGAATCTGTGATTACAAGCCACACTTCCCAGAACTGGAGCTCGGGGGGGGGGGGCGTCTCACTTTTAGCCATGGTACCGTAGATAATGGAGCCCTAATCATTTAAATTGAAGTGCTTAATTCTCCACCATCAAGGAGCGTAATCAGATCCCAAAGGGGAAGCTTTGATTATTTGGCCAAACAATGAACGTGGAAGAATCTCAGAAATGCAGATGGCGCTTCCTCTGGTGGGCGGCCCTTAAATGCGGGAAATATTGGCGCCTTCCCTCTCGGGAAGGCCGCCGGACAGTCGGTCGGGGCCCTCTGCTGCTCTGGCCCGGTGCTGCTGAATTCGGAGCTGCCTGGCTAACTACAGAAATGCGCTGTCCCCTGGGACAGGGGGGGCCGACGTGAGATATTCCACGTGCAAACAAAAACAGGGCCTGGGGGGGGGGAGGTCCTGCCAGACAGACGTTCAGCCAATCGCGGAACCATTTGAGAATGTGAGTGCCGCATGAATGCCAGTGACGGGTTGCTTGGCAATACCTGCATGCCATTCGATAGGCTGTGCTACCGGTGACATCCCGCAGTGCAACCTGATTGGCTGTCAGGCCTGACAGCAGCATCTGGCCCCTTTCTGTATGCAAGTCATGATGTCCTTTAGATCCCGATGGCTGTCATCACTAATGATCAGGAGCTGTCAGAACTCATGCATGTACAGAAACATAAAAGAGAAAGACCTATCCCGCCGTATTGGTTTGTTGGATTTCATTATTAATTGCACATATTTTTCTTTGACAGCTCAAATGTTTGTGTATATGTACGTAGTTTGTATATTGTAAGCAGGGGGGACATATCTTACAAAATTATCAAAATCTCTGCCCATGGGATGTTATTCAGCTTTGTAAATGACACGCATACTTCTGTCTAATTATCTGGATCTGGGTTATTGCATTCTATTAATTTCGTTAAATTATGCCATACATGTGTAATAATTATTGTTATACTCTGGCCAGCTGGATATGAACAATGCCGCCATTTAGCTGCAGATGTACGTTTCTCCTTCGCATGTATGCTAATATGCGCATGCTAATCGCTAAGCGGCCGTTTTTCAGCCTGACTCCCCTCTCTCTGTCGCCTCCTACTGGTCAGGGGGAGCTGTTACGCCAGCGTCGCCAACGCCGCCCGCTGCGGCCAGAGGGGTGCTGCCGTCCGGCGCCAGCGCGAAAGTGGCAAGGATCACAGCGGACGCAGAATGTCCTGCCCCGTCGGCTGCCAGCCCTTCCCCTGAGGCTGACGCAGAGTCGGAGACCGAGGAGGAGAAAGCCAAGAGGCTCCTCTACTGCTCCCTCTGCAAGGTGGCAGTCAACTCCCCATCCCAGCTGGAAGCGCACAACAGCGGTAAGATGCTCCCACTTAGCCCCCGACTCTCCCTACTTGTCGTATACAGTTAGTGTTAGTCCAAAGATGCAGTTAGGTGAACTTTGCCCAGAGTGTGATTGTGCGCCCTCTGCTGGGCTGGCATGCCTTCCTGGGTGTCACTTACATCACACCATCTAGGTTCCTGGGATTAGCTCCAGGCTCCCAGTGACCCTCTATTGAATAAGCGACTGTAAGACCAATGGATAGTTTAGCAATTAGCGTCGGACGTCACAAGATGGCAGTTCGCATCAAAGTGGCGGTATGACCGCAGGAGTCTGCATCACCAAGCATCCAGCTTCGTTTTAGGTACGAAACACAAGACGATGCTGGAGGCCAGAAGTGGCGGGGGTGCCATCAAGTCCTTCCCCAGGCCGGGGCTTAAAAGCAAGCTGGCATCACCCAGCAAGACCGCCACGGGCCTGCAGAACAAGACGTTCCACTGTGAGATCTGTGATGTCCATGTCAACTCAGAGACGCAGCTTAAACAGGTATGCGATGAAGCCTTACGAAAGCTTATAAATGCCAATGAATGCTCATAAATGCTTGTGAAGGCTTATACATGCTTATGAAGGCTTATAAATGCTTTGCGGTTGCTTACAAATGCTTATAAGTGTTCATAGCTATTCTTTTGTGGCTTTAGTCGCTGGCATGTGTAGAGCATCTGTGCCTGGCCTACGTCCAAAACAAAAACAGGCTTGCTTTTGAATATTCATGGGAACAGAGTGTGGTCTTTATTTGGCAGGACAGGCCGGGACATTGAGGAACACCGGGGCCTAGTCACGGAGAGCGACCCCTGCCGTGTCCTGGGAATGTTGTCCCAGGCATCTTGGGCCCTTGATATTCTCCTTCCTTTCGTCCAAATCCGTCAATTACAGTATTTCTTTCTTTTCCAGCACATCAGCAGCAGGCGACACAAAGACCGGGCGGCGGGGAAGCCAGCCAAGCCCAAGTACAGTCCCTACAGCAAGCCCCAGCGAGGGCCCAGTGCACAGACGGTACGTGGCTGGCATAGCTGCTGTTGTGTATGTTTCACTACTTAGCTTAGGCTGCTTAGCTTAGCAGCCAGTAGGCCTGTTACATAACGCCCGTGATGGACTCTGGCGAGGTGGGCTGGGCCGCTTTCAGCGGTTTGCTCTGTAATTCAACTGGAAATTTGATGGTTTTCTCACATGGGACAACGAAGCGGAGGAAACCGTCGCCCGTCTGTTAAAATGCCACTGAGCGGATGAGCTCTGTTAGCATTAGCGCTGTTAGCATTAGCCCTGTTAGCATTAGCTCTATTAGTATTAGCCACTAATGAGACAGGAGGCTCAGCCACATTGTTCAGCTGCACATTGGCTCTGGAGAATGACCTAGTTTCTCCTCCTTGCTGTCTTAACCCCCCAGCTCCGGTTAGCGCTGAGGAAGGAGCTAGAGCTGGGGAAGCCTCTCACGGCGAGGCTGCTACCGAGCCACCTGGCCGCAGCCGCCGCGGCTGCCGCCTCGATCCCCGCCTTCTCGCTTCGATCAGCCCCTGGGGCGGCCCTCTTTCAGGCACAGCCCCTCCCCCAGCCGCTGCTCCGCCCCGCCCCCGGGCCCATCCGGACCGCACACGGACCTGTGTTGTTTGCTCCCTACTGACCCCGGCCGTCTCCTTGTCCAGAACTGTGGGCCGCACCCTTCTGAATCAGGTCTGGCCCTCTCCCCAAACTCTGTGCCCCCCTCTGTATCCTTCGCACATCTGAGCCGTCACCCCCCCCCCCACCACCACCACCATCACCACCACCCACGGATTGGGCCACTTTCCAGGACATGTGTGCCACCTAGTACTGCAATAATGTAAAGACTAAACCAGAAGCTATGCAGTGTCATCTGGCAAAAAGCATTATGGGATGGAATTGCCACGATGCATGGTGTCTCTGAAGATGATTCCTGATGTGATTATAGATGGCAGAAGCTGATCACAGTAGCTGCGGAACAAGGGTCAGAGTGACATCTGTTTGAGACTGACCTGTGCCATCTACTTGTGCGTCTAAATGCAGCACATTTGGAAATAAAGTCTTACTTTGTTAACGTTTGTCGGTGAGTCATTCATGCCGATGCGACATGGCCCACGGAGGCCGGGCTCGCTGGCTGGCATGCAGTGAGGGGGAAATCAGCTCCGCTGGCACGGAGCACACTCGCTGACAAAATCCGACAGAGCATTGGGCTGCCTGTTAGCTGACACGGAGGCAGGGCTCTGCCAGCCTCTTAAACCCTCCATTAGCTTTGACATTTCCGGAGGATGAGCAGTGCAGCCTGTAATCGCCGCGGACGCCGACAGGTATCCTTCTGTTTCTCAGTCACTGAAACTTCATGCCTCTTTATGACCTGACAGCATCAGAAATAAAATTTTGACCTTGATGGTGAAATATTTCCCCGGATGGTGTCTCCCCAGGCAGTTCCTGGCTCCAGAGGGTGAAGTACTTAATCCCTCAGCTCTCGTTTGGCCGTCCTGTCTTCCGGTTATCGTGGCTTCACACTTCCAGGCCTCCAGGACTCCATTTCCAGCCTTCCAGTTTCCTCCCGTAGTCCACCTACATATGGTCTAAGTGACTTCTTGTCCATTATGATGTCCATTTTGATTGGCTGGCATCCCATCCCGGTTTTGACCTACCATGTGACCCATACTTCCTGGGGTAGCTTCCAGTCTCCTCAGGACCCCATATAGGATAAGCCGTTCCGGAAAAATCTTCCCAGACTTAATATATCTGAATGATACACCGTCGACCAAGTGTCACTCCACCCAGTACTCTATACTCATGCCAGTTTTCAGTTTATTACTTTTTTAGCTAAAAAATAACACAATTTGGGTGTCGAGCTACAGAAACCCCGTTGACCGCATTTCTCCAAAAAATGAATCCAACCTCTTTAACAACAAACCAAAATGATAAAATCTCATCCTTCGCTCTGCATCTGTCCCCCTGAATGAGACGCGTGTAACAGATGGTTTATCAATACCACTAATTTCTCCTACTTCACTCATCTTTAGCACACTGCAGCTTCACAGCCAGCATCCCCTTCCCACAAAAGGCACAGGGAAAATCCTAAAATATATGTTTTTTTCCTCTGACCACTGCAATTAACTCCCCCCACCCCCAACGGACAAACCAAACAGCGAGGGAACAGTTACGATGCTAAAGATTAGAGCGAGTGCTGACTGTTTGTCCGCTTCACATCCTCTGGTGGCGGTTTTGTGGGATAAATGAGATTTCCCCATACAGATTTTTTTTTTTTTTGAGTCAGTGTTATCACATAATGAGCACAGTCTATAAAAAGCTGCTCAGTGTTCAAAGTTAGCCTGGCATGGCCTGTTATGGGGGAAATTATACTGGTATTGCGGTAAAAAAAAAAAAGATTAATTTTGTTGAATAGTTCTTAACTCAACACACCAGTTTAATATGCTGCTGATTGCGATTAAATATGGCCTGACCTTTAAGAGATTAAAGGAGGGAAGTCCGACTGCCGGTGTCCCCAGACTGGTGTCTCCGTGGTCTGGGTGGCTGAGAGGTGCTAAATGGCTAAGGTCTGCTACCAGGCTTGTCCACCCCTCATTAGCTCCATGGCAAATGCTAATCACTACGGCAACAGAATGCTGGCTCAGAGCTCCAAGGTGACGGACCATCCATCCATCTACCATCAAGCACTATGCCTGTTTATGGCCATGACTTTTAAGGCAGGAAGGGGAGGAGCCTGAACGGCTGTCAACATCCGGCACGGATGTCTGAGTGAGGGTCTTTGAATGACCTCCACCCACCGAAGACCCTACTTGAAGGCCTCTAATCCATATGTTAACCTTGAGACTAGTTGTTTGGACACTGTAGGGGCCGTTAAACTCAACAGCATCTGAAATTGAATAGGCAAGGTCCACCCTGAAAGGAATCTGGAAAGCTGATGTGTTGTCAACAAATAAGTGCAGTAAAGCTCTTCCCTTGGTGTGCCGGCTCTTCTCTCTCTCTCTCTCTCTCTCTCTCTCTCTCATAAATCATTGAATCCAGTAATAAACTGTAAACATAAACAGAACCTCATAATTACACAGTGTTTACCACTATTTTCAGATTTTTTTCAAAATAAGATATATTGACACTACCCTTTAATGTTATGCATTTATAGTTACTTGGACTGCTAAATGAGTAGATACATCAGAGTCATTTTGAAGATGCACACATATTCTTTTCTTAGTGTAGACGACCGTTGAATGTCGGGAAAGAGAGAGAGATTTGATTAGCTTTCACATTTCCGTGGATTCCACGCTCGTTTAGATGTCCTTCATCTTACAGGAGAACATTTCAGCTCCAGGCTTGCATATGAGTGCCGGCTGATTTTATCATTGCGCCTAGTCAGACGAGTCAGACGGCGCCGTTTTCCCATCTGCAAATAGACGCCGCTGCGACATTTCCTGTTTATTTATTTATTTACGCTTTTGCATGGTCAGGACGGTGACATCTCCTCACAGAGTGGCTGTCACTTGGAGATACGCGACGCAGAGGCACTGACTGCTCCGGCGCTCTCGTGACGCGACCCGCTGTCACGGCGCATGGCCCCGGTAGTGTGTCACCTTCCGCGGGGCTCCCGGGAGCCACTCAGTGGAGCATCGTGGGAAGACGGCCCGCTGGCAGCTAAAAGTTTAACACATTTTACCTGCATTGTGAACATCGACTCTTTCTCAGGCGGCAAATGTTTTTTAACATGAATTAATTAACCTAACACTTTTATCCAAAGGGACATACAGTAGAGGAAAGAATTATAATTTTGAACCCATGACCTTTATTGATAGTTCAGTGCTTTACATGAGCTGTCATGGTTCAACTAAACTGATTTTATTACCAAAATTTTATATGGAATCAAACACAGGTTCCAGGCTATGACCAGGATAAACAATTAGATGATGGATGGATGAAATTAAATATACATCATTTGTGCTCACTAAACCACGTGTGGCTGAGGCAGGTACTGACCCCACACATGGGGAATGGTTTGCAGAGGCTCACAGCTATAATTCAATAGTCAATATATTTAATTTACAGTGTGGCCATAAACCTGCGTAAGATGTAAATAATGTGAGTTTGCAGCCATAGAAAATGGTGTCTACATTTGAATCATGAGATGATTGCAGAAATAAACCAGGTAACTCACCCTATCGGTCTCTGAATCCACGGCTGCCCAATCTCATCAGTACCCAGGACAGGATGCCTGCTGGGAAATCTGCCAGTCTTTGGTTGACCAATCGCAGCGTGCAGTGATTGATGGCGATGTCATTCGCTCTCTGCTTGCCGGGTTATGTCAGATTCCATCCTTATGCTCCTGTCCTGCACATGCTCAACGCCACGCAGACATTTCAGATCGCTCCCTACGCATCCACCTCGTGGAAACACGCCGGGAAACGTGGATGCTCTAGGCCAAATCGCTCATGACAATGAATATTTTGGCTCATTAAACGTAACAAATTCAGTCAAATTCAGAAGGTATAGGTTTAGTAAGCGGCTCTTCAACCATTCTTCTGTGAAAGGGCAAGCTTACGGATGATGAAACTATTGCCTTATTCTGGCTGAACTTGTAGGCCGTACAACTCTGCTGTTAATCAGGAATAAATTTACTCTCTGGCTCACAGAGCAAAAATGTGGATCCTTTATTTGGCTTCAAACAGAACTTTTTTTTTTTTCAACTATAATCCGCTTTCTTTTGTACTTTATGAGCACAGATAAATCAAACAGACTTTGGACTGAAATGTTGTCTGGGATTCTGTTTCCAAGTGCAATTTATTTTTTTAACGCACATTAATCCGAATGCTCAATAAATATTAAAATTCAAACACAATTAGTCAGTTGACTTGATGATATTTCCTGCCAAGCGAAATACCCAGGTGCTGATCAGGAAACGTGGGATAAGTCTCCTGTTAAACAGGAGTGAGGAAAACAACTTAATTATTTCCTCACATGTCCAGGGTCCTGGGTTCGAATCATGTGCAGAGTTTCCATGCTTTCCCTGTGTTCATGAAAGCTCCCAGTCCAAAAACATTCAGTTAGGCAAAATCGCGACTGGAAATTGCCGCTAGTGGATTCTCGTCTAGGATGTCCCTGTCTCACTGGGACCCTGAGCTGGATGAGAGGCTTCGGAAGACAGACAATGTTGCGTTTGAGTCTCTTTTCACAAAAGATCTGGGAGTGATCCTTTGTGAGTTGCCCTTATGGGGTTAATTTTTCTCAGAGCTTTGGGAGTAAGCCAGACTAATTTCCAGCCCCAGCACAAGGTGACGAGCGTAGCTGGTGCTTTCTTGTGGCAGCCCCCAGTGGCATAGATTGGCTGATCGTGAAGATACTCATCTACCCTTTAAAGGTCACCTATAATCACTTTCATCTGGGCCGAACAGATAAGGGCTTATAGCTGCTGACCACGTACCTGGAAGATGAAAGTGTATATTTAGCTGTTTTATGGCCCCAGTCAACAGGACTCACAGTGCAGCCTTCAGGCTCGTGTCTAAGATCCTACACTGAGCATGACCCTTTGGGGTCTGCTGATTGCCAAGGGGTGCTTGTCTCCCGTAAGAAGATACAATCTACTTCCAGAGGCCAAAACCAGCGACGGTGCACATCCTCCCATTCTGAAATAAAGCGGGAAGACTGTCATTTGTAAATCTGCTGAATGCTATTTTTTTTCCATTGTTCCCATTTCGATCTTTTCACTTGGATGAGTCTGAGTAGCTTCTTTACTCGGCAGATGTCTTCTGTCGCCTCCTCCCAAGAAAAGCACGGCTTTCTCCAGCAATTCCTTACTCTTCTATCACGGCTGGTATGAACCACCCCTTTGAAAATCCATATATTTGCTTTGTACCAGGTTAATCGCTAAGCTGGGGGAAAATTCCTCTGCCTTCCAAAATAATGCAGACGCGGGCTGACATTTGCGGGACCCCTTTTAACTGGAATTTATTGTGCTGACAGACGCCGCGATGGCGAGTGAGTCACATTTCATCCGCCCCTCTGTTCTGCGCCGAGCGTGAGGACAGATATGCATCTTTTCAGATAGGGTTTATCTGGCTATCTGGCACCCAGGCATTCTGGCGGAGATACCCTCTAGGGTTAGGGTTAGGGTTAGGGTAATCTCAGGGGTGTTATGATAATAATAATAATAATAATAATAATAATAATAAAACTATAGCAAAGTAACCGTGGGCAGGCCCATAGCCAAAAATAAATTTCATGGAGTGTCCAGCATAGGTCCATCTTAGTAGATTTTGTCAACCTCATGCATGTTTGTGTGTGTGTGGGGGGGGGGGGGGGGTCACTCTTAATTTTACTATGTGCCTGACCATGGGCAACTAGGGTCCTGCTCCTTTCACATTTCAGCCGCGGGTAAGACATCTCTGTGTTAGCTGATCTTCGCATAAGAATATACGTACTGCTTATGCCTTTGGAAGTGGGCCCTCCACTGACCCCGGGGTCCTTCTGACTGCCCTCCCTGTCCTTCTGACCTGTCGTTGACCTCTGTTTGCCTGTTTCGACTCTCCGCATCCGTCCTGGGCAAATCACGCTGAGCGGCGCCGGATTCTTACAGCGCACCAGCAGCTGGCCCAGGCAGGAAGACTTAATTCCCGACTTCGCCGCGGGTCCAAAACCAATAAAGCCAGTGGTCCAAAAAGAAATGTGCGTCTCACTGAATGGCATCATCTTGGTCACCATCTTGCTCTCGTTAAGGTTCTGGAACAATAATCGCCAACATCTGCTCGTGGGATGCGGGATGTAATATTTAATATTCTGGCATCCCGAGGTCCGGAACACTGGGGAGTGACGCTCTCGGGTCGGGACGTATGTTCATACCCACTACGCATACTCAGGATTTCCCATCAAAAGTTCATGGTGCTGTTTGGGGTTCCCTGGGTTATCCTGAAAAAGAATCTCTACCATCAGCATTAGGTGTTGTCAGGAATTCACATGGGATTTCCTCTTTATCTTCACCTTAAAAAAATCCTCCAGACTTCAAAACCCAGGACTATTATTTTCATACGCATGCGTGTAAGGAAGCCAGTGCTTTCCCTCTCTCAAAAGAAGCCATGTTTCCCTAAAGTAGCTTGTCATGAGGTCACAAGTAAATCAAAATAAAAACCTATTTTATGTCCCTGGAGAAACAGAGTATGTGAATGACGGTAGCATTTTTGGCAGTGGTAGAGGTAGATAAAATACAGAAAAATACAAGTGAGAACTAAAGCCTTCTCTAAGTTCGTGCTGGAGAATATGCAGGACTTTGCTTTCATTAAGTTTTTAAGTGTAACACACACCTCTAAACCAGGCCCTGTGAGCAGACAGGACGGTAAACCTGGGAATGATTTTTGACTGAAAGGTGAACCCCAGCTCTGGCTCACGTGCCAGGATGCCCCGTTAAGGCTGTCACCTGGCAAGCTTTCAACAGCGGGCCTTGTAGGTATGAACATCTGGACGAGTGGATCTGACATCATGGCCGACGTCGGGGGGGTTGGCCTTTGGAGTAGGTGTGATGTGAGGTGAGACAGGGAAACCGCTGTCGTTTCTGCCGCTTCACCTTCTCCGTCACCGGTCATGTTCTCTTCGCCGTAGAGTTATTGACTATCTCTCAGGATCAGCGGGAACATTTGTTTTTCGTTATCGGAATTCTGTATGCTTTTTTTCTGTCTACATCTGAGTCTTATTTATCACAGTCAATGTTGAGAAATCACTCTCTGGCATGCCAGGCGTTCCAGCCGTGACGTCAAAGGCTTCTGCGCAGTTTTGGTAGCTGGTCAGGTTTAACCAATAAGGGGCAAGTAATAGCAACTAACAGGAAGCTAGTTGGAGCAAAAAAAAATAATTGACAGTGTATGGTCCTGCCCAATGTGGGTTTGAATGACAGGAAGTTGCACAAATTTGGGGGGGGTCAAACTCTTGTGTCCAGGCTTTTATCTTGTATCCACCCCCCCCCCCTTTTCACATTGCCCTGTGTATTTACATTTTAAATACTGTGAAAACCCCCTCCCTATCACTTGGTGTATTTAAGTCGCATGGTGGTCCCAAGGGGACAATATTTTGCGCCAGTGTAAACCTGTATATAAATAGCATGATAGTAAAGCCTCACTTAGAAGGAGGTGGGCGGTGCTGCAGGCCTTCACTTGGAGGGAGGTGGGCGGTGCTGCAGGCCTTCACTTAGAAGGAGGTGGATAATGCTGCAGGCCCACACCCTGGGAAAGGTGGGAGGTGCTGCAGGCTTTCACTTGGAGGGAGGTGGGCGGTACTGCAGGCCTTCACTTGGAGGGAGGTGGGCGGTGCTGCAGGCCTTCACTTAGAAGGAGGTGGGCGGTGCTGCAGGCCCACACCCTGGGAAAGGTGGGTGGTGCTGCAGGCCTTCACTTGGAGAGAGGTGGGCAGTCCTGCAGGCCTTCACTTGGAGGGAGGTGGGCAGTGTTGCAGGCCCACACCCTTCACAGTTAGCCAGTCACGTGTGTAGACAGTCATGTTCCAGAACCAGAACTGAGGAATGTGGAATCCCAGAAACGCCTTTAAGGTGATTGGTGTCACTTTGAACAAATATGTCTCACAGTATTAACATTACTACTATTTCAATTAAATAAACCTCCACTTTTAATACACGTAAACCCTAATTATGAAAAGACTGCTTTTACTAGTGTGTAGAAATCATCTCCCTGGGGGGGAGGGGGGGCTTTGATGTTTTTCCCCAGGACATTTCCCTTTGGTTTGAAGTTTTCGTGTCAGCCATCCCCCGGGGCGAGATTGGGCCGGGCTGCCAGGAGTTTCTCGTTTATTGGTGGGTGAACCGGTGAGCCGTAAATTCGACAGCCTCTTCTGTGAAGCAGGGTCTGCATGACACCGACAGAATGGGGGGGGGGGGGTTGAAGCATTGCTTGCTCTCTGCAGAGGCATGACGAGTGTGAGTGATGGAGCTATTTAGAGCCCGGGGCGAGCTGGCATGGGGCGAATGGCGAGGCCCTGATAGATAACCCACTTCCCCGGGAGCCTCGTCTCTTCATCTCTGCACTAGCATGCGGCGTGAACATATTGGACAGATTTACGTGTTTCTGAGGCTCAGAAAGGGCACCTAGGATAAGCACTTTGGGTCATTTGGCTTCCAGCTAACTTCTCTGCTACTAGTTATTTGTTCCAGTTATATATGATGGATTTTGTTTGCTTGTTTGGGTAGGCTTGTCCGAGAATGTTCTTAGGACAGTTGTGGTTTGTACATTTTTGTGAGAGCAGGGTCAGCTAGTCCCTGGAGCACTTGGGGGTTAAGGGCCTTGCTCAAGGGCCCAGTGGTGCCTTCCCTGGGATTTGAACCGCAACCTCCTGACCGCCGTAACATGCTGAGTCGCCCACTGCTGGCCAAACAGATATCTGCAGCACTCTTCTCCTTCCAGTCAAGGACGCCGAGGGGTTGCAGGGAAGCCACACACAGCCGTAGGATGTTGGTGTGTAGCCTCTTCGTGGTCGCCTTATACATCTCATCTAAATTCACCCGTTCGCTGTTATACCTGGTTCTTTTACAAGCTAAATGCAATTTGTTACTCGTTTTATTATAACAACCCAGGCGTTCCGCATCTCCTAAGCCAGCATGTCTGAAAAATGTTAATACTTGCAGTATTTCGGCCAACACGCAGTCCTGCCCCCTCCACGGCTTACTCATTCCCCGCCGTTGTCCAGCAGGCCTCCATGTCCTCTTGCACGCAATCCTGCCTGTTTTGCAAATACATGACTGATGGTCCTGGCAACGATGGTGACGAGCAGGCTTGCAGAACTCCTGAACACTGGTACATGACCGCACCCATCTCCTTCAGCCAGTCTGTGGTGACCCCTCGAAAGGTGCTGGGTTGGGCATGAGGGGCGTTAGGAACCACTCAGAATGCTGCCTTCTCGGTTTGCCTGGTGCAAAACACGCCAGCTCCAGAACATTCTAGAACTTCTTGAGTTCCGTTGCTGATTTGTAAGGAATGCCACAATGCAGCCACCACAGGTGGCTCAGTTGGTATCTTTGGGTGAGAACTGGTCCCAAATAAACTGGCACTTGCTCATGTGAATATTTTTGTACAACACTGCTGAAACCAGGTCAGAAAACAAATAGGTGGATCCTGCTATTCTGCAGTGGAACAACGCGCAGTGACTTGGCAGTGTGTGTCTCAGCTGGTCAGAGCACTGTGCCTGTGATGGGAAGGTCAGAGGTTCAAAATCCCATGGTCGGCAGAGTTTTACTGCCAGGCCCTTGGGTGAGGCCCTTACCCTCCAACTGCTCCGAGGATCACCTGATCCAGCTGTCTCAATAATATGTCTCTTTCGACAAATGTGCCTGCAACATAATTAAAATGGAAAATGTATTTACTGCAGAATTTAAAGGTTCAAAACCCCAAATCATCAATGTGCTTTCTTGAAAACTGAACAAATCTTCAAGATTATGACCCCAAAAATGTCCTCTATGCAAGAGAGACTTTGTGTAGCCAAAGTCACGTGACGCAGCCATCCAATGAAAAATGAATGAAGTGTCACATGGGTGCAGGCTGAGATGTTGTGATCGAAATTAACAATTAACAACAGCTAACAATAAGGCAGATAATCCATACCCTCCACACCTCCTGAGGAGGAGGAAACCAAATATAGTGCTTTTTTGAATAGTTGCAGCCATGACGTCACTTTGTCCTGCGCACAGTTTGCATGCTGGATGCGAACAGACGGTTACATCTGTGACAGCTGAAAGCATGTGGCAGTCTGCCTTTGACCCATCCATGGGCGAAGGAGGGGGTAAGAACGTAGAGCCTGTTTTCAGAACCATCCTTCATTTAACGTTTGCTCTTGGGTGATTACACGCTTGGGATTATTACTTTATCCTCGTAAAATTGGGCATTCGGTTCACGGTATTTTCCACATTAAAAACTGGCGTGCTGCAGTTCCCGGCAGGAGGGGAGCGGAGATTAAATGCGGGAACATTGTGGGCAGTAGTCAGACAGCTAAACTCTGACCCGGGGTCCTCGCTGCTCTTACTGAGCTCCTCTTCAAGCCCTCTCCTCTCTGTGACCTCAGTGTAAAAACACAGCGATGGAAGGGAGCTTCACTGCTTTCAATAATCCGGACAGAGCGAAAGCAGTTTGGGATTTGTGGAATTTGTGAAATTCTTTATCTAATGAACAGGGCTGTTTTAATTAGCAGCTATACCCATTTTCAGTTAATAAATAAGCATAAAATTGTCCATCCACCCTTCTTTCTGCTTATCCTGGCCAGGGACCCAGGGGAGCCTGGAGCGTATCCCAGGTAGAGCAGGGCACAGAGTCGGTGCACACCCTGGAAGGGATGACATAAAACAACATTTTCATTTAAGCAAATTATACATTAAAATATAGCAATGTTTCCAATTTAGGAATCCAAAGAGAAAAGCTCCTGGCAAGGGGCCATCACCTACCCACAAATACTGTTCACTGTGAAGCAGAGTGTTTTTTTCATAGAAACAAAGAGCTCTGGTCATGGTTGCGAATGAGACAATCAAACACAGGTGGGGTTTCTCTCTAAGTGCTCTCAGGAGGCTTCAAGACAGCCTGGATTCGACTCCGAAACACTCCACTAATAAGTACGGGAATTACAGTTCATTGCCATGCAAATCTCCTCACTGACAGTTAGCGGCCTTCAGTTTTTCGAGTTATAATCATTACAGTGTCACAATAACATCATTGCTGTAATCTACCTAATAATAACAAACAGCAGGTCAAGCAAACCCCTTGAACCACCCAGAGGGTTGTTGGTTCCAGGCCCAGAGGGGGCCTCTCTTGTCACGGTACTTAATCAGATTTGCTCCAGTAAAACGTCGAGCAGTGCAAACGTGTGGTAAGTGCATAGGGCTCTTTGGATAGATGTGGCCAAACGACTGCAGTTAACAAACTCAAGGTGACGTAGATGGAGATTTTGCCGTGCGGTATCACGAGGGCTCCGGGGGTTAAGGCTACAGCAGTAAAGGGTGTGATTCTCTCTCTCTGGCAGAGTCCAAAAGGGGAAGTTCTCCTCGCTCCGTTGAACAGATCCCAGCTTGTGTCCCCTGACTGTCCTCGGCTCAGACAGCGACCTGCCAGCCTGGTCACTATCCATAATGACCGAATGTAAACATAATCCTGGGAGGGCTAAAATTTTCCTATTTATTTTCCAAAACAACAACAGCAGGGGTTCCGGGGGAGCTGCCAAAGGGACGGGGGTCGTGTTGGCAACTCCACAGCGCCTACAGATATAACCTCAACCGCGTCATTATTAGAAAGAACTGCTCTGCGCATACTCAGCCTCGAACGCAGCTACCGTCTTACCCGCGCGCGTGAACAAGGTCCCAGGCGGCAAATTCCTACCAATGCCTCCCTCCGCAGCCACACATCTGCATGTCAGCGAGTCTCTTTAGTAACCGTAGCACCTTCCCTTTCAGTTTTCAGTATTATTTTTTTTTTATCCTGCTGGAAAATTATTCTGGGACGAATTGTTTCAGGGTGCGTGTGTGACTAAACGCCCTGCGCTGACACTCACTGGACCGCGCGGTAATGAGGGCTGCCTTGAATGTAACGAGCATCCAATTATGTAAGCATTTTGGAAAGATTTGCTTCTAGATAATGGGGAGATGAATGGAGACGGAACATCTCCGATCCAGCCAGGGGGGTGGGGAGGTGGGGTATAACGAAGGGGGGAATTTAGGAAAGGGGTGTCTCGGCAATTTGAAGGAATTCCAGGTCCTGTTTCGTCTGGGTCCATGAATGGCTAAAATGAAGGGTGAGCAGAACATGGCGTTGATTAGATTAGTTGATTCGTTAACGTTGGTTAGTAAATACACCGTTGTTAAGCACTGTTGTGACAAGAAAGAATTTAGTATTGATCTAAGGGAGATAGAATGAAAATCATTTGTGTTTTCCCTTTTTACCTTTTAACATTGAGCTCATTTTGAGTGACCAACAGGTATTGGTTTTAAATGGAAATAATTGTCGATTAATTGTTTACCAGCTTCTGGTTTTCATAGCACTCTGGCTCCTGTCTCATATATTGGGGTAAGCGAGTCCCGCGACTGACTGTACCTTTTTCCCAGGAGAACTCCACCCTATCAGTTCTGCCATCGGCGGGGAAGGCCAGCCTCTCAGCTGGCCAGGCAGCTACACATCAGAGCACAGAGGCGCGTTTCATTAGATCGGCGACTCTGTTATTCAATCAGGGCCGCAGAGATAGCATCTAAATCGAACTGTCAGGCCAGTGTCATTTCAGGGAGGCGACGGATGAAACAGGAGATGCGGATGCCCGTGGCAGATGGGATCGGCGGATCGGAGAAACCCCCCGCCCCCCCACCCCCCCGAATTTGGCTGAGGGCTGACAGTGACTCGGCCGATGGCCCATCCTTTTCTTGTAGAGCAGCAGGTTCGCTCGCCATCGACCTCGGACGACAGTGAAGGAGGACGAGTCCCAGGGCCCGAGCGTCTGCAGTTCCTGAGGCCCAGCGGGGAACGTGGCCTTGCCTCCGAGAGTCACAGGTTGGCCGGTCGTGACATCAAGGGGCATGCAGGAGCGGAGGATGCATATGTTGCCGTTTGACTCCCAGGTACTGAATGTCTCCATGGCGACCGTGGGCGGTGCGGCGACCGTGGGCGGTGCCTCAGCGTGACCTGCGACCTTGGCGTGACCTGCGACCTCGGCTTGCTCGGGTACGCTGCTCCAGGGGCCACGGGAAGGCGAGCCGCCTCCACTGCCCCAGGAATAAACATGTGTTCAGGGCTCATTCCACTGCTGCCATTTAACAAAAAAAACCTACATAGCAGCAGTATCACAGCTGGGGGCATCACTAGGATCTGAAGACATCCAGGGCACAGCGGGGGTGGGGGGCGGGCATAATAAAATTGCCAAATGGAGGGGACTCAATGATTTATGGTACTGTGTTACATTTACAGATTTTTATACTTAGTAACATTTGGGGTTTGGGCCTCACAACCCGACCCTGGTGCTACAAATGATGAATTTGCCAGCTTTGCTCCAATAGTCTGCCTACTCGAGCCTGTGGTCAGAATGAACAACCGTCTCTCTGTTTATCTCGCAAGCTTGGCCAATCAGGAGGGAGCTTTAAATGCAGTGCATGTAAGGCATGTTCCTCGCAGCTGTCGAAGCCTCATTCCTGTATGTATTCCTTCAGTGAAGAAGAAGGTGGCTTAAACATATAGGGTAGCTTAATGTAGCTCTAGTGATGGTGACTATTTGCCATTCTGTTCACTATCTATCTATCTATATCATCTATCTATCTATCTATCTATCTATCTATCTATTTATCTATTTATCTTCCATGTATCTACCATCACAGTTGGATTCCATCACCATCATTCCATCTATAATCTGGCATAATCTATTCCAGAAAACACATGGCACAAGGTGGGGATGAGGAAACCAGATTACCCACGTTACCATGGCGAGAGCTAGCAATGCCAACATAGACACAGTCATGAGGGGAACCAATTGAAATCCCTCCAATGCGTGAGGTTACAGCCCTACCCATTTCGCCAGCATGCCACCCCCACCCTTCTTTGCCCCAATAAAACTTCACCACAGGACACCTACAGTCACCTTGAAACTCTCTCAAACCATAATGGTGTCCCAACAGAAGCGAGGAACCCTAGTGATAGAATAAGTGGGACGCCCCAAGCAGCCAGCGCGTTAAAAAAAGCACAGCTCCGGCGCGTGAAATCGCTCATTAGCCGTGAAGCGCCATTAGTCTGAAGCGTGGCGTTTACTCATGCGTCATCTATGAGAAGGTTAAATCGGCTGCCGCAGAGATAACCGCATCCATAATGACATAATGGAGTTAGCATCGCCACCATCTATCCTCATATCAGTCACACCGCAAAATTTGAATTTGGCGATTAGCGTGTTTGTATTTGTTTTCATCATTTTTATCGTTTGGAATCTCTCAGCGCCGAATTACCTGGAAAGGCTGCTTCTATCAAATGTCTTCTACCGTGACTCGGATTTAACTAAACAATAGGGTCATTAATCCTTCGTTTTTTAAATTGGGTTGAAGTTTTACTGCTTTTATTACTCCGATTATTTAACAGGGACAAACACGGGGAACGACGCGGCGCATTCCAAGATCGGGGCAGGTGTTGTTGCAAAAGGCCATTGGCTTTTTATGGATGGGAAAAGTGAGAACACAAAATTCAGAGTGGGTGGAACTTTTGTGTAGCTTCCTTCCCATACGTCACTGTGCTGGTTCCCATTAATTTAATCCAGAGGACACACACAACAACCCCACCTGCAATTGCTACATACTCAGACGGTACGGAATTTCTCCAGCACCCTGCTACTCGACCGTTAATGCAGTATGTACTGCATGTATGCATGAGAACAGTATGCATACACTTGGACACTCTGCATTCACCGTCTTGCATATTGCCTGACTCGGACGTTTACCAAAGATGTAACTTGTGTGTATGTTTTCCACTTAAATTTGTACAATGACGGCACTTCCTCTGCCAACCCGTCAAAAATATTCTTCACGGCTCCTCTGGCCTTCGGTCCATCAGTCGCACACTTTGGAATTTTGCAGAATGTGGTATGTCATGCGAGTATCGTTCACCTACTGTCTCATCCAAACTAAGGATCTGGACATGCAGCTCACACAGCTTACTAGATTTCGTCCACTGCATAGCAACAAGTGTGCAATTCTGGATGCATCCTGAAGCTTGTTTTAAACCATCATTACCCCTCCACTGTTACCTCGTATTTCCCAGACTATGTTGTGTTTTTCCAGACATGCTGGAGCAACAGAGAGCCCCAAGTCACATTGCCACCGTCTCCAGAACACTTACGTTCTTCAAAACAGTGAAAAGTGCCCGCTTTCCTTCATTTGACTTTGTGTTCCTTCCAATATTTAAGGCAAGGCGATTGACTTAAAATACGTTTAAACTTCACACTCCGCACAGAGTGTAAAAAGAGACAAGAACATTTATTCCTAAGCCCCAATATGATTGGTAGCAAGAGAAAATATTTGAAACAATGAGCAGCTTGAAGCGTGCGGGCAGAGTCTCTTCCCCAAAAGGCTACCTTCTGAGCTGGGGCACTGTCCGCCCAGGACCCCACTCTCATGCCATTCTCCCACTTGCCTGAATTTAATTACTCGACTGGTATTGAGCGGTCACGACGCGGGTAGACTCTGAGGGGCACGGCCAATGCCCTTATCTGCTGGATAACGAGGGGGTTTCGCACGCATGCGCGTACACGCACACGCGCAGGCTGGAGAAGAGACATGACCTCCCACTATTAGTGTGAAGTCTTGCTCTTACGGCCAAGGCAAGTCTTGGAAAACAAGTGGAATTTCCCAGATTTACAAGGTCCAGCAGGACACATCCCAGAATCCCATTCTCAGTTACACGTGTTTCTTTGTATCATCTTCAAAGGAACATGTCAAGCAGGCTTGACAGCGTAGTGTTACTTATGAATATCAGTGATAATCATTATGAACATATCAGAGGCTAGAGAGTCCAATATAAATTTAAAACAGACCTTTAATCGAATTTAATCTCAACTTTGGGTCTAATTTAATCTCATATAAGGGATTTTCCAGACCTCTGCAGCGAAAAAAGAAATAAAATACAATAAATGTCAACTATGTTCTTTTAACCTTTAAAACTGTTGGTATGTGTTAAATCAATCTTAGAACCCCATAACCTCCAACCACTTAACCCAGACAGGTTCTGCGTGTTAGATGAATAGCAGATGAAGACAAGGCCCAGCCGGCTGGCACGGGCCGGCCCATCCCCCAGTCCTCAGGGACATATCCACCTGGTCCCGGCATCTTTCCTCACTGCCGTGGGATGAGCTTCAGGGGACATCACAAGGGCACAGGCCTGCTCTGTGCTCAGCCCCAGCAGGAGGACATGAGCATTTGCGCATTCACAGTCCATTCCCGCGCTGGCTGCTCCCTGACATTCCTCATCGCTGCACTGTTTAAACACGGCTGAATGCGTCCCCTCTTTTTTTAAATAGTGTTTTAATTTTTAAAAAATTGCAAACTTCACCCTAGAAGTGCAGAGAGATATTCTTGGTTGATTTAGAACATTGCATTGTCTCCATCTTTTAGTCAGTGATCCAGGACAGGATCACGGGGGAAAGCCTGGAGCCTGTCCCGGGCAGCGAGGGCCCGAGGCAAGAGGCACCCTGGGTGCACATCATGGGCCATTTAGAGAGGGAAGCCGGAAGATAGTGGAAACTCCAGACACACACACCCACATACAGTGGGTGCAGAATTTAAACCCCCAATCTGGCAGGGGTGAGGTGATGGTACTACCTAGCACACTAATTAGAACAATTAAAACAAATTAGACAAAAAGATAGCTGTCATGAAAAGTAAATTCCCAGTTCCATTTACGAATTAGATTGTGTTGTTTCTGCTAGCTATTGTGCATATTCACCAAGCCACTGCATTTGTACATTAAATATAAAAATTTAAAATTTCTCCCTCAGCTTATGACTAAGAAATTTTAAGAAAGGCCCAGGTTTAAACTTATCAGGCCCTGAAAATAGTTTCCGCACTCTGTCACAGCGAAGCAGCGTCTCTGAAGTGTGGGAGAGGGAACAGAATATTCCAGAACTAAGCCAGATGAGAGCGGTCATCGATGGGGGCCCGGGAGATGCGGCCGTGTCGTGGAACCGAGTTCCGGGAAAGGCGAGAACTGCAGTCAAGAACGCAGCTGAAGCCTCTCCAGCGAGAGAAGCTGAACTGTTTCTCCAAATTATAACCTTCGAGCATCATTACAGAATGCAAAACAAAAACCAGAACATTTGTTATGAGGGTCAAGGCCTGAATTGATTCATAGAGTGATACACTCAGGCAAGCATAAGGCACATTCCACAGGAAAGTAGACAAAACTCCATGAAAACACAGATGATTTTAATGCACAGCAGCAGCAAAGTTACACATTATTACTGGCGCGATTATTGTTGTTCTTGTGATGCGTTTTTAGTTCTGATTCAGCTCTGGAGATCCCCCGAAAGCTTTCATCACCACGTCACCGGCGCCTCCACCTTGGCGAGTCGCAGGACCAAGACGCCGTCTTGTGACAGTAACCGGCCGGCCGTCTTTGGCCTGAGCTTCTGCCGCAGAGTAGCTCCATTTGGGAGGCTCCTGCACGCAGCTGGACCAAAGCTAACGCCAAGTTTTGAGAAAGTGGCGGGTGCAGAGGAGGTCTGCCTGCTTTTAAGGGGGTTTCCACGGGAATGCAGTGATTCACAGAACTCCTCACTTGAATAATGGACATACTGCTGTCTCTGGCCCCCTCCTCCACTCCACGTCCAAACCTTGTTCACACAGGTAAGCTTTTCTCAACTTTCCCAAACATTTGTTTTTTTCTCTCTCTCTCTGTCAGGGCTTTAAATCATCCACGGATACTGTGGCTATTATCACTTCTCAAAGGAAGCGAACGCTGGCCACTGTGTTTTCCTGGGCAGAGATGGAGTTCCGCACAGCCCCCTGGAGGCCATTTGGATGCATTACTTTTACATGCTAACATAAGGACTAACCCCAAACTGCTTCAGCAAACATCCAGCGGCATGAATGGGTAAAGTGTGAGGTCCGTGCTGTCTGAGTCGCCCTGAATATGTGCTCAGAAACCAAATTTGTGAATAACGTCAGTCACGTTAGTACTATAGCCTGACACCTTCGGTGCTGGGGCTTCGGTTATCACCCCCGGCTATGTGCATGCAGAGTTTACATTCTCTGCTTGTGTTTTTGTAGCTTTTCCAGTACCTTGTGCCCAGTGCATCCTGGGATTGGCTCCAGGCTCCCCACGACTCTGTACTGGATAACCGGCTATGGATGGGTGGGTTTTATTTTTTGACCTTTTCCTTTGTTTCTGTATCTTCGTGAATAACTGCAGTGCAAATGTAATTAACCTCAGACCACAGGAAAAAAAAAGGTCTAAACGCATGCAGGCAAATCTGTTGAAATCCCTGGACACATGTAAAAATAGATATGATTAATATATAACCCGAGAGCATATTTTAACAATTCCTGCTGGGCATTATTTGGAAATAAATTAAGCTACAAACTTCCCTTGTTTCCCCTGGTTTTGGGAACCTGCCAAAGCCTGTAATGTGGTTGATTTGATACTGGCTGGACATTACTCCAACTGCTTTGACGTTTGTAAAAATCGTGTAGTGTTAGTAGTAACGTGTTTTTTTCTCTCCCAGAAAGCATTTCCTTAAAGAACAATCAGACTCCGCACAGCCCCCGCAGACGAATGCCGGGAGAGTCGGGCTATCTCGTTAATGTAATCCATTTCAACCACCGCTTATCACACCTCCCAAATTCGCTATGGGAGCACTCGAGTTTGGCACCACTCTGTCTATTCTCTTCTCTTTTTTCTTCGCACAGTTTCAGCCTGGGCAGTCCTCGGAGGTTTCATCGCCGTTCGCATTTAAATATGGAGCAGTATAAATAGACGACTTTTGGCAAAGGACTTGGGAGGCGTGCTGGGGACAGCGGGGTCTCTGTTTCCGTCCAGTTTCAGCACTCTGCGCCTCTAAAGGGCATATGGCGCGGAGGTCACCTGAACAGGGCCACCTTGAACCATGCGACCGTGACCGTGTAAACAGTCCCCCCCCCCCCCCCCCCGAAAGCTTGTGTAATTCCCACTATGGACTCCATTCTGCTTCCATTCTTTTGACTTTGCTCATTCTAGAGACAATGTCAAAGCAAAGCCCATCCCCTGTCCTCAAAGTTCCTGCACAGGACAGTCAGAAAGCCCTCGGTTTTCCCCTCAACTCACTCACCATCTCCAACCCTGTCGATTTCCTATATATTGTTTCGGGCACACTTCACGGGACAAGGAGACACTAGTGTTATTAATTGTTACACTGAGCCGTGAGGGACAATTCTACAGTGAAAACCTCCACAATGTGTGGTGCCCACTATTCAACACCCTTTGCTAAATGCCAGTGGGTCACAAGCATCACAGAGCTCCTGGCAATATCATACAAAAACCGTCACCGTGTTTATTCACGTAACTGACGATTTTATCAAAATCACCCCCGTTCTGCACAACTTAGGTCAAATGCTTTGATCGAGAATACCACAGAAAGACGGGATTCAAAACGGCAAGCTTCAAACTGGAAAAAGCGCGTCTCGTTAGATTATACTATGGCAGTGACTTCAGATGAATGTCTATGTACAGTTAGGTTTTGCAGTGCAAATTACGGCCTGGATACGAAAATACGGACCAAAACACGACACATATTGCGCACGGCATTTTATTTATCAGTTCGGGATGGAAACTCTCCCCCCAGACATGTTACGTACATGAACATTCAACTCAGTAATGACCTGCAATGAACCAAACAGGGGAAAACATTTTCACACATTCCTGGTAGAAAACAAAATAGTGACAAAAAGCAGAGCCGTCCTACTGGAACCCAAAAGCTGCTAAACTATAGACTCCTTCACATGTATTTTCTCCCTCAACTCCTACAGAATGTGATTGCCCCCTCCTATAAAATAAAAATCTAAATCAAAATGTTTTTTGAAAATCACGTTTACACTACGAGTAAAGGTGTTACATTACTGTATATACAATTTAGGAGGTGTGTGTGTGTGTGTGTGTGAGAGAGAGAGAGAGACTCTGTAGGAGTATGATGATTAAAAAAATTAATATCTTTCTAAAATGTCTTTTACGAATGTCCTTTGAGGGGGTGGTCGGGACACAGTAGCAAGGCAATCTGCTGCTTCCAGATACTGCTAATCTCATTATAACCTGTTATTCAAAACGATTTAAAATTAGACTGTTTCAACTATTGCGGTTTTCTTAGACCATGTCCGGGAATACTTCCCGTTTATTAAAATTTATATTTATCAAGATTAGTCCACACTAGGTTTAAATTAGCTTTTAACATAATTCGTTTAGATTTTCACATTTTTAGTAGGCAGAGTTACATCATGCTCTCTCCCGCAGGCCGTGGCTCCCCTGTACGTCTCAATTTCTGACATTCGCACCCTGCTCTATACGCCTCTTGACCCGACTTTAAAATCCACATGCGCTTCCCGTCCTATACATGTAAACTGGAAAAGAGCTGTACAAGTGTAATATAAAACGATGCTTGTTTCTTAACGTCTGACTTAAGATACTTTTTCTATAATCTTGCCACGTTATCCCACCGCGATCATCCATTGTAGTTGTCTTAGGTGAAAGATTTGGAGGAATAAAGCTGGTTTGGTATCAGGTTAATTGGGCAGCTCTAATTATGTCTAAATGGGACATAAAAATAATTAAACTCTGTAAAGTCAACGACACTGGATTATTGTATTTGTTATAGCCTTGGGGTTATAGCTTGAAAATATGTTATAGAGTATCTGTAACATTCAGGATAGGCTGGATGGATGAAACACCACTATTTCATTCAATGATATATGAAACCTAGTTGCAGTGCATTAAAACTTTATATTTACTGCCACCTGCTGGCGTACCATTGCTCATTACGGGAGTAACTTCATTACAAATTCCACGTGGACGAAACGTGAAAATGCAATTATTCCATAATTTGGAATAAATGGCTTTAAAGGTCTTTAAGTTATCAAAATTTTATGGCTAACATATATCTGTAATTGAAATGCGTATCATATTACAGCACATCTACTGAAAGGTACATTAGGACAGATTCCCTGATATTTCATGTTTAAATTTTGGTACTCTTAAAACATCGATCATTTTGACAAGCATGTTAGCATGTCAGTTTTGTTGCTTTAATTCCGCATAAAAGAACGAACATAAACTTCTTAAATAAAACTTTCCATTTCATTAATACTGTAAAATTGCATTATGAAAGTCCACTAAGATGTACTTAATATACTTATGTTTGAACATTTATTTCACTGCACAGTAGCACGTATGAAACCTGAAGAAACTAAGAGTAAAGCGACTGAAAATACTTTCCCCTCCAGTTGCACCAGAATTCGTCACGTAATCGACGGAAGTTACGTCATCTTGGTCACACGCCAGCCAATCAGCGCTTGGACCGCAGAATTCGAACGTAAACGTGCGGAAGTGCTCTGGAAGTGTTGTGTGTGGAGGGATAATTGTCTGTGATTTCTTCACGATTAAGCGTCTACGAAATTGCAGATAAACAAAAGGTAATGTGATGTTCATATTTGAGGCCGTCAGCTCGTCTTGGAAAGTTAAAGTGCTGTTTTAAGTGAATGTAATTCGCGTGGCAGTTAAATTACCCGTAGCAGTTGGTTAAATCGGAGTTTGCACTTGTTTGCAGGCGGCATGAAAGGCTGTGTTTATTCCTTGGCACAGAATATTCAGTATGGTATCGCAAGAAAATACTCGGTTTATGGTTGTTAGTTCAAGTTATGATCTGCTGTGACGGCTTGGTATTGAGCCCAGTGAAACTGACGGCCACTGTCTTTAGGTAAACCACCATGGTGAGGGAGCGGGTCAACAAGAAGTCTTACCAGGAAAGTCTGCAGAACATCAAGGAGAAGATGAAAGAAAAACGGAATCAGCGACTGTCCATCGCTTGTGCAGCCAACAGGGGCGTGTCCAAAATGAAAAACAAAATCGCGGGTGAGAACATGTTCCACCTAAGTTCTTTTATGATAATTTTCATTTAAGCTGAATTTTTTTGTGTATATGGTCTGAGTTTCATTTAAATTTTACAGGTGGGTTAATAATTATTCAATATCCTTTTTAGGTAACAACCAAACTATACTAAAAAGCGTCCAATCCAACAACAAGGCTCTGGCTCTGGCGCTCCAGGCAGAGAAGGAGAAGGTGCGACAGGCCCACCTGATCATTATGCAGATGAAGAAGGAACAACAGGCACTGATGCTCCACATCCTGCTAATGAAGAAGAAGCTGAAAGATTATGAAGCTCTAGCCAATGTACATGTAAGTTTTGGGGCAGGCAGGTGGTGTCGTGGTTAGGGACGCAACCTGAGTAATCAAAAGGTTGCAGGTTCACGTCCCTGGCCTAAAAGTACCACTGAGGTACCCTGAGCAAGGAACCATCCCCAAGCACTGCTCCCTGGGCGCTCACGTAGCTGCCCCCTGCTGTGTAACAATGTCATGTGGGTTAAAAGTAGAGGAAACATTTCGTTGTTACGCACTGTGTGCTGTGGTGTGTCAGCAATGACAATTAATCACCTTTCACTTTCCTTACCTAAGAGCCATCATGTGAATTAATAAGCAACACTTTTAGGGTAGAATCTTCCTCAAATTTGAAGTCATGACATTAAGTCTGATGTTAGTTCTCCGTTCTGATTTACAGTGAAACGGTAGATTCTTTGTTTTAGTATTTCTTCCTTGGACCACAAAGAGCAAAGAATTAATTACGTCTGTAAATATAGTAATTTAGAGCAGACCGCTCCTTTTAAATAGAAGATGCATTGACCTGCTTCGCTCTCCATTGTAGTGTGTAACCTCAGAGGTCATCTCAAAGGGTCATCCAATCACCTTTCATTCCCCAGCCAGGTAAGATAATGAGCCAGTCTCTGGAGGCCACTGGTATAGATTGCCCCCCTTGTACTTTTTTCAGCTTGCAAAGTAAAGCATGAATATCTGTTATCTGTAAGGGTTCATAAAACATAATGTGTGTATTTGTCAGGAGAACTCCGAAATGTGACAGCAAAGAGCCCTTAGACCCACAGGAGCCGTTGAACAAAGGTATGTGCCCCGTGAGAATGTACAATGTAGGAATGGAAGCCCTTTTGCATTTGTTATTTGGCAGATCTGAAGTGGCATACATTTTTGAGGAAGGAGGGTAAGACCCTCCCTGGGGTCTACTCCAGTAAGTCCCTGGAGTAATTCGGGGTTAAGGGCTTGATGGTGAAATCATTCTGTCAGCTGTGGGATTTGAACCAGTGACCTTCTGATCACAATGTCTTAATCCTCTGATACACATGCATGCATATATTTGTATATTTTTTTCCCCCTTCAGACACATCTGCCGAACCAGGCAGTCTCGTTGCTACGGCTTGCAGTGACCAGGCTCCGTTGCCGAGGACGGTGACATCACGGCGACGCCGGCCCAGGAGCAAGAGGCGCTCCGTTAGAAGGCGGTCGCTGCAGGAGCGCACCGCCCCGGTGTTGTCGGATTCTCCCGTGCAGCAAGAGAACGGGAGTGTTGATTTGGATGCGATAACAGCGGAATCCACAGCCCCGCAGGTGCCAGGGGAGGACCTGGACACTTTCTCCATGGAGGTGAGGGCAGCTGAGCAATCTACACCCAAGGCCCCTGCCCGGGCCTGCCAGGATCCACAGAAGAAGCAGCAGGCAGGGCCCAAAGCCCGACCGGAGAGAGGCCGAAAACCGGACCGAGTGCCGCTGAAGAAGCCCTGGGAGAGTGGCAAATCCAGGGCCAGGTCCAAGAGCCGGGACCGGTCCAACACGAGGCGGAAGCCAACCCCCGCCGAGAAGCTTAACGCGTCCCTGGGCGCAAATGACACTTTTGACTTTGACTGCGAGGAGAGCGTACACGTGACTCCCTTCAGGGCTGAAAGCAAAGCTGCGGAGGAGAATGGCCCAGAGGCACCCGTCTGGCTGGGGACTGCAGTACTGGAGGAGGGTCGGTTGCCTCCCGTAAACGCTAGCCCAGCTCTCACCCGCCCCACATCTTGGGATGCCTCAGACCCAGAGTCTAGCTCATCTGAGGATCCGGATGGCAGCTTGTACATGCCCCGCAAGAGGACCAGGCATCCCGCTGGGGCTGGGAGAGACAGAACCCAGAGTCCGCCGCGCAGAGCCAGGTCCAAGAGGAGGTCTGCTCTGCTGGCAAGGGCACCAGGGAAGGAGAATGTCTCGCCGAACCAGCCCCAGGCTCAGGGTAACTTTCCAAATATTAAGAACGTACAGAAGAACACTTGTTCTCTTCAGAGCCTTTTGCCTGATCCTGGTGTTGGTTGTTTTCTAGCTCAGAGAAGTGAAAAGCGAAGTATCTTCCAAATTGCTCCCTGCGATGTGGAAGATCTTCCTGCAGATGACCCCAGCGAGGTGTCCTTTCAAACTCCAGGTCATCAGACTGCAGAGCAGATGGAAGATGACCTCTCCGGTAAGACCTGGGGTCTTGCTGGACAGGACGGCCGTCTCTGAATGTTCCCAGTTGAATGCTTCATAGCGTTGCTGTATTTGACACCTGGGAAAATTCAGGGAGAATGTCGTTTTCACAGGGAATCAGTCGAGCACACCACAGACTATTAGGATCACTGAATAAGACCATTACTCCAGACACATTGATTAGCAAAACATCTGTGAAATTCACCTTTGCATCACATTGCTCTGATTTACACAGTTGGTCTGTTTTGATCAGCTGTCCTGAATGAATTGGCAGTTATTCTGAGAGGGAGGGGGGGGGAGTTTGCTCTGTATGGCTCCTTCACTTGGCCATAGACACAATCGTCAAATCAGCAGCCAAATGTCTATGTTGGTCATTAAACCTACCATCCTGCTTCAGCAGTTCACCTGAAACCGCCCTCCCCCACGTAGAAGTTCCGCTTTCCTCTCCTAAATCCATATTAAAATTGGCTGTCACACTGAATATTTTCTGCCCTGTCAGCATGCACAGGCGAGGAGAACATGGGGGCTATGATCCCCGATGTCCCAGCCGTTAAGGAGGCTGCAGTTGGTGAAGACGGTCCCCTCTGCACATTCGCTGACCAAGCTAACGCCTCCGTGGGACTTGAGAACTGTATCCCGGAGACAATGCAGAAGCAGATCAGAAAAAGTAAGGTCACTGGGGCTGGATACCCCACACTCACAATACCCCATATCCAGTTCTTGTTTTATGTTAGATTTTTGCACTTTGTTTGACATTTCTTTGCTTGCAGTGACTTCATTTTTAAATAATCGCATTCATTTGCTTTGTCGTATGTTTTTATGAAATTGCGTATCAGCTAAATGTGATTAGACCCTCCCTGCTGTACAGAGGCAAAATGAGTAAACTGAGTATTTTATCAAGATTTGGTTATGACTGAATTCAAGTCTTAAGCTCTTTTATCTCGTGGAACAATGTCTTATTAAATGTGCATTTATGATAAAAGTATAATATTATTTACTTACCTTCTGCATATACGGGTGGGCAGTCAGAAGACTTTGAAGCCCTTTTCCTTAAGCTGGGCTTACACTGTGATTTTCTGCCGATTTTCACTCGTGTGAAATTTTGGATCGGCCCGAGGTTCAGCTTAATCATGCATCCTGCAATATACCTGGGGTAACGAGCACCGATTAACCCCTCACCACCAGCTCCCGATCGGTAGTCGTGTGGTCGGATGAAAATCAAACCTGTTTGAAATCCTGGCCGCCCCTCGTGAGGGTATCGCACTGTTGACGGCCTGCATAGTGTGCGCACATAAACTGGGAGCTTTGACTTTTCAACGCATGCGATTTCGTCGTACAGTTTGAGCTGGAGGTTTACAAAACGATTGGAAAAAATCACAGTGTAAGCCCAGCTTTAGTTTGTCAGCATAGGTACTGGGTTGCCTTTGTAGGGCAGTATATAATATGAACCTTTTGTTGTCCAAGACCACCAGCAGCCATCAGTCTTGGGACGTCTCCTTCTGTATCCCTTCACCATATCCCGCACTGCCCCTTTCTCAGCAGGTGGGCCGGGGGCCCGGGCCAGCCGCGGGTTGAGACTCTGTGATGTCACAAATCTCTCTTCTCCAGCCTTCCCAAAGTTCTCAGCTGGTAGGCCACGCCTCTCCAGCACAGACTCCACCCCTTCGGTGGCCCGTAAGCGTCGCTGCACCATCACCGTGGACTACAAAGAGCCCACACTCAACGCGTGAGTCCTGCCCCCCAAATACACAGCATTCCGTGACTCGTGGCTATAGGAATTCCTAGCGATTTCCATTCCAGTTACTGTTGTTCATTGATGGCAACCACCTTTTAATGTTCACAATGGATGTATTGTTTCAAGTTGACGGATGACTACAGTTTAGCATTCTAAATGTAAATAGATTACAGTTTAAAATAATCTCCGATCAGCACATGACCCTAACAGAAATACTTTTAGCTGTTTTCTTTTCTTCCTTGTTGATTGTTGTGTTGATACATGGTGCTTTCGGGTCATTGGGCAGGGACTTCATACAAGAATGTTGAAATCGAGCGTTTAGTGAGGAGAAGCCAAACATTCATATCTCCCGTTAAAAGCCACTCGCTGGCATGATTCCTGGTGTGATCTCTGCGGCGGGCGGCCAGTTCGTCCACCTGTCTGATTGCTGTCCCTTAACAGGAAGCTTCGTCGGGGGGACCGGTTCACGGACACCAAGTTCCTGCGCTCGCCCATATTCAAGCAGAAGTCCAGGAAGTCGCTGAAGAAGCAGCCGTCGCTCGAGAAATACAACGAGTCCTTTGTTGGTTGTCGCTGAAGGGATTCAGTTTTAACCGATAAAATTGACTTTTTTTAATATACTTGGAGTTTCAAGCCTATTCCTGTTAATCCCACACACTTCTGTATGACTACCATTCTTCTGAAACGTGATTCCATTGCTGAAGTTTTCACTTAGTCAGTCCATAGTGCTCGGCTTATAGTCTGGACTGCAGAAGTGGACCTCTGTTCGTGTTTTTTGTAGGTCCGGAAACCCACTAAGACCCTTATCTGGGCTGGAGCAGGCTATTTAAGAACCTTGTTACAATTACCATTCTTAAGCACACCTTGTTGTGAATATTTTAGTGTATGTGTTATGCTTGTCATTGTGATGAAGTACTATATACACAGAGATTTGTGTGTTTGGTTTTTGTTGGGTAAAAACTAAATTCTACAGTGCTGACTGAGTCATGTAGTGCCTCGGTGTATTAGATCTCGGGCCCTATTGGGGTTCAGGAGAGCAGTTTTGGCATGAGTCTTTGGCTTGTTCTGTACCAAAGCCAAGCAAAGCAAGTTCAGCCTCTTCTGAGTGAGTCAGCTGCTGCTTGTTTTTCTCCTGAAATCGTTACCTGTAATTCGGTAATGGATAAAATGATTCATAGCCATGTTTTACTTTGTTTTTAAATATAATCAGCGTATCTTTTAAGTGCCGTTTTTAAATGAGCTGTTCTTTAGTTTCTGAATTAAAATTTTTACAGTGGCATGTATATATTCAGCTCTTACATTCTAAGTATGCTTTTCAAATTCTCTTTAAAAGAGATTCTGGGCATTCTGGGTGAAGTTTTAATATATACACTTAGAAATGTATGTTATACTGCTAGCGATGTGTAAGCTGTATAAAAATTTGAATTAAAACCAGTACACAGTCTTTTCCAATGCATTTCACTATTTTAATCATTCTATAAAATATGCTATATCTTTTTAAAAGCAAATGTAGAAAGGTCTTAAAATATTTTTTCTCACGTTACAAAAATCCAGATCTTTCTAAATATTTAAAAATACAAACATACAAAACAACAAAACTACTTGTTATTGCACAATCTTTCATAAACAAAGGTATCAATAGTCATCTGCGGCATAGACCTTAAGACAATAAATTAAGACCTTTTCTTCAACGTTGCACTGATAACCCTTGAAAATTACATCACATTGGACAGTAATCATACTCTACATAAATTAGCAGTAAGCGTGCATTATACTCATGGAGCACGGTTAAGAAATGCTCTTTCATGTCTGTTGCATATTTGCTGTTGCGATAAATAAATGCTTTCTTCCCGACAAACTGCTTTCAGTGAAAAAACAGGTATGGGTCTCAAAAAATAATTTCCACTTGTCGACTGAAAGCAGACTCGAAAATCAAATTTGAATAGAACCGAGCTGACAATCCAACCAGGCAGAATGAAAAATATATATTTTTTTCATTTTTGGCAGGTGGGACCCTCACACAGACACACTCACACAAACGTACACACTCCTGTGACCTTGGACCTGTACACACCGAGGGACATCGATACATCGTACACAAACCCCATAAAACCATGCGCTCACATTACACTGTAGAAACCTTAACTCCCATTTCTGGTTTAGTGTGGACAATCTTATTTCTTGATAAATGCACCAGGGCCATTTATAGGTCCACGAGAGTTGGGTCTAGTGTCCTCATCCACATCGGAGATTTAATTATTGTTGTACAATTTTCTTCTTATCATGTTTTCCTGAGTTAACGGAGGGAACATTATGCACCTTAATTCTCCTACCTTCCCAGTGGATCGGCGTTCTTGATTCCCGGGATGCTACAAGAAAACACTGGGGGGAGGGGGGATTACTAGGGAATTGCCAGGGATCCCTGGTCCCTTATTTCTCAATTAGGCCTGCTTCTTTGATCTTGGTGTAGAAGAACTTCTCCAGAAGGTTGGCGCACTTGTAGTATTCACTCTCCGGTGGGTTGTACTCGCGGCAGTTGGTGAAGATGCGTTGCATGTCCGCCATGAACAGCTTCTTGGTGGTGTAGTATCTGCTTTTCAGACGCTCGCTCATGGTCTTCAGGTCTGGAGACAGGAAAAAGGTGAGGTCATGGGTCAGACTGACACAGAAGCTAACAAAGTACTCTTGAGCCACTGGTACTGTACATATACACTCCATGGTGGCCAACCATGATGGCTTAGAAGCACAATACAACAAAAACAACCTACTGTAGCTATTTAAAAACGAAAAAACCGAGCCGTCACGAGAAAACACAATGGTAAACATTTGTTTTGCCCCCCTGGGATGCATGTTTCCTACATGCCAGTGAAATCTCAGACTTCAGTACTTTAAGCACACATAGCTCATAACTTTTTCAGATATGCACTTTTTTTTTTAGTTTTTTTGTAGTTATCATAGAGAAGTATGGGAAATATGTTTATTAACTAAGATGTTTATTAAGATGTCTTTAATAAGTATTAGGGTGAATATTGGTTAACTAGAACAAAGGCTAAACTGGGGCACATTTTCATACTCTACATCTTTACGCCTCTGTGGTCTATTATCCTCAACTTTCAATAATACTTTTATGTTTCAATATAAGACGTAAGAACAAAATGATCAATCAATCATTAAATCATTGTAAATAAGTCTGTTGATCTATTTATTATTTGCATTTCATAAGTTGATTTATTTACGGATTTCCTTTTTCTAAAGCACTATTGGCCAGGCCAAAGCAACAGTAACTGATTGGCTAGTTGTCTTGACCTGTCTCTAGTCACACGATAGTCACACGCCATCTGCCATGCTAGGGGAACTCGCTGAACAGCTTAAATAGTAGGTGGCCATATACTTCAAATGAAATTGACAGAATCGACTTCGTTTTAGCGATACATTGAGTGCTGACAATGCACCATTTTGGCACAATGACTCTATAGGGTCCCCAGGGCAAATGTTTTCATTTGTTCTGATCCTACCCACTTTCCACGATTACCTGACATAATGCGACGCTGTTGAGTTAGTCAGCAGAACTAATTATGCAATTACCAGCATGCTTTGCAGTGCACCATGTGTATCTGTAAATTAGTGTTTGAGAATTTATTTTATAAATAGTAAAATGTGTGTAATGTTCCATGTGTGCCATGGCATGGCATGGTTTTGTTAGAGTTGTGTAAATGCTGCTTTCTCTGTCTGAGCCACTGCTAGCATCGACCAGTACTGGCTGTTAATAAATAAGGTAACTTCCATCTTAAAAGAGCTGTCATCTCCGTTATTAAAATGAATTATGCATTGGCCACTAAACGTTTATTTGCGCTCTGTATGTGGGTCTGATTGATACAGAATGAATAGATTGCTCCTGCTGACGCGTTCGATCTCGTTTTGTTTGGATGTTGTTTGAGGTAAGCAGCCATCATTTCTTCCTTATTGGTTTTGGTATAATGAGAGCCAAAATAATATTGTTATTTGTGCGCTTAAACTGGTTTTACAGACTGACACGTTGCTAAACTGTTAAACAATGTCTGACTCGTTCATTTTTGTCTAACAGCAGAGACGTCAGGGTACTTGCCAAGCCCATAAATTGTTTCAGCTTTTCAGCTAGATGTCATTAGTCAACATGAATGCCAGTCAGCATTTCTTCTCACCATAGCAAGACCAAAGTGAGCACAGATCAGCATGGGCTACCTGACCAGCAGTGCTTTAGAAAAAGGATAGGGCTGCCCACCTCATTAACATACAGATGAAGATATCCATAAATAAATAAATCTAGACATAAATAGATCAATAAATCTAGAAATAAATACATCTTTGGGGTGAATAAATAAATATAATTTAATTTTTCATTCATTTATTCTCCAGATTTATGTATTCACTACAAGCATTAATTTATTTATGATCTCTACTAACAATTTACCCAATATTTATGGATTCATTTTTCTTATTTTAATGTCCCTTGCATCGTCATAATTAGGACCACATTTTAAAAGTAAAAGAGAAAGTGAAATTCCACAGAGAAACTGATAATCATTAATTTGAGTACATATGAAGTGAGTATTAAAGTGAGTGAGTATTACTCGTTTGTTATGTACTTACCCATGGGGAAGCGGATCACCTGGTAATACCCGGGAGCCTCTGTTTTCTTTACTGGTTCCATGAAAGGCCAGGCATTCTGGTGGTTCTGTTCAAAACAAAGACCCATCATGCAGTGAGTCATTTTTTTGTTTATCCAGTCCATCAGAAAGCGTTAACCAGCTACGTTAATCAAATTTAACCTGGTAATTTTCATAACACCAGCCTGACATGGCACCACAGAGAAAAATGCAAAAATAATAAGCTATAAAAAATAATAATTATTATAATGGTAGAACAAATGAAATGGTTGAGCTAGTGTAATTATTCAGACAATAATGACTTGCTGCCTTGAAAAGGTCTGCCATGAGGATGACTAACAGGCCTGGTAAGGTACAAGATATAAGGGTACATACATTAACCATAAAGCTTTCTGCATAAGAGCATGTACCAGTGCAGCATATGCTATGTGTAAAAGGCCCAGCACAACATCACAGTAAAGACTGCCAATGGCCAATTAAAGTCTCTCACTGACAAATCCCACCAATGGATGACAGCGTTTTGTTTTATCATCATGGCCCTTCATGAGCGACATGGTTTACAAGGGAAAATGGGCCGGTGTGTCAGTACTGTAGCCCTCTCATCCCGCACGCCTAGCCGTCTGTCCATCTTCTCCTGACCTTCACATGCTGCAAGATGTTCTTCAAAGTGCCGTACAGCTGATCTGGGTCCCTCGGTTCCTTTCTGTATGAAGAAGCAGCATAAAACACTACGAATTAACATTAACTTGAGAAGTCACATACACTTAGGGGTGTAATAACTCCTATTGGGGCAAATACATTATTCATTTTAATAAAGAAGCGAATATTAAAACATTGCGATGTTATGAGATACTGCTTTTTTCATATCAGTGTGTATGAATCAGTGCTCTGGTTTGTAATCAGTATATGAGGCTGCTGAATCCCAGTAATCGGTCAAAGGACATCCTCACCCTTTTCCCACGGGCTTCCAGCCAGTTTCACCTGCGAGAAGAGACCGCACTGCATCAACGCACCACCACACCTTCAGCATTCTGCAAGTTCCCCCCTCACCATAAATTCACACCCTAATGCTAGCGTAGTTTACAGGGCGAACATTCATGATACCGAAGACAATGCAATCTTTAATTTGGTGGGATTTTCATCCCACTGCAATATTCTAACACTCGGCTCTTCAGGTGTGGGTACCCAAACACCAAACAAGCAGCAAGACAGGGTAATTTAAAACTAGTTTTATTACATGACCTTACAGTGGAGGGGTCACAGTACTATGACTTCTCTCAGAACCACCAAAACATATAATGTGTTGTTTTATATGCAAAGGTGGGCATTTCCGGTCCAGAAAGTAAAGATCCAGACCAAGTTCTTGTTTCAACCGACCAACTGAACATAAAGAGTCACCATCACAGAGTACTCAACTGGTCGGTTGAAACAAAATCTTGATCTGGATTTTTAACTTTCCGGACCTGAAATATCCACCACTGATTATATGTATATCACCAATCTCTACCACACACCCTCACTCTGTATTTCAAAATAAAATTCAGAAAACTCGAGTTAAAGCCACATGCAATGTGATTACGGTCATTGGTGGAGTGTCAATGAAGAAGTCTTACGTATTCCAGGAATGCTCTCTATCGGAATCTGCCGGACGCCTTCCTTAAAACAGGAAAGCCCAGGATACACCTTCCGGATCTGTGCCTGCTTGCGCTCAATCAACTTCTTGATGATCTGCAGAAGATGGATTTAAAGTTTTGGGAAAATAGCAAAATAGCTAACATCTCCAGTGCTACAGAAGTCAACTGTTGTCCTGCTATGATTTATCACCCCAAGGGAACCAGCCGAAAGCTTCAGTTCTACAAGGACTTATGCGGAGGGCATAGGCCTTTAACTCCATGAAAGTGCTTTGTTGGCCAGCAGAATTTCACACTCAAACAGAGCCCATGACCTGCATCCCCCTGCCACACTACCTCCTTCTGCTTCTTGATGATGACAGAGAACTCTGTGTAGGGGATGCTGGGGTTCAGTTCACACCCCATCAGTGTGGCTCCCTCGTAGTCCTTGATGTAGCCCACATACTTTGCTTTGGGCACTTTGATGTCTTTAGAGAAGCCCTGGGGAACAGAGAAACTGCATGTGGGAAATGTACCAATGCACAGCTTTCATTCATTCTACATATCATTTACACCATCGTCTCTTTCATGTTTCATTAAATTACAACTTCACCAATAACAGACTTTAATACATTTGCCTTCATATCATGTATTTCATATATATTAGCATAAATCACTCATCATAAATATTAATGTGCCGGGACCCTACAAATAATAAAATTCCAGTTACACAATTGCTGGTAATATGTGCCCCACAAGGTTCTATGAGAACTAATGCGTACATATGACAGCATTAATGTACAAGGCTGCCCGGCTCTGACCTGCTTCTTGAAGTAGCCGATGGCGTACTCATCCGCGTAGGTGAGGAAATTGAGGATCTCGTGTTTGATGTGATATTCCTTCAGGTGGTTCATCAGATGAGTGCCGTAGCCCTGCGGGAGAATAAGGAAAATTCAACAAATTTTGAAAAAGCACATTTAACAAGCGGAGCAGAGATCTTAATTGTGTTCACTGAAGACAGAAAATCCTCTCTGCTAAAAAGATTACGGGTACATTTTATAAACATTAAAATATTCTTATTTAGCCAACATAACATTGTGATCATTCAGGTCTTCCCAGCATCACCATTGCCGCTGCTGACTGCAGGCAGGCAGTCTGGTGTTAAAAGTATGTGTAAAATTCATATGTAGATTCTTGTATCTTGAATTGTCTTGCATGTGGTATGTTATACCGGGGCACACCCACCAAGACAAATTCCACGTTTGTTTAACATACTTGGCCAATAAGGCTCTTTTTGATCCTTATTTACACACATGTATTTGCTTTGATTTAGCAGACATTTTTATCCAAAATAACATACAAATGAGACTGGTAGTCCTTCACTAAACACAAATATTACTGTAAGTCCACAATAGATAAACAAAAAAGAGGACTGACGAGTCTCTGTAGACATGCTGGATATTATAAAGCTCTATTTAAACCCAGGGAGAGTCCTGCTCTATTATGCAAAAGGTTTAACAATAACAACATAGCAAGAAAATAAGCCACACCTATTGCCTGCTGTCCTACTGATTTTAGATTTGACCATACCAACTGCAGTTAAGACCAGGTAATCTGTCTGAAGCTAAGTGGGTTTGGGTCTGGCCAGTACTTGGATGGCAGACCAACTAGGAAAGCTGGGTTGCTGTTGGAAGACGTGTTGGTGTGGTCAAAGGGGGAGAAGGGCCTGGCTGCAGAATACTGTGTAACCTCCACTGGAAATCTCATGACGCTGCTGAAGGGAACTCAGCAGTTGCTGCTGGCACCTTGTTCCCTTTAAAATTGATGGATATTTGTCATATCTTATGCCACATAAAGGTGAGAAATTCACACCAAAACAGCAAATTTAAAATAGACTATTAACAGACTATTAAATCCAGCAGACTTAATAATGTTGCATTAATGTCACCAAAGTAGCAAAAATGTATTTGCTACTCTGTAGCATATATTTGAGCTGACGGTTGAAGTCAGCTCCTGATGTTGCACTAACATCCTGTCCAGCACTACTGAGGACGTCATGCGATTTACAGCCTCCAAGTGCAGGTACCGCCTCCACTCCTGAAGTCTGCATCACATCATGTCAGGGCCAGATATGGAGGTCATGTGACTTCTGGCCCCTAGTGGAGGTCTCCCTAGTGGAGATCCTCCTAATGGGTCACCCAGTGTTCTGTAATATAGTAAAACCCTGCTGCAGCCAGAGCGCATCCGGTGGTCTGTGTGGATCCCAATGCCCCAGTGCAATGACGGGAAAACAGCTCTGTAAAAATGGTGCCATCCACAAGAGGAGACGTAAAACCGAGAGTCTGATTCCCTCAGGTCATAAAAGATCCCCAGGCATCTTTCGAAAGAGTAGGGGTGGTACCCCGATGCCCAGGCTAAAATTGCCCACTGTGACCCTTTCAAATCTGGCCTCCTAATCATCCCCTCTATCTAATTGCTCTCTGGGTGTCTTGAAAAACACTACATAAATGAAACATTCACTCTTTCATTCAAAGGTGACAGGTAGAATGATAGCACAGACACTGAGATATAACCAGAGGGTTGCTGGCTTAAATCCCAGTGGTGATGCATGAGACGGTTAACCTGTAGTGTTACTTGGCCAAAGGGCAGATCTCACATCCATTACTCCACATTAATCCCTGAAACACGAGCTCGAGTGCTTTCAAGACGCTATGTTCATGGGGAACGAGGCAGCGTGAACACATAAACGGGCCTTGAGACACCTCCGTACCTTGACCTGTTCGTTGGAGGTGACCGCACAGAAGACGATCTCGGTGAACCCCTGGGACGGAAACATCCGGAAGCAGATGCCCCCAATCACTCTGCCGTCTTTGATGAGCGACAGCGTTTTGTGTTTCCTGTCAAGAGAGGAAGTGCTGATGCCTATCAACCAGTTTACATAACAGTATTACATATAAACAAAGCTCAACTTTCAGTCCTTAAGCACCACGCTAACCTGCCTGACTACTTACTTTCTATAGCAAAACAGCTAGCTAGCCTTAGCACTACATCATTGCACTACTCTGGAACAACAGTTTTGACAGACTCACGGGTCGAACACCAGCCTGGTGATGTACTCTTTGGGCATGCGGGGCAGCTGGTGAGAGAAGACATTCTGTAGGCCCACCAGCCACATCATGATCTTCTTGTTGGGCTTCTGGTTAAGGGAGTTCCCAATGACGTGGAACTCGATCACGCCTCGGCGTTCCTCCAGCCGGGCGGCCTCATCTCGGGCCGAATGAGCTGACAGCAAGCTGGTCTGTGGGGGAAGGGTGGGCTCACGTCAAACGTCAGACCAGGAGCATGCACTCACGGCCACATCAGTGCTGTCGGACATGCACAGTAGGGCTAACAAACATGCAAGAAAAAGACACGCATACACAAAGACGAAACGGAGATGCTCGGCTTCTACTTTTCTCGCTGTAATCTCTGACCTGATTAATAGTTGCTGGGACCAAACCTTTTTCTCTATTATCTTTTAGTTTGCCTACCAAGTCCATTAAGATTAATCGTTGGATCAGACTTAAAGATACAAAAGGTAATTAAGTTCGAACCACCATCTGCTATTTGCTTATATTTGTAACATTTGTACTACCTACCTCCGGGCCAAGCATGGAGGAAGAGTCTGTGATGGTGGACATGACCTCGTTAATGAGGTCAAGTGGAATGTCACCCATCACTTTGGGTCTCTTGGCCTCCTCGTGCATGAGGGAATCTGTCGGCTTCCGTTTCTCTCCTGCTGCAGAGTGCCATGGCAACAGTGGAACGCGACCATATAGCATAACGACCAATACAATTATAATACCATAACATCCCTTTTGACTGGACAAAAATACAGGGAGTCTCGAACACAGTACAGATGGCCCCCGAGTTACGATGGTTTGACTTGTAAAGATTTAAAAAAGTAAAAATTGTAAAAATATTTTAAGTGGCAGGCAAACGTTGCAGCGTACGCGGTACGATACGTTGGGACGCTGCCAGGATGTACGCATCTCCCACCTTGTGAGATGCTGTCTCGGTGTTAGAGCGTGTAGTTTTTTGTTTTTTTGGTGTCTCGACTTACGATATTTTCAAGTTACGAAGGGCTCATCGGAACGCATCTCCATCGTAAGTCGGGGACTACCTGTAATTTCTTTGAAAAACATGAAACAAGCCTACAGTACCTTGGCTGGGCTCAAGAATTGACATGGGTTTGCGGACTGGACTGACACTCCCACAGTTCAGATGATCCACAGTCAGAGGGCTTGTGCTGTAGGAAAGTGGTCTGGGAGGTGCGCTGATCACTGATAGAAATTGAGAGGGAAAATGATTATACTGTTTTTAAGGACTTTACCTATCAGGAAGCATGTAACAGTTACAAATTAGTCTTCATATTACTGCAGGGGACCTGTTTTATTCCTCCACCTTTATGAATTCAAACAGAAGTACTGATTATATATATGATGCTACTTCTCATTCTCTATTTCATCTGTCAGCTAAAGTTTGACCTTAATTGGTTAAAACAAATGTATTATTTTATCAGTGAATTAAAAGTGAGGTATAAATCTATGAGTCATTCTCAACAAATAGTTAATTGTATTCTCTGTCATTATAAATGTGTAAATAAATTAGGAGTTCATATTAATAATTTATTTGAGGTTATCTAACAGGAATTGGGTTATGGTTTTAGATGCAAATCATGTTTTTCCTTTAAGGCAAAACAAATGTGTTCTTTGTTACTACAACTGCAAGGATTACATTTGCATACTGCCGCCTCTGTTTTACAGGGTCTTAATTCTGTGTATTATGCTTCATTATGGTTCATTAGAAATTCAAAATGAAATCAAAAAAACTGTGGCGGAAGTCATTAACTATTTGCAGGCAGCATTTGTATGTAATGCTGTTATAGATAAATTACCCGTATCTTAACATTATACACCCCATTCTGGTTGACACTAGCGGTTTACAGCTATGCTAAAGGGTCAAGAAAAATAGCAACTATGGACACATGGTCAACTGTGCTTGTTACTTGAATGAGTGTGATTGCGTTATATAAAATACTGAAAAGACCATATGTGGCTATTAAACACATCCTTGCTGTGTATTCTGTGCACTGTTCGGTCATGCATCGCCGTTTTTATTTTCTGGTTGTTTCTGTGCACAGCCCTGCTGTTATTTGCGACGTCGCTTAGATAATTCTAATCTCAAAAAGACCTTCCTGGTTGCATAACCTGCAGGTCAATAATCCCTGAGCGAAGCAATTGACCCGAATTGCTTCCTTAAAACATATAAAGCAGAACGTTACATTGAAGTTTATGTAGGTTGTTCTGGATAAATCTGCTGAGCAATGAAACAATTTCCACTATGTATTAGATCTCTGCAGGAAGCACAGCGGCTCGTTACCCTAAAAGTACTGATTTATCCAAGCGGCCCCCCTTCTCTGTGTGGAAGGGTGTCCCTAAACTAGTGTCCCTACTGAGTCCTTTTGTATGGGTCAGGTGGCTGGCCAGGTTACCCGTGTGGATGGGCATCTGACTACCCGACGTCCCCTCCAGAAACTCCTCGCTCCAGATGGGGGAGTTGTGGCTGTACACCTCCTCTTCTAGCATGGACAGGAACCTGCATGCGCACACATGCGAGGCAGTCAGGCAGAACCTGGGAAAACGCTATAGGCATATCGGTGATGCGGATTAATGCGACGAAGCCGGCGGCCGGGTTTAGAGAGCGGGTGTGACCTTCACAATAAAATAGGATGGAGGGGTGGGGTTTGGGGTGGGCGGAGTTTGCATTGGAGGGGGAAGAGCCTACTTGGGGAAGTGTGTGAGGATGAGCGTGCGCTTCTCCGGCGGGAGCTTGTCCTTCTCCTGCCGCGCCTGCTCCAGCAGCTGCTTGCGCATCGCCGTGAACACCGAGCGCAGCAGCGTCCGGCCGAAGACCTGCGTCGTCTCGTACCGTGGCAGGCTGTCGCAGAACTGCGGCACTTTGCAGTAGCACAGCCACCTGCCGGGGCGCGAGATGCCATTAGCTCTGCTGCCTGAACACCAGGCCCAGTCATTACCAAACCTGCGGGTAAGAATCCTGGGCGTGGGAAAGCGGCCCTGGGACGTGAGCCTGGGCGCGTCTCGACACACCTGCTCTTCCCCTAGCGCCACACAACAATTCTCGGTGCCAGGAATGTGGCAAAGGGCATGGTCTGGGATTTTTCCAGCACGGGATAATCTGCTGTCTGAGGAGGTTAACTTGTGGGCCACATCGACTTCGTGCAATGAGCTCTGACCCACTAGTTCACACGCAATTGGCTATAAAGGACAGCTCACCCCCTACAGATAGTCAGAAACAGTCATTACCGGGTGTTTTTCTCTTCATGTCATGACCTGCTTCCCATTACCTGGAATACCTAAATTATATCTTACACTGAGATCCAGTGCCCAGCTGGTGCCAGAGGAAATTCCGTCTAACTTAAGCTTGGCTACATTCTGTTCCACAAAAAAATGCTGCTATTTTCATTTTAAAGTCCCAATTTCTGAATATTATCATTACAAATATTATCGTTAAAAATAAAATGCTTTCTGTTATACCATAATAACACATGTTCTCCCGCACTTATACACTGCTTTTGGACAAAAAGTGTCCAGTAAATAAATTAATTTTAAATTTTTTTTTTTACTCATCTTCACGCAAAGAAAAGAAAAATGCAAATTTTCGGCAGCTTTGGTAAAAGTAAAATCAGACCAGTATGACATGGCACCAGGTACACCTGTTTCGTCTCCTAGCAACCACAGACCTGGTGTAGTTGACCTTATATCCGGCAGCATCGTCGCCTGGCGGCCGCTGTCTCCTCTGCGACGGCGACTCCAGCGGTAAGTAGTTGATCTGGTTGAGGAACATCTTCGCCAGCTCTACGATGGTCTGCCTCTCTTTGCTGGGCAGGTGGCTGAACTTGTACTGAACAAAGTTGTTCACCCCCTGTCAGCAAAAACAAAGATAACGCAAGCAGAAGGTCACTAAAGCCGCAGCACTGCATCCCCCACGAGACGCGAGCCCAGGGACGCACGCGAGTGCCGGTTTCAGAGGGCTCGCCTGTTCGATGCTGGGCTTTTCGAAAGGAGGACTCTCCATGGCGCCTTTCACCACTGGCTTACCCATCTGCAAAATGCACTTTCTCAGGAGCTATGGGAGGGAGAGACAAAACAGGGAAATGGGCAGGCCGCTGGTTATTTAGCTGTGAAAGGGCAGGGGCACCATTAAGGGTGAGAAAGTCACGATGATGCCAAGGGCCCCCGAGTGACAAGGGCCCTTAAATATTTGGAACATAACTGTTTTAGTCTGGGGCCCAATGTGATACCCTTTCATGGGGCCCAAAGTTTCTAGCAGTGACACTGCTGCTAGTTAAACAAATTTTGAAAAATAATCACTATTTATTTTCACTATTCTGAAAACCCTACCTGTTGACCTATGTGGGTCACTACGTCTAATGCCTAAAGTCTCATGTTCAAACACTGTTTAGGAGTGTAATGTAATTCGGAATTAGTGTTTCTGAATCTGATTTTAAAAATAAGCATCCCTTTCTTTCCCTTTAGCAGGAAAAAAAGACTTAAGTTCCCAACTTGTCGAGAAGCTCCATCACATACAGTGTTGCACGGCCATCAGTCGCCGTGGATACGAGCGTAAGTTAGTAAGCCAGACGACGCCCAGCCCAACCTACTTTGAAGAGAGAGAAGTACACTTGTTTAGTGTCCGGGTCTTCCTCCCTGTGCACGCAGGTGTAGAGGTACTCCACATCCAACACGATTCCCAGCAGGCGGTTCATCTCGTCCTCCGGGACGTTCTCCAGGTGAGTCACATGGTCTGCTGTAAAGCAAGCAGCAGGGTCAGGAAGAGACATAACGCTTCAATCACAAACGAGTGCTTACACTGTGTCCCCCACCAACCACCCTAAACCCCCCCCCCCTCCCCCGCCTAACCTAGTGCATGAGTACAGCTGCGGCAAGGCTCGGTCAGGTTCACTGCCGCGGACTGCTGCTCTGTACTCGGTGGCGTCGGTGGGGGGTTCTGGCTTTTCCAGCCATTGCACTTGCATGCTCCCTCAGCCTGGAAGACACATAGTACACAGTGGAGTCTGCCTGCCATTGATTGGCTGCATGAAAATCCCAAGATCACATGACCATCTCTTAAGGGGCTATACATCTTACCTTAGCTGACCCCACAACCCAACATGACTACAAGATGTGCAGTCAGCTTTTGGTGTCACTGCTGACGGCAGATCAAAATGCATTTTAATCTGGGCCACGTGGCCAATCTGGCCTACGACCCAGAGGGGGACCATCTCCGACACCCCCGAAAAATGTGGACCTTGACTTTGTGTCACTGATTGAATGTGGACCATAAGGAAAAATATTTGACTACCCCTGGCATAGAGGTTATAGACAACTTCCATTTCCTCGAAATAAGGAGGGGTCGAATCGGATCACAAAAGGATCCAGCAGGCAGGAAAGTCACAAACAGGCACTCCTCAAAAAGTCCTGATTTATCCAAGAAGAAAGATAATTTTTCAGAATATGGTATTTCCTGTGACTACTCACAGTTATTGACTGGACAATGACTAAGTAAGACAGGAAGAGTGTTGCAGCTTTTAACTTTGGCGTTGGCAAATACTTATGAATATCATGTGTAGGAGGACAAGGAAGACAAATTTGATCATCAGCTTAATTCAGCTGACAAAAAATAGTTCCGGCAAAGTAACATCTAATTGTTATCTAAATGCACATTTAAAATGTTTATGGATATCTCTTTTTATCATGTCGACACCAACCTCATGTTGTCAATAATTTGTTGATAAATATGCTAGGTGGGGAATGCCAACAGTTCAAAAAAGCCAGCTGTGGCGCAGCAACTATGGGTGCATGCAGTTTCCCGTAAGCACGGGCACGTAACTGAATGCAGGAATAAAACACGAAAAAAACACTGTGGTTAAAAAAAAAAAAATCAAAAAAAGTTTTGTTTCGTTTCTGCTGACGGAGGCGGATAAGATGGCCGTGCCTGGCGGCGCGAGGGACCTCCGGCCTCTCGCGGGCAGGGGGCCCGCGCTCCACTGGCGCGCTACTTTCCGTCGCGAGCCGAGGGCAGAACGTGCGCCGAGGAACAAAAACAAACTCCGCCCCCCACGAGCGCGCGCGCAAA
>JAODKL010000047.1:1600620-1615593 GCA_026780765.1 Petrocephalus schoutedeni
GCAGCTGTCACCCTGTCAAAACAAAGACGGCGCATTCGGACCGCGCAAAGACCGCGCCGCTATCTGCGCCTCCGTGCCGCACGACGGGCCGTGCAAACGAAACACGCCGCGGCCGTGACATCTCACGCGGCGACACCGGCCGCGGCGGCGATCGCTTAACCCCCGGGAGCTGCAATCATGCACAGTCAAGCTGCACGCCTGACTCCCGGCCAAGTGTGTGTTTACGTCCACTCCTCCCCCTTGACACTATCAATTGCATAATGCATAAACCTTGTTTTATAACATTAGCCGCGTAGTTACACACTTTCTCGATCACTGCATTTTCGAGAACTGCAAAAAAAAATCGGACCAAGTGTGACATCTTGTCACGAAATTATTTTTCCTAGACACCTTGTACATTATTTGACCAGCCTCCGAGCTAGTTGTGTGTCAAGCCCGGAGTACTGGCGGAGTACGGGGCTCGCTACTTACGCGGATCTCCCCTCCAGCCGGGAAAATTGATTAGATCTTACCTTGCAGGAAGAGTACACGCCGAGTTTCTCTAGTTTCTTCGGACGCGGAGAGGAGCAGAGCTGCGCCTTTTTCACGGCAATACTATCAGATCCAGGAGTTGCACCGGAGCACTCGGTTCCCCCAGCTCCGGGAGCCGCAGGAGCCGAACCCGCCGCTCCCACTGCCGGAGAGCCCTGCTGCGTGCCGGTGCTCTCGGACATCCTGGAAAGCGACCCCCGAAAAGGAATCCCGAGTCGCAAGCGCCAGATGCCCCTCTCTATTCCTCAACTGTGGGATCAGACATGGCGCTCATCCTTGTTTTTTATGTGTCATTGTAAGCCTATCGTTCCTCCACTAGGGGAAGACAAAATGGATATTGCGCTATGATTCAAAGGGGTCACAAAAATTCAACCGTTTGTGGGAAGAATTTCAAGGTCAAATGCGACCCGTTACACGGTGGCATCGCTGCCGCACCAGCGAAACTGAAAAAGCCAAGTGGGTTTGTTCTTTAACTAAATGCAGCCAATACGGAACAAACTCCACTTTGCTCGGTAATTAGTCATGTACAAATAGTTTTAATTATTATTAAAAACAACTAGGTTTTGCATCGGGATGCATAATGTACAGCGGGATTGAGCCATTTTATTTATAATCACGCATGCTGTGAACGTTTTTGGAGAAAGTTTATGCCCCCCTCCGAAAGGAATTTTGTTGCACTTACACATACAAGCCAGGTTTTGCTATGCCCGAAAAAAAGATATTTTTTTTACAACTAAAGTGGAAGACCGCCGTTTTCGTCAGCAGCCACAAAAAAACCCGGGGTCGACATGTGATGCAGGTTACATTTCTCAGCATTTTACCAAATGTTGCAGGTATTTCCGCGAATCACGTGACAGAGTCCGAAGTACATTTACAGTGTATTGTGTTCAAATTTTTAAATGTGTAGTGCTGTAACATGTGAATTCCCTCTGTTTTTACTGGTTGGTCAATAATACATAAAATGCTAAATAAAATGTTTGACAACCTTCATACACATTATTGCCATAGCATTTTAATTAACTGCATACGACTTTAGTTTTCAAACTAAATACATTAGAGCTAATGACCAGTTTCTGTGGGCTCTGTCCAGATGCTCCTGGTTTGCCCCTCTGTTTATAAACACACAAACACACTGTATACTGACAAATTAACGAGACCGCCAAGGTGAAAATATAAGCAAGCAGCTGGCCTGGGTCATTTCTTAAAGCAAAAAATATTTAATGCATTCGATTTTTTTTTATAACCCCATCTCAGAGTTGTTCAGATGTAATATAACTGTAGAATATACTGATAATAGATCAAAGAAAATCTGTGGAAATCTTAATCTGTACTGATCTGACTGGGTCCTATGTTTTTGCATATCCGTTTTGGGCAGGTCCTGTCCCAAAGCTTCTGGACAACACCAGCTGTTCGTTTTGTCCCACTTGGTCCACACTTACAGACTACCACACTTGGCAAGCACATCCATGCACCTAGCATAAGTATTCAAGGGTGTCCCATTCCTCAGATGAGCCAAGTGCAGTGTGCTTGATGTGCACTTTATCCACACTTTGGCAAATGCAGCATGGAACTGCATCAGTGACAACTCAAGTTTACATCAAATACGATGAAGGCTGTCGGCTTATCAGAGCCCAACATGCCTCCACAGAAGTTTCAGTATAAGTGCAAAGCTGTAGTGAAGGGCAAACCCAAACGCAACCAAAACAAATGACAGCATATCTGTTGTGTCTTGTTTACCTCCAGATATGAAGTGTCCCACTGCTTTCAAGAAATCCCCGTGGACCTCACATACGTTTATGCACTTTGCGTCGTACGTCAAAATACATCACCAAAGCGTGTAGTATCTCTGGCCTCAAGTGTGCTGAATGGGATGCAGTCACAGGCACAAAAAAAAAAAAATCCCCCTTCACCCGTAAGGAAAGAAGGCCTGTTCTCAAAATCTCCAGGGGAGATTATAAGGTCACAGTGCCATCCCAGCCATCTCTGGACCACTGTCATCTGAACTCAAGGAAAGGAAGATGTTCATTTATAAGAGGCACCACAGCGTTTCTGCTTTTTTTCTGCATCCCAAACAGACATTTCAGGTGACCAGTGTGTGGGGCTGAAGGGTGCCAAGAGAACTCGGATGGGAGATGGACGAGGTGGGGACCATGCGGCTGGAACTCAGAGACAGGGGGCAGTGTAGGCGCAGGCGTCGACCCATAAATGCATCCAGCAAAAAAATAAATAAATAAAAACCTCAGCCATCATTGGAGCTCATTGAGAAGGGAAACAAACTACGAAGCCCCTGGTGGCAGCAATCTGCAAGAACACCCCTGCAATATAAAGAGTAAAAAAAAGTAATAATCATAAACAGAGAGTTCCAATGACCCCGACCGGGATAAGCGGAAGGAGGACGGATAGAATCATTCATAAATCCTCAAACAGCCCCTGTCACTTTCATAGACCAGGGCCCCCACTTTATTTCATGTGGGCATTAACCTGTATATTGTTTAAAAGAAAAAAAAAAACAATACCGCATCGGCTTCGTGCAAAAGGTACTGATCAAATGGCCATTTATTGGTATTATTTTCCCCAGGTAACTGACAATTGTGTCAGTACTTCGCTAATTGGGCTGCATTAAAGGTTCACAGAATGTACGTAAGAGACACTGCCCTGTTTATTAACTTACTCACTGACTAGCACCTGAACATAAGGACCCACTGCTTTGTCATGGTTAATTGTTTTTTTCCTAAACATCATTACAATACCATTGTTAAAGATTACTAGCTTTTTTTTTTTAAACCATTTTAGCTTTTGTGATGTATTAGCAGTTATGCTAGTGCAGTTACAAATCCAGGCTGATATTGTGAAATGGGTGAGATGCTGTTTTATATACTAAAAGAATTAGTGCAATGCAAAATAAACGTTAAAAATATAAACCATGATTTCCTTTTTTTTTGGGGGGGGGGAGGGGGGGGGGTGAAGTACAAGACAGACCACTAAGGAAATGCAATTTCATTTGTTAATAACACTACATACATTTATAAAGATCACCATTGATTATATTTAACCATTTTGTGAAAAAACTCCAAACCCATAGTACAGCTGCTTCTGGTCACTGTACAGTTTTATCTGATTATCTAGACACCTCCCTAGCAAGCATTAGTCCTGTAAATTGTAAATTGAAAAGTAGACTACATTGCAACACCCTATTTACAGTATATTATTTATATATCACAGCGACTGTAATTATGACAAGGAATATTCATGAGCGTCGTTAGTGCAAGGCATAAGTAACAAAGACCTTTCTGTTTGAAGACATTGTGATGTGTGAGTGTGTGTGTATGTGTGTGTGCGCGAGAGAGAGAGAGAAAATGTATACATGTATAATTTAATGTAACCAAACACTCCTTTATCCGACTGGGACCTTTGTATGCAGGATTGGCTGAGAGCGTGTCACATGTCAAGATGACCCCATGTCAAAAGCAAGCAAACAAATGCAAAACTCCAAAAGGGATGGGGGGGGAATGAAACAGGGCAGAACACAGCTTCTGCTGCAAATGACAATCCAGGAGGAGTGCGAGGCAGCTGTGGAGACCGCACACGCTGTACTGCATGGGGAGTGATGGGGGGGGGGGGGTCTGCATGGCCATTAGGAGGAATGATGTGCCTTTTGAAAGGGGTCTTTGCAGACAATAAGTCACTGCATCAATACTGTACACCATTGCACAATTCCACTAGGAAAGCTAGAAGCAGGCACAGCCCTGGGGGGGGCCAGAAGACACGAGAGACTCGATTCTAGTGCTACTTGTAGATATTGTTGGGAAGCAATGAATACATCAAGGGAAAAGAAAAACAAAAATTCCAGGTCTAATACTACATGTTCACCCATAGTCATTTTCCCTTGGATAACTAAATAGCAACTAGAGAGGCAAGAGCAGAGGCCGCGTTCCCACTCTCTGCATTGCACTGGTCCTCCATCACTACGGGACCCGAACCCTCCTCCCATCTGGCCGCTGGATCTTCCCCACCCTTGCTGGATAAAGTTTACATTTTTCAGGCCTTGTAGTGATACATGCTTTCAGAATTCAGAAGTACATTAAAAAAAAAGAAAGAAAAACAAAATAAAACAAAAAAAATACATTTTTTTGTATTAGAAATGGAGCCAGACAGTCCTTAGCTATTCTGGGGTGGGAGTTTGAAGAAGGGGCCACCCTGCCCCGCGGTCCGACTGTTATTCAGAGTTAGGAAGTAAGGTGGGACGGGGTTAGTTACTGCAGCAGGCCGCCTTGCTGGGCTGGGCCGTCTCAGTCAAGTCCACCCCCCGGTTCCGTCCACTGTTCGAACCCGCTGCCTGCGGCTCATTCTTGGGCAACCTCTTTGCTGGAGGACAAAAGGGAAAAAGAGGAAAAAAGGAAAACAATATGTGTAAATAAATTATATATATATATATATATATATATATATATATATATAAAATAAATGACAAAACCAACCTATCATTTGCATCAAGACTTTTTCCTCGATTAAAAAAAACCTAAATTGAGCTCATCTAAATTTGTGAGACTGCTTAGTTTTTCAGGATTAATAACATTTCCTGAAGCGAGCAGACATTGAACTGGATCTGGGCAAAAAAGCTGCGTGGTACTCTCTGGAAAACCCTGCAATCACGAGTCTACGTCAGACGCTTAAACGGAGGCAGGAAGTGAAGGCCACGCAGGGACACGCCCTTTCTTCCCTCACGCAGCAAACCTGTTGCACGGGCACCTACTTCGCACATCCCCATTTAACACCCGCCTACTCAGTGGATGCACACAACACGCTATCTGAAATTTAAAGGGCCAGTCATCTTTAAAAAAAAAATAAAAAATAAGAAAAAATTAAAAATGAACGTTTCAAACTACAGCCTCCTTCTGAGTGTGCCTTTGCAGTCCGCTTATGCAGCCACACGTACCGATTGCCATGAATATTTCGTTCACGTTCATCGAGGTTTTTGCAGACGTTTCCATGAACAGCAAACTGTTGTCATCGGCATATGACTGCGCATCCTGAAAGAGAGGAAATTTAAAATTCACTTCTAATATTTCGATACAGCCAGCAGGCCCAGCTAGAGTAAAGTTTTTTGCAATATATGGTATGCTATGCAGGCACACACCCATTTCATGGCTGGATGAAAGAGGTGGCTGAGGGGGGGCGGTGCCCTTTTATTTCAATCATGATTGGTCAGAGCAATGCTCTTCCCATAGATCAAATATGCCTACGCCCAAACAAAATCTAATTTCTTGTCCCATGGCAAAGACGAGGCCTGACATTTTGCATCTCTATTCTTATTTATTCATGCATATACATGCAAAAATCACACCCCAGTTATACTACACATGCAGCTATATGACCACACAGAGCCTAAAGAGAGCCTGTATGTCTAAAGAGGGCTCAACAAAAAAGAACGAACCTGGAAGTCCACGGCTCTCTTGTTCGCAAGGTCAGCCTTGTTGCCAGACAAAGCTATTACAATATTAGGGCTCGCTTGTCTCTGAAGCTCTTTCACCCAGTTTTTCGCTCTGGCAAAAGACTCCTGGAAATAAGGGAACAGCACAGCTTTAAAAACATCTGCGGTCAAACGGAGGTCAAGCCGGAGCTGAATACACGTGCCTGCAGAGGGAACACCAGCTGGAGGATGCCCGCTGACTGCAGAGCATGCTTAGGCTCACACTGCATAACCAGCTCCCATTAAAAGACTCATATTTCTATGCGCAACATTTATTAACAAAACACACAGCTACCACAGTATGACTCTGGTCTACAGGGTCTGTTCTCCGTTTATTACCTGGATAGCCAATTGTCTTGCCCTCTAAAGCTGACTGGCTTAGGATGGGGCATGGGGAGAGGAATAATGGTGTACCCGATCGCCCCCCCCCAAAACCACCACCATGATTATATTTGAAAGGCAACACAAAACCGCTGGGCCACCTGTGGCTAGCCGGGTAACCACCTGAGGGGCTACTCACAGTCTCCGGGCCACCCCACAGCCATCGAGACTCACCTCATTCGTTATGTCGTAAACCACGATGGCGGCCTGAGCGCCGCGGTAATACATGGGGGCCAGGCTATGGTAGCGCTCCTGCCCGGCCGTGTCCCAGATCTCAAATTTGACTGTCGTGTCATCCAGGCACACCGTCTGAGTCAAGAAGGCCGCTGGGATGGAGAACAACGGCCATCAGGGTGCCCTCTCTGGACACCGGCACGTAACCACAAGAAACTTAGAAGAGCTTCAAACGGGGCAAATCGTATTGACCCGGAAGGTTGAAGGATCAAACCACGGGCTGCTAATATTTGGACGATCGTTAAGCTGAAATGTTCTTTTAAGGAAATGGCGTATGATGTCAGTGCTTCATCACCTACAAAACTGTAAGCCAGATATCAATGCTACAGACAAATGTGCATAGGAGAAAGAGCTCTTCCTCATCATCACCACCACCACCACCACACTGAGAAAAAGGCCCCTCACCTCCTATCGTGCTCTCCTGAAACTCGTGGAACTGCCCCTTGACGAAACGCAGTACGAGGCTCGACTTCCCCACCGCCGACTCGCCCAGCAGCACCAGCTTAAACTGGCAGATCTTGTTGCCAGCATTTGGTCCATTGGGTCTGGTTGCTCCCCCACGACTTGCCATGACCTAAAGCCGCAGTCTCCTGCTTATGGACTCAGAAAGCGCTGTCCTCCTCGGCGGGGTCACTCCCTGAGCAGCGTTGGGGGAAATAATCACAGAGCTCATTGAAAGGGGGGAAATGAAACAGAGGTGTGATACATGACAGTAAATCACAGCTTACAAGCTTCAGCCTGGGGGTGGGGGGGGGGGGGGATCTGGGTTAGCACTGACAAGGACATCAGCAAAATCCTTGCTTTGCACAGAAGTTCAAGCAAGAACCAATGGAGCCAGGCTGACAGACAGCTCAGGAACAAACCTGCCCTTCACAGGGCCCATTCCAATACAATCATAATGCAGCAAGACAGCATCAATCAATCTGAAAAATATGTCTGTAAAAGGATAACTGTGAGAACCACACAATATAAATGGGCTTGTCTTTCTTTGAATTTTAATTCTGTAATCTATTCAGTCACTATATATATATATATATATATATATATATATATATATATAGACACACACACACAGACACACACCCATCCTACAAAGTCACAGGGTGCCAGTATAGTCATCTATAGTACTTTATACTCTTAAACCATTGTCCGTATATCATTTATTTAATCATTCTTGGACAATTAGCAAACCACAATACCATTTCAAATAAATTCAAGCTATTGTTAAATGTGCTGGATGGGAAACAGAAAGAGGTCTGTAAATGCATTATGGAAAACATCGCATCTCTTTTTCAACGTGCATTACTTAGTGCACCTTATACATGGTTACACTGTCAATTTTTACCAGGATCAAATACTGCGATAACTTTACGGTGAAATCTCACATCTGACGGATCACTATAATGTCCGGGTATATTTGCCTTCCTTCTCGATTTTCTGGCTACCAAACTGATCTCGAATAGTATACTTCTGCAAAAGCTACTAATAACAGCTCCTGAATGTGGCGCGGGTTAAGTCCGGCCCATATCAGCTATCACAAGACATTATTCTGGGCGACACCGGCATGTTTAACGCCAAGCAGCGCAGGGAACAGCCTTTGTAAATATGCAACTTAATCGCTCATGCCGACAGTCACTCCGATAAAACCCGGCATTTCAGCTCCTCCTGGGGAATTTGGGGTACATTCCGTCAAAGGCATTCATACACAAATTAAGTCAGCTAACGTCCATTTGCAACCATCTGTAGGCTGTCATCACAATGGCTACTTCAGCAGAGACTCCCAGTTCCCGATTACTATTTGCTGCACACAAACCGCCGGTAGAGCCACACCACAAATGCATCTGGACAAAAAAAATGCGGCACAAGTTAGGGGGGGACAAAAACCAAAAAGGCAAAACGGATTAACGAAAGACTTAGAAAAAAATATTCGCACGATCAAACAGTTTGACAACTTGGTTTATCCATCAAACTCGAAGAAAATGGAGTTTAACTCTGACATTTTGGCAGCAGAGGACACCGTAACACACTAAGCAGACTGTAATGTGATGATGCATTAGATATACATGCACTGATGCATTACGGACGGCGCAAGCCTGATGCGTGCTGCTGAGGCCGATGGCCGGGATCAGCCTGCAGAGACAGCCGACACAATGCCCCCACGGTGCGGCTGGGGGGCTAGCTGCGCAGTTAGCGGATCAGCCACCTCGCCCCCCCTCCCCGTCACCCGCACAGTGAGCCCCGGCGAGCCGGCGAGCGCGGCCGCCGCCGGACAGCCGGGAAGCGGCACGATGCTCGCAGGATTCCCCCTGTCGCTTAGCCGAAGGAAGGCGCCATTTTGGAAACACGAGCCAGGCTTTGGGGGGGGCGATTTTTGTTCTAGTCCAAAATAGTCAGCTAGTTTAGCTTCGCGGTTTATTATGTCGCTCGCTCGCTAGACGCAACTAGTTAGCCGCGCGTGTCGGTTGAGTCGCCTAAGCGGGTATATAAACAGGAGAAATGGCTTTAACCAGTAGGGAATAACCGCGGTATTAAGTAGCCGAGAGCTCGAGCGCGGCCTGAAACGCTGGTCTGTTTACGGGTCCGCGGCCGGGACAGCGAGGGCTCTCCTGGAGCCGTCCCCCGCTAGCTAGCCGCGGCCTATGTGATGCTGCTCGTTAGCGCCTTAGCTACACCGCTAGGTGCCACGGACAAAGATGGGCTGTCAGCTACATCAACCGACTTACTTTACCTGACGACAACGCGAAAACTGTATTCAAAAGATCCCCAAGATGCCCAAGACAGAGGGGGGAATAAGAGGACTGCGGCAGTTTATTGCTGTCACACGGATTATTTCATCAGACCTGATCACGTCTCCTCCTTTTTCTTTTTCTCGCAACTTCCCCTTTAGAACCAAAACACTCTCCGCCACTTCCGCCCCGCAGCCGCGCGTCACCGGCCACTTCCGCCCCTCACACGGCGTCCTCGCGCCGTTTCCGCCCCGCACAAATAGACATCGGAGAGGGAGAAGTACGGCCATTGATTTCATCTCTTTGAACGCGCGTGATATTAAATCCCTATTTCAGAGACGGGTCGCCCGGGGCCGCCGCTCAGCAAACTTGTCAGAATAACACGAACGAGCTCGGCGGGGTGTGAGGGTTTGCATCCGTTTTTTATGCACAAATTAGGGTCAGGGACGCTGGAGAACGCAGAAACGCCGAGGGAGCACCTAAGGGACGCTCTGGGCAATCTTGAGACATACATTCTGGCCCGGATTAATCATATGGGCATTTGGGCGCGTGCCCAGGGGCACCAAGCAGTCTAAGCCCCACAGAGCCGCCCGTTCAGCAGTGTCTTTTAACTAGATAATGCGGTTTAATGTTGGCTATATTTAATATGACTGTATATGGTTCTTTTAAAATATGTTTCAAGACTAGTCAGTGGCCAAAAGTGAGAAATTCTATAAACTATCTAAACTAATTCTGTCAGCCAGAGACAGCATTGGAAAGCATGATGATCATACTGAATTCTCATTGATGTACAGGAAATTATATCACGGCTGGAAAATACATCAAGAGTTTCTGCAGTTTTCCATGGGTCCGAGAACTGAGATTTGCTTCTGGCATAGAGGCTGTCTTGTGGACAGGGGTCTGTACTACATGACATGTCTGCTCTGCTCCTGATAGCTTGGAGCTGTGGTGATGTAAGGGCACTAAACTAACTGAACCAGTTTTTAACAGTACTGAAGTACTAAGTGAGTGATTATTTACCTGTTATGTTGTCTGGAAAACACCCTAAACTCCTAATAATTTTAGATGAGGAAGAGCTCTTTCTCCTATGCACACAATGTGAAAGCTATGTGGTGTGCATTGTTCCCCATTTTGTAATGTCCGAAACACTGCGCTAGACATATCTTCATCATTTAGGCATATACTTCTTAGTCCATTGCTTCTACCTTTTGCTCTTTAAACGGGCAGAGTACAGTTATTAATAGTAATAGAAATGTATTGCGAGATGAGATCTCACTAAAGTCCATATTTTTCGCCCCAACTGTCGACCCCCCCCCCCCCCCATGTCCCTTCCGAGGCTCCGTGGTCCATCTTGATTCAAGATCGCAAGATTAAATCTAGCAACGCATTAATCTACCATACATATTGCTTTTCAGTGAGTGCCGTGTTAAACAGTAACGATAAGGTGAATGGTACCTCTTGTCAATTGACCTCATCATATGTCAGCAGGGACAGCCCTGGGTGTTCAGGCGCCCTAGGCAAGATTCTGTTGAGTGCCCCATGGCCCAGTGCAGCAGAAAACAAATGTAGTCAGTTCATTTATATTAATAACATTTCAATAACAGAGCATACCTGGCTGCAAGCTAACTACCTGGTATCACTTTCACTAGAAAAGTAGTAAGACATCAAAACTAGTGTAAATAACTGTAATGTCACGGAATAGAACCAGGTATTCATTTTTATTCACTTGCTCTTTTGCACCCCCTTAATGAAATGGCGCCCTAGGCGATTGTCTATGTCGCCTATAGGGCGGGCCGGCCATTTGTGTCAGACCTGTTTCTTAATCTTATCATCATAAGAAAGATAACAGGCAAACACGCATATGTTGTTCAAACAGAGTTACTTGGGATAGGCTCCGCCCCCGCGACTCTCGCCAGATTAAGTCATTGGAAGATTGATAAATGGGTTGAAACTCAACCCGTTTGTGCATCCTGAGGACACTTTACACCATGTTCGGTAGGGGGAGCCCTAACACTACTTTAGTATTACTATTTAGCATGCATTGGTTTAATGGGGAAATAAAAGGAAGTGCAATACTTGTTAGCTGTTCCGTTGAAATACATCCTACTGTTTAAAGTATTTCCTTCCAGTAGGCGTATGTAGTAAACATGTTTACACATAAATTGTAATTGTTACTTGCACTTTGTTTAGTACAGGGAAAAAACTGCTCTTCCCCAGTAAACTAGAAAAAGAAAATGGGTGTGTGGTTTATAAACGATTTTCTGAACAATTTGAAAGGACAGAGATCAAGAAATTGTGCGCTTTTAGGACTGCAAACTGTGTACTTGGTGCACACAGATCTGCGCATCTGTTCTTGCGTAAGCAGCAACTTTGAGGATAAGATGAGACACCTTAAAGCTATCAGCAGAATTATAAATTGAAAAAAGCAGCTGTTCGACTTTCCCGGAGAGCACGGCGAACCGCCGTTCTCCAGGTAAACCGGCGGTTGCATAACGGAACATTGTTTTCCTTCATGAATGTTAATGCTGCGGGGCCGCGGTGTCGCTCCCTCGGTCACCTTTCGTGACTTTGCATGCGTCTGTCTCTCTTTGGCGTGTCACGGCGGCGATCGGAACCGCTTTTCATGTTACATTCTGTTTGTTTGCCGATGATTGAGTCTGTACACATAATGGGGCCGATTGCTCATCCCAGGGACCGGGGCGGCACGGAAACCTCACCTGATTGCAAATGCGCAATAAGCCACCAGAGTCCCCCAATGTCCCCTTTGGTGCGTCTGACTGCTTTTGATTAGCGTCGCGGATCTAAATGAAAAAGGACAGGGCGAGATCCATAATTATGGAGCCAGGGAGTAATGATGACCAAGGGTTTCCTCCGGGGGGCTTGATAGACCATTCCATCGTTATAGATATTAACTAGGATAATACGGCGAAGCCGCGGGTGCATTTTATTACAATCGCGTGGGAGTAGAGAAGAGTAATTAATGAGATGAATTACAATTGCTTTAGCAGTTTGGCTTTTTTATTTTAAAAAAACTGGAATCGTTTGTGTGCGAGGCAAAGAAATGTATAACGAGATGAAACGAGGAGACGCTTAATGAAGATTGAATCGATTGCTTGGCTACAAAGCAGGCTTGTGTGGTGACAAAACTTATACACATAATTATTTCCCCCTACTGTAATTTGCCGCCTATACCATGCCTACGCAAGTTTACAGATTTGTTTATAATGTATGTGGGTTTATAACATAAACACACGGACACATTGCCAGTTTTATGAACATTGCTTCTTATATCGTATAGCTACCGATGGTGGCAGGTAGAGCCTTCAACATGTGTCACCTTAATTGCCAAAGAAGATGCTTCTGGAGTTTCTGGCACCGTTGTGGTGTTTCTGTGATGTGGTGAGAGCTGGAAATTTTGACTAGCCGAAACGCCAAAGCACAGAACGGGCCACGGGGGAAGCTGGTATTTTTACTGGCCTTATAGAAATGGATATAAACCGTACATGTAGTCTATACTTATTTTCACAAATCCCACTCACTTTTAGATGAATATTTCGAAAATAGCTTTCAGTTTTTCACATCAATCCCTTCTACGAAATTTCTAACAAAGTTTCTTTTGTTCCCTGTCCTGCTCTAGGGAACCCATATATCAATTTTAAAATCTATAATCAACACCCGAAGAATTACATTCTGTGTGTCTTCGGTGCCGATCGCCTCTTCTAGAAGATCTTAAGCTGGGAATGTCGTGTGACTCAGCCATCGAAGCGTTGTCAGGAATGAACGGGCCATCGCCAAGTATTCGCTTTGCTTTTTCAGCCGGTTAAATGCCTTTCAGGATTTAATATGATAAATAGCCGTAAAATGATTAGCACGCTAATGCTGCTCATTTCGAGGACCCGCACATCGAGAGTAGCCTTGAAAAAGCAGCACCTGCGTGTTTTTGGCTTTGCAAACAGCATAAAGTATTTATGAAGCTGGGGCTAATGATGCTTTTGCAGTATAACAACAACACCAGCCAACTATGTGTGTGTGTGTGTGTGTGTGTTTTTTTTTTTGCTAACGTCATGGTGGTCATGGAGAGTGGAGGAAATGTGACAGGCTGCCTGCCTAAACTGCAGCATCCCTAGGATATTGCTCCCACGACGGGGCGTCTTGGTAACAACGGAATAAGCTGTGGTCGGGGGTGGTGGCCTGTCCGGCAACACCTTTGCCCGGACTCTCCGGCGGCGAGGGCCCAGTGTGTGTTTCCTCCATCCCCGTCTACTGAACTCCTGATTTGATCCTGACAGACAGTGGCGGCCCATCAGCATGAGGTCTACACTCCTGTCAAAGTGCCGAGGTGCATTATGGGTCAAACCATAACTATGCTACAGTATTTGTTTTGAAAGTGGTGGTCATTTAACCCATTTATTGGATAAGCTATTTATTGGGTGGACACATGAACGGACACACGGATGGAAGTATAAAAACAAGTAAAAACTTGTCCAGATAACAAATCCCAGCATGCACCATTGTCCTCCAAGACGGAGTTAGAGAACCCCCCTGGCTTATTGTGTACTCAGTTGCAGTGCTATTAAGGCAACTGTACCCACTTACATTTATTTCGGAGACCACCTGATTATCATAACACATGGCTGGGTCGCCAAAAAACTAGGGTAGCTCTTAAGCTATGCAAACATGACCAATTTAAGGGAAAAAGTGATTCTAATGAGAAAAGATGAGAGCGACCCAAAGGTGCCATTCGGGTCGATGACACATGGTACCCCCCCTCCCCAGCACCTCCGGCATTCAGGCTCCTTGTATCTCTCTCCTCCTCGCAGCGGGAAGCCCTCATCCGAAGGCCTATAGATCCTTGGCTCGTCGGCAGCGCTAACGAGGGAGCCGCGTGGATTGAGGCGTCACGCGCGCGGTAAAACGAGACCCGCGCTGCCTTAATATCCTCCAGGGCTTAATTACTCCGGCAGTTTCCCATTTTCCAGTGGAGTGATTAGGAAGAAATCACCCGCCTCTCTGCACGCCTTGCTTTTTTTTTTTTCCGGAAGCGGCACATACACACTGTGTTAAGGTGGCACGTGGTGACAGAGTCGAATGACCTGAACACGTGTCACATGAACACTTTATCATAGTCTGGATAATTCCGCACTCCAGGTGGGCGCTATCCCCCCAACCCAGCCCACCCCCCCGCTGCTAAGCAGCCTTCATCGTATCACATTTAAGGCCAAGTCGTGATGCCCTTGGGCACCAGTGTTCTGCAGCTCCAAAGATCAACTTTGAATGTGAAACACTGGAGCTCACCAGCTCACCACACTAGCGGGCACACCAGCAACCAATCAGATAGCAGTTGAGTCTTTCATTAAATTACCTGTGAAAGAATCAGCTTGGATTGAGAACAGGGTAGAGTCACCAAGTTTTACGTGTTGGGGGGGCAAAGTACACAATGAAGTGAGCGACACGGAACAATTACCCAGACAAAGCAACGGGACGCCAGTCCAGCTGGGGGGGAACACCTGAGGAGAGCATTCTGCTGCCTGACAATGGCAGCTGCCTGGGCTGAAAGGGTGAGCTGGAGAAAGGGTTTGGAGAAAGACAGTCCAAGCCTGTGTGGTAAGCTGACCCCCCCCCCCCACAGGC
>JAODKL010000047.1:1615693-1628326 GCA_026780765.1 Petrocephalus schoutedeni
ACATCCATTTTCTATAACTGCTGGTTCTATTCAGGATTGTGGGAGGTCCAGAGCCTATGGGGGTAAGGCAGGGAACAGCCCAGAATCGGGGGCCAGCCCATCATAGGATACAGTCACCAATAACTCACACAAGCACACATAAGGGCAATTTGGTAACTCCAATTAGCCTCAGCATGTTTTTGGACTGTGGGGGGGAACCGGAGTACCCGGAGGAAACCCCACAATGACATTGGGATGCAAACTCCACACACATGGAACCTGGGCGGAGACTCGAACCCTGGTCCTGCTAACCACTGTGCTGCCCACCCCCACTATCAATAAGATAAAATATGAAATATGGAAAGCCAGACCTCATACGGAATCTTAGCTTATTATGCCATAAATCCACCATCTACTGAGCTCAAAGGTGCTTTTAAATGTGATGGAAGCAGATGGAAATGTTCAGTTATCCATGAAATCCCCTATTTTTTTTTGTTTACCTGTGTCCAGCTGATTTTAAATGGATTTAAATCCAACTATCCATCTTCCAATTACTGAGTACAGAGTCATGTGTGTGTGTGTGGGGGGGGGGTGACTTCCCAGCCCTGGAGTTCCCCCACCTCATGCCCTGTACTGCCTGGGAGAGGATTCTCAGAAATACCAAATTGAGAATTTGGTTCGGTTAAACACCTCCCTTTCCACGTCCCCCAGCGGGCCCCTATCTGTCACGTCCTTTACAGCAGCTCTCCCGCCCCCTTCGCCTCCCCGGCTATCCACCGCTGTTGTTTCCCCTTCCTTGTCGTGTCAAACGAGTCGATATGCAAACATCTTTGGCCTCCCGCTGAAACAGATGAGCCCGACGTGTATCGGCAGGTACTCTGCTGTAATTACCGCCCACCCCGCGGCCCATTACCACTCCGCAAGCTCCGCGCGAGCGTAAACCGTTCGGCCGGCAGGGCGGCGGCCGTCCTATTTATCGCCGGCACAGCGGTAAGCGGGTAATTATGTGCGGCCCTTCCCACGTCTCCGGACTGACATTTCGCGGAGACGAAGTACATTAAAATGTAGCCGGAGAGTTCATTCGAAGCTCCAATTAGGGTCAAAGTAAAAGAGGTATTTAAACGCGTCAAATGCCTGAAAGAGATTAGACGGAAAAGCTGAGTGCACCTTGTTAAATTTAGATTAATGCAGCGTTCAGCTTTAAAAGGAACCTGAAATGCCACCAATCTTGAGAAACGCATGCTGAAAGCAAACAGTGTACCACCCAAGCAAACAAGGCACCACCACCCCAAAGTAACAATGTTCCTATTGGCCCTGGTTTAGACCTACTTTACTGCTTCCTGTCAGAATGCCAGGACAGACCTTGTCCGTCCGGAGGCCTGCACACCCCCGGGTGTTTGCTCTCCCTGGCAACACTCAGATTTAATCAACGCGCACGCCCCGCACCCGGATCTGAACAAGCCTTAGAGTTTAAGGTTAAATTAAGAATAAAAGGTTGGGCAGAAACCGACAACTAAGTCCATGGGATTCAAACCCTGATTAACTGTACAGCATCAGGGGTCACTTATGGCACATTCCTTAGTAGCAGGGGCGGATCTAAGGGGGGTGATCCCCTTGCTATTTTGTGCCCCTCCCACCCCTTGGTCAGCAAAATATACTGAGGGTCCCCCCCCCATTCAGTCCAGCAAAATATTACCCCAATGCCACCCCAGTAAAATTATTGGGTTTTGTCCGGTAGAAGGTTTGGTTCTGGCCGAGGTTGGGAGCCAAGTCCTGGAATTGGGGGATACAGACAACAAACCATTATTTTGGAAACACTGAGATATATAGTAGTTCTTGACTTTTGGTTCCCCTCCAGTGGCACCTGAAGTCATCAGCACCATAATGGTGACGTGTGGCCAGGGTCTGCCCCCACAGCCAACAAATCATCAGCCACCCCCCCCCCCCCCCCCAGGTCAACTTTGCCATGGTAGTCAGAGCACCTCACCCTTTCCGAGGTGGTATGCAGTGTAAAATGCCTGGGAACCGCTGCTTACGATTATTTTCCCACCTGTGCATCATATCGCACCTCTGCCACCAGGCTAACAAGAACGCTGGGAGCCGCCCGGGGGGAGACCTCAGGTGGGGGACATCTCTTACCGAAGGCCTTAGTGGCACCGATCATGGTGGGAGACGTTTTTTTTTCACGTATTGCGTGTCTGGCAGTAAATTCCGGCAATTTTCAGCGGCACCTGGCTGAGCATCGGAAGAGTCACGTGTCGCCAAGCTTGGAGGTTCCCACACTCTCGGCATGGGTGTTATCTGTGGACCTCTGTGAAAATGGGATCTCGTCAGACAGGACAGGGTCCCGCATCCTGCACCTCCCCACCCCCGCCACCACTGCTCCGCCCACAAGCTAATAAAGCTTCCCGCTGTCGCTGTCGTCGTCACTCCAGTGATCGACTATCCGGGCCGAGAATCTGGCTCATTTTAATAAGCGTGCGAGACGAGCACAGAGCAATTTGGGCATCGTGAGATTTTATTTAGAGCTGTGTTATCTGTGACTCCCAGCGAGTCGTTACATAAGATTGAGCTTTCAGGGAGGCATAAGGGAATCTTCTCTTACGTTCCGGACCTTTCATCTTCCTCCATGCATGCCACTTCTGCCTGGATCGGACTTCCTTCACTTATCACAAAATTGTGAAAAAATAAACACGACCGCCCAAGCCTCGCTAATCATTTTTTTCCACATAGACCTAACTCAGATTTTTCCTGACTTTAAGGCTTTATTTCCTTGATTTTGCTCCTTTTAAGGGCTATGGGAGAGAAAAGCATTAAATGCCACCATAATAAATAGGCGAGTGCACCAGGATGGCTGTCTCATCTTCTTGCCACTTAAAATAACATGCTGTCCTCACATGGCATTAGGAACACTCTCCTTCTCCAGTGCCAGAGTAACCTGGCAGCCAGGCAAGCTGGCACACACCAATTTAGTATCGAATCTCTGCATTTGTGGTTGCGCCTGACAGCTTCGTTTGCTAACTCCGGCATCTTATTGATGTATATCACCACAGATGCCATTATGGGACATATTCACCTAGTCATTATGAGTAGCCACTGGCCCTGGGCAGGATCAAGGTGACCTGAAGCTTTTCCCAGGACCCGAATTGGCGTAAAATGGAGTGTGGCCTCTCTGTGGGCCCACTCAGAAGCCAGCCGCAATTTTACCACACAGCCCTGGGAAGTGCACACAAATATAGGCATAGATGGAGGAAGGGGGGGGGGATGTGCATGACTACGCTACACATCTGTCATGACAGATGATAGTAAATGTAGCCATAATAACCAGAGTTCCCAGTAACCACAATTCAGTCTGACCTCCACTGGATACCCACTCAAATTTATTTATAAGTAAAGTCATCTTTGCTTTAGATTTAAAAAATCCTCAGCATCTGCTCTATGTGTTGTTCGCCTGTGTCCCGTTCTGATGGACACATTTCCGCAAGCATTTCCGCTCGTTTATTTTTTTCAATTAATCATTCATTCAACTATTCACAAATTGCAGCGTCAGCTACTCCGGTGTGGCCGCTGAACCTCTGTCTAGCTAGCTTTCTCAGGAACCATGGCAACCGGATGGGAATCAGGTGGCCTGTTCAGGTGACTCCCCCAATAAAAGTGGCATGACCTTCACTCATGCATTCACTTATATCTACCAGCTCAGAAGTCACTCTTGTTTTTTCAGTTCTTTCTCCAAAACTGCTGTCCTTTTCATTTTGTGTTCCCAATTAATTTAGTTAACCTTGTTACCACCCTGCCCCCATAAAGCACAAAGCCTCACCTCCACAGTCCTGAAAGACCCTCTGCTGGATCCTAAAAATGATTTTTACCCAAAAATCCACCTTGCATGGTAACCACTTAATGAATATTCATGAGGCCGCCCCAATCCTGAGAGACATGATCGAGTTTAATTGGTGGGTGTAAGTGTTCAGCGAAACGTGTCATACGACCACAAATTATGCCACAATGATGAGCTGTTCAAACTACTGAATCAAGTACTTATTTTATCTCAGGCTGAGAATAAGGTGGCGTTTAACGGTTAACGTTTATGTAGCCTGTATTCTGCTCGAGGTATGTTATTACGTATCATTGTGTTTTTATTTAGGCAGTTTGCTTCAGTTGACCAACCACTCCTAGTGGATGAAATGAATGTAGAACCCAAACTGACAAGTCCATGGAGGTCTCAGAAATACTTTACTTAAAGCAGTCATTATACTGCATTACACATACCTTCATAATGCATTATTATACAATCATAAAGTATTATAACCCCAGCTATAGCTATTTATAAAAAGGCATAACACATTACAGTCATATGTATTAAGCATTATGAATGCTCTGTGAAGGTCTCACCTAAAATGCACTATATATCTTCATAATGCAGCAGAAAGCATCCTTAATTCTTATACTGACCATTATAATGCATTATGAAGTTGTTTATAGTGCATTATAGACAAGACAGAGCATTCACAGAGCATTCATAGCGAGCGAGAAATGGCCATAAGGTGTTATGCCTTTTTATAAATATTTGTTGGCATGTTTGTACTGCTTTATGAATGTGTTACAATGAATTCTAAGAACAGTTATTAGGCTTTTTGAATATGGGCTTCATAGAAAGTGTTACTGACATCTCATTACATTGGTTTAGGTTTATTCTGTAATGTACTTTCTGACAAAATCTGTTTTGTTCAGGCTCCCGTAATAATAATGAATTTTTGGGGATATGTGTTTTTCATTGGACAGCAACAATACGTTTATCTTGTTTTTCAGCAGTAAAAGTGTGAATCCAGTGGTGTGTTACATGAGGGAAGCAATTTGGGGGAAGAATTGAGATAAAATAGGACCAAAGCATGGCCGGGCTACTGAAAAACACCACAAAACCAAACCAAACCTGGCAGAACATCATCAAAACAGAAAGGAGGACCCAATCTAAGCCCTGGTCCTGTTGACCCCCACATTAATACACAATAATAACCCCACAATCTCTCTCTGCTGCCACTATAATCCACTGGGGATGGGAGATCATGGATTTACAGCTATGTCTACTGCTGTGAACAAAATATACTCATTGGATTTGCTTTACCACAGTCCAAATGGGCAGCATCATTCCTCCAACCATCCAATTTTCAGCTGTCTATCCATGTCAGGGTCAAAAGGACAGTTATTGGTGGTGTGTAACAGGGGCTGTGCTGCAAAGGGGGGGGGGGGGCTTGATGTGACAGGCGGTCAGGAACAACAGGTCCAGGTGCTACCAGTCAGATGGAGTGCAGGAACAACGAGAAAGTGAGAGAAGTTCTCTGCAGCTTCCAGAGGGACGATGGAAAACATCACGCTCGGCCGGATAAACACCCCGTGTGGTTTTTTTTGTTTTTTGTTTTTTTTTTTATGCAAGGCATCGCCAACTTTTCATCTACATATTTGCTACATATGTGAATTCGTTATGTGGGCAATTTGCCTGACACCCACTGGCCCTCCAGGGTCTGTAAATGAGCTCCGGGTGACAGAGCAGGTCCATCACTTCGGGCCTGAGCACCGAATGAGACAGTCTAGGGGAAACGGGACGGAAAACAAGGCCTTTTTAGAACGGGGAGAGTCGACCTCCTGCTGGAGTGAGTCACCAATAACTCGATAACTAACTGTCAAGGCGCAAACGATGCAGGCAATCCCAAAAGCCACAGCGAATGGGTGAACAGTCAATGGCTAATTGTTATCTTGAATTCTACGGTTACACTTTCTATAAATGCTATAAGAATCCAAGAACACTTTCATAAACCATTATAATGCATTCATAAAGCATTATGAACATCCCTATAAATATTTATAAAAAGGCATACTGTATTATAGCCATTTTAATTATGCATAAAGAATGTTTTATGAAGCTCTCATCTATGGATCACCATAACACGGTGCTCCATAACATGGTGTCCCCTTAACCTAACAACTATTTATAAACAGAGTTGAGTGAGCCTAGAAAGAATATAGTAACTATTATAACTATTATAGACTTAATTATCATTCATGGAGTTTATGTTCCATCTCTCTGTCTGCTGAATAAATCCTTTTCTGACCATTTTCTAATCTCCCTCGTGATTCGACCACCCTCTGCGACTATGGCTTGGAAGATTACTACGACACGTCACCCAAATGATGGAAATTCCCTGCAATTTATTAATGCAGCAGGTAATATGAACTTCATGTCTAGTACAGACAGACAACAAAGTCACACGTGACTTCAATACAGTGGTTAGTCAGACTTTGGAGGAAACAGCACCTTTTGAAAAATCAAGTCGTGAAAACCACCAGACACTCCCCGCGGTTTAATGATCACACAAGCTCTTACAAACAACAGTGCCGCAGATCTACAGGGTTAGAGGTGTTCAAGCTGACACGGGCTGACAGCCTGCACCAATATAAGCAAGCCCTACATAGGGCGTGTACAGTCTATTACTCTAACCCTATCGATCGCAACAGAAATAACCCTCGCAACCTTTTTAACACTATAGCTTATCTAACAAATAAGACTAAACCTCTGCTACTGAGTAATATTGGTAGTGAACATTTTATGGACTTCCTTAATGATAAAATTACATTAGGCTTGAAACATGTACAAGTGGCTCACATATAACTCTGATGCAAACAGAATGTGTATACACCCTTAATTTCTTTTTAATTAACGAACAGGAACTAAAAACTATAGCAACTAAAACCAAACTGACCACTTGTCCACTGGACCCTTTAGGAAATTGGAAAATCAGGAGTTTATCGGGAAAAATGGTAAATCAAGAGTTCGGCAGGAGGAGGGGTGTTGGCAGGTATAACCTTTAAGCTAATTTCTTGGGTTTAAGCCTCAGAAAAATCATATCATCTCACCTAGTAATGAACTTCTTGGGTATGGGTGTTATCCCTGGCCACACACAGTTTCACATTGTTTACCTATTTAATGTAGTTAAAGGACAATTAAGTTTGGAGGAAAAGGAGGTAGTTCTATTTTACTGGTGATAGTATTCCGTTCTTATATTGACCATTATGCGCCAACGTGGGATCCCAGTAAATAATCCTAAAGTTGCATACAAATGTACTTTGTATCACATGATATACAAATACGAATACAAACAAATATGATGATAATACACAAATACACGCATTGTTTCACCTAATAAGCACAAGTACAGTAGCAGAATGTTCTCATGGCAGAATCATGCATACTGTAAATGTACAATAATACGGATCATCATAGCTAGCCAGGACAGGTCCAGGACCATCTAGTGGCAAATAAGGGCAGCTTAGATATAATGAGAGGGCCTGACATAAAGAGAGCAAAAGAACACAGTAATTCACTCAGTGAGAGTGTATGTGTGTGTGTGTGGGGGGGGGGTAATACGATGCCGTTCCCTAGCTCCAAATCAGAAATCCATTACAGCTCATTTATGTGTACCTAGGCTTTCTGTGCACAGATCTAATCCTGTCTCATCCAGTCGAACCTTATAGCTAGTGCAATGTGTGGTGACCTATTGGTACAAGTCCAGTCTGTACAACAGCTAGCATTGAACCGATAAGGTTTGGAGAAAACACAGGCCAAGATTAAGAAGGTTTTCAGAGCCGGGTCTGGTTGTGTCATGGTGGTTACACATATTATTTCTCAATGCTCTTTTTCACAGACCAAAGGCCTGGCAAAGGTTCCTGCCATGCGGTCTGACGGGTAGGTATACCTTGTGACTGCTGCTTGGGAATTTTCATCTTTGACTGATTCCTTGTCCGAGTTTCCATTTAGCAACCCTGTCATGTTTTCTAGCACCAATTCTTTTCCATCACATTTAACTGGGAAACAACATTTTCTAAATTATATATATTTTTTCCAGACTTACAGTAAATAAAACACATTTGAAAAACTATTTAGAAAAGTAGGACATCTTGTTCCAATGCATGCTGCAAAAAGAAAGGATAATCGCACCGCATAATAAAGAAAGGCCCCGTTGTACAATTACTCCGCAATCCGGGGGAAACTGAATTGTAAAAATGTTGCCCATTTGAATGGGAATGGGTCACATGGTCCGTCAATAGCAAATTCATGATCGAAGGCACGGGGGAAAAAAGGCAGAATCAGGCCCAAGGCCACCTCGATATGGTCCGTGCTCGTGACAAAGAGAGAGAGCACGTTTTATTAAAATCCATTTTCCTTGAAATGAGATCAGGAGTGTTTGGGGAACAAGCAGACACAGCAAATAAGTGCACTTAGTCTATTTCCCAACAGAAACGATCAATGTACTTCATGACATGAATATTTTAAAATATAAATGTGGATTTATATATTGAAGTAATAGGCATCTATCCATCTTCCAATGTGAATATCTGTAATTTATGACCCCAGGTTACTGGTAAGTAAATATCTCATATGTCTCATATTCATTACGTAAGGTTATATTATGTTCAGTAATGAACACCTTTCCTGAAGGTACTGTTGGAATCTCAGCGGTCTCACTAAGCAGCATATGTCTATCACTGTAGCATTACACATTTACACACATTGGCACAGTTTACAGTATGATTTCTGACTCATTAGTAGCCCTGTAATTTACCTTTGCTGTGCAACATTCCCTGCTAATTTAACATCCTCTTAATCTTTTACTATTAGTCGCTATGGCTTCTCATCCATTTCCTGTCATGTGACTTTTTAAATCCCCCCTCACACTTGTACCATCAGGATGGGCGCACAACACAACTGTCACAAGGAGTGACAGAGATTTAACTTAATCTGAACACACCAAAACATTGGCACAATGGCTGCGGGCAAACTGCTTGGGTGCAGGTAAAATGCAACCTACCCCATGTTCCAAAATCCAGGATAAGCCCCCCACAATACATTTCCAGTTTGTTTCTGCATCATTTAAAAAAAAGCATGGAAATCAGAAATCAGCAGATGCCCTTCCACGTGGCCACCGAGCGGCACGAACAAGGTGCAAGGTGAACAGGACACCAGCAACTGCGGTACGATATACCTAATACTGAAGGGTTTTGTAGCTCTAACATCAACGGAGCCTTAAATGACATAATATGTCAGCAGGTGGCACACTCTCTCCAACGGCGCACATCGAGAACAGTTATAGGCTCTACCCTCTGCATCCAACGGCGCTCTAATTTAATGAGGGAAACTAGTGGAAACCACGAAATGAAACATGAGTGAAATTGTACGCAAAGTGCACCCGCCCTCGAGCAGACCAGAGGAACAGGAGGAATCAAAAATGGATGAAGCGCTCAAGCCAAGCAGTATGTTCCTTACAGACACCTGCGGCCGACAGAGCGGGGTTTCAGATAGTGGGTAACGAGATGCCTGGGGCTGGCGATCGTTTGGAGAACGGGGCCCATTGTCCATGTTCAGAGCGCCCTAGATCGGCCCAGCAGGTGGGCCGGCCTGCCACACGGCTGTCCACGCTCATCTCGCGTGGCAGGAGGGCCGCCAGCCCCCCTCCCCCCTGTCTCCTCGCGGCTCAGGTGACGCTCTGTCCATCAGCGGCTATTGAGCCAGCTGTGCTCGGAGCAGGTGTTTGCAGTGGGCCGAGAGGCGGACAGCCATGAGAGAGAGACGCGCGGTAAACAGTGCGGAGTGACATCAGCATCACCACACCGCCCCTAAAAGACCTGTCACTCATCAACCAGCACTAATAAGCTCATACACATAACAATCCCTCCTACGACACAATGCAGTATTTAAAAGAAAAGATTCTAGCTGTAGGAAATGCTAATTTTTTTCCCCCGTCTTCAGTATTTTCATACCTGTTCTCTGTATGCAGAAGACAGAATCTCCAACCCAGAGATAACATTTATGACAAGGCAGAGTTTAAAACATCAGCAGCCAAATAAATCAGTTGATCCAGAAAAACTGTGGAGTTTCATATTTATTAGAATAACGTGATTTTGTTGAGGAATTAAAAATAAGAGAGAAGAAGAGTTTTAGGGTTAGATGAGCAGACAGAGATTGGGGCTCTGGTTTGCTCCACACTCTCCAGGAGACCCATCCTGTCTGAAACATGCTCACCGTCCGAAACATCTGCCATCGAGCAGATGAAAAAATAAAGAGACCTTCTGCTTCGATACATTCATTGCATATAAAGTATAAAAATGCTCCCCCAGTGCAGAAACGGAGCTTTATAGCCAACTCCGTTTTGATCATGGACATGTTACCCCCCTCTGATACAAAAGGGTGGGTAATTTCAGAACCGATGTACAGTCAGTCTAAGGAAGGCTGAAATAAATCCTTTCACTAAGTTGTATGACTGAGAACCTACATTTAAATAAATGCCTGTCGTCCTTACAAAAATAACGTTATATAAATGTCACTTCATTTCCAGCTTTTCTTGGATAATGGAGCAGATCATTTCACGGGGAGAAACATGCTTCGGTTTGGGGTATCTACTGGCGCTACTCAGCTGTACATTTTAGATGCTGGCATGCAGGGTGACAGACCCATCATCGAAAAACAGCAGGATGAACTTGGGCAGGACCCCATCCGAAACCCCACACCATCCCAAATGCAGGCAATAAGTCCCCCTCTGTTTCACACCCAGGCAGCTTGCATGCGTCTGCCTGTGGTTGACTGTCCATGCCGCTTAAAGCTACGCTCACTGTCTTTGGTCACAGGCTTCCTCGAACGTGCCGGCCGGCCGGATCCATTCAGGCCTGCGGTGTGGCGTCGCAGTGGTGACGAGGCTCGAACCGACAGCTGGGGCCCCGAGCGAAAGGACTTCTGCTAGGAGTCTGAAGCTGGATCCTCACTGGTGGACGCAGGAGCTCCAGAAGGTAAACTCCGTGGGCTGTGAAAGTGATCCGAGGGAGGTCCCTCCAGATTCCAGGAAACAGGAACGCCGAGCAGCATACGGGCGGAAGGTTCTGGCAAAGGGGGAAGGTCATAGGGGGAGCAGAAAGGGTCCCCTGGCTGCGAGCGGGGGGGTGAGCGCGAGCCCGCCACGCCCGCTGCTGATGAGGGGCACAGCAGATGCCGGAATGTTCCGGCGCTCTGTGTTGCCCCCTGGCCCGACTGGGGGCACTGTGCGCAGGCTGAGGAATGCTGGCCCCGAGCCGGGAGGCTGCCCACGCAGTGGCCAGGCCAGAACTGCAGGGCCTGGGGCGTGGAGATCGCCCTTTCCATCAGCAGCCTGAGACCCCGACCCAACTCCGCAACCTCCTCACCCAGGGCACTGACCTGAAAGAGGAGAACACATAGAGACACACCCTCAGGGGACCATCAGAACTTTCTGAGATACCACCTGGGTCTCATAAACCCACAACAGCAAGGATGGTCTATAGACAGTATTGGGTCTGGGGTGTCAAATAACAAGTGTGCTGATTTTCCTCACTTACAACAAAGATAATTAAGATGTTAAAACTGGGGTAGTGATTGTTTCCTTAAACTTAAATTACTGCCCATCTCCTCTGTGACTGAACTATTTTTAAACTCCTCCCGAGGTCTCTTAAGTAAAACGATGCGCCTTTGGTGCTCAGCGATCGGGTCACAGAACAGGAGATGTGCCAGGGCTGGCACGGGGTTGGTGCGGATTGCCGGGACGCCGCATGTACTATGAGACGCCGGGCCTTTCGGGCTGGCCTGCCGCGTTCACTGCCCGCCCCGGTGCCGGGAGCACCTTGAGGGCATAGAGTACAGGCGTGCTGCCCGGGCGCCAGCTGGCTCCATCACCGAGAGGGCTCACAGCCATCCATAACGACATGGGTGAGGGGGCCTGCACAACCACAAAGGGGCAATGCACGAGGGGAGCACATGGGTCCACCGGACCGGCCTTGGGTGTGGTTACTCCTCTCCTCATTTTACTGCTGCCACACATGCTGCCATATCTGTAAAATCAAAGGCCATCCCCACGGGCTTCCAGCATCTAATCGCGGTCCCCAGGTCTTCTGAGGCTTTCTTCTTAAATAACTCCCCTCCCTCCTTCCCCTAATCCCCCTGCTGTCTTTAAACAGTTAAAGGAACAGTGAAAGGGAAGAGAATCCATCTTGTTTCCAAATCGGCGAATGATTAAATAATGCAATGGGTGAGATAAAAAAACAGAGCAGGTAGCTTTACAGCTTTACCCCCCCAGTGGCGGTAGACGGCCAGCAGGGGTCGCCAGAGAGCAGACATGAACCTCCTGCATCATAATCACTTAACGAAGTGCCTGGACCCCACCCTCAAACAGGAAGCTTCTGGAGTGAGGGGGCAGCAGGCGGCCGTGGTGCCCAAAGCCCAGACGGTACGCCAGAGCCATGCCGAGAGAGGAAATGACATCGTTATGTTTGCCACGGAGCCACCACGGGAGGCATGGCGGGGAACCTTCCCGTCCATTCACCTGAATCCACGTGGCGGTGAAGCAGATGGACAGTTTCACAGTTTTAGCTCATAATCGCCCGCTCCGTAAGTGATATTTCTTTTATCAGCCGTTAAACTAAACACTGCGACCCTGTAAGCTGTTATGGAAAATTGACCGGAACCAGTGCACCACTGTCTAACAGATTTAATTTTACCAAACATTACATTTGTAATATAGAGACACACTTCTTATTCCAATTCATTAATTTCTTTCAAAAGTAAAGGCCCTCTGACACCTGACCTGACACTTTCCTCCCATCCCG
>JAODKL010000047.1:1628426-1647331 GCA_026780765.1 Petrocephalus schoutedeni
TTCTTATTCCAATTCATTAATTTCTTTCAAAAGTAAAGGCCCTCTGACACCTGACCTGACACTTTCCTCCCATCCCGTGGCTCAGCTCGTCACCCCTTTTATTTCGCTCTGCTGAGGGGAAAACAGTAGCGACTGAAATCATCCAGTTCACCGGCAGAGTGGTGCATCTGGATTACACATGTGGGCACACCTCTGCGAATTCTGGTGTCATGTCCCATCAGGGTAAATACAGCCCAGCACAGATGCTCTCACAACCTCCACACCTAAGAGGAGGATTCTGGTGGAACCCCGTGCTGGGAGCCAGCCTGTCCTCTCCGCGGTGTCTGAGCTCGCGGACCAGAAGGCCGCGAGTATGGCCCGGGTGAAACGGAGAGCCACCGCGGGTGACTCATCTGATAACACGAGAATAAAAGACCCCCCGCCCCCCCACCCCACCCGTCACCTGCGAACTGTCAAATCCACTTCCTAGAAAACTGGACAGAAATCCCAGAGATTCTGCCAGACTCCTGGGGTGAGGAGGCTTTTTCCATTATGATTATTTTTTAGCACATATAAACCCCCCCAAAGGGGGGGGGGGTGTCAGAAGGTGTTCTTGTTAGCCATGATTTCACTTTCAAACTGTCCTTAAAAAAGACCGAATCTGGAGCTCATTGCCTGCCCGGGCCCCACTTCCTTGGCGCACCGCAGCCCTGAACCCCTGTGGCTCGCGGCGTCGCCCACAGCCCCCGCCGGCCGCCTCGGCGTGGCCTACCTCCCGGCTCAGCTGACGTAACTCTCCTTTCGTTTCCTCGACTTTCGCTGCCAGATCCTCTGTGCTAACCATGCTAACCGTACCTAGAATATCTGAGGTAAAAAAAAAAAAACAAGAAAAAACAGACCTTTTATGTGTAACGTGTTGCTTCGGAAACACATTAATGGGTACTAGACACCTCTTAAATTCTCAGGAATGGAAACAGTAAAAGAAAATACACAGTCACACAAAGATAGAGTCTAACCGGCGTGGTAAAATCACCTGCAGTGTGTGAAGAATTAGTTGCCCGGTGCTGTCGGCTTGGGGAGTCCCTACAGGCTGAGGAATCATCAGCTCCATTGTTATCTTCTGTACCATCCACAATTCTACATGGCAACACAGACCTACAGCATGAACAACACTCCCTACCTGCTTCTAAATTCAGCTGTGTACATGGTAGACTGCTCCATGCTCCTCGAACTTCATTTCGAGCATCTAATTAGATTTTTCTTATTGCGCCCCCTAAAGGTCACCAGTTGATAAGACACCTTGGGCCAACCAGGGGGACAGTGACAAAGGGACATCACCTGGGGCTGAGATCTGAGGGGTCGAGGCCATTGACGTTGACATGGTGAGCATCAGGATTCTTGGACGGGTTCCCGTTGTTTCTGTCCTGTGACGGCTCCGGCATGCTGGAGGACTTCCCCACGCACCTGTCCCTGTGCCTCTCCAGGTCCAGAGAGAGCGGAGTGGACTCGTCTTCCTCCTCGTCCTCCTCCTGGGCCTCTATAATGGACGCGTAGTGCTTGATAATTCTCCCGTTGCCTTTTCCATCCGTCTGGAGATGGAAATCAATGCCAGTTGCTCACAAACGGGATGAATGACCGACCAAGGAAGCTACGTTCTCACACATGATTAAACGTTTAGAAATAAAAATGATAACCAACCACGTTCTGCATCCGTTGTTCACAATTTCATATTTCATGCACAAATGCATTAATTTATGATATGCATGTCATGTACTCATTCACCCAACCATTGTCTATGTCCATTTATCCAGTACAGGGTCAAGCTGAGCCAATTCCAGTCATCACAGGGGCACCTTGTGCAGAATGCCAGCCCATCATGGGGTACATGCTCACAACAAGAATCCATCCAATGATCCACGGGAGCCACGTGCCATATTTGTACGTTAAGATGATTTCAGATTATTAGGGAAGCTGAATAAGTCAGTGGACCTGATTGAAAGCAGGCTGTTAATGACACAGGGATCTATGGCCCAACTATGAGCAATGCCATGGGAGTGCTGTATGATTCAGGCGATTAAGGCGCTGTGCCTATGACTGCTGCTTCAAAATCCCAGGGTCGGCAGAGCGATTTTGTCATTGGGCCCTTCAGTGAGGCCCTTAACCCCAGCTGCTCCAGGGACCGTCTGATCCTGCTTTCTCAACTGTACGTCATTTAGAATAAAAGTATAAATTAATATAATGCAAATGTACTATAAGTAAGATAATGTATGCATGCACAAAGGAATAAAATACCATCCATCTTCCATAATAACTTATCCAATGCAGGGTCATGATCAGCCTAGAGTGTATCCCAGAATGCACTGGGCCAAAATACCGCCCCTCTTATTTAGGGTCATGGATGTACATTGTGGATAATTATAACTGGCATGTATTGTGATTAAGCATAAAATGAAGATTGTCTAGAAGGGTGGCACCTTCCTACAGAGGAGCAATTTTCAGAAAAGCTGCCTGTGAGCGTCCAGAGGCTGCTGCAAGGCAGGGGTGACACGGGCATTTAACGGGCCTGATCATGTTCCAGTACTGTGACCTTTAGTACCGCTGGACGGTCAGGAAGGTGAACCTAACCAGGCGAGACAGGGCGTGGGCTTGGCAAGGAGGGTGTCAACTGCGAGGAGAGGATGAAAGCTGCAGTAACGAGGGATGAAAAGGTCCTCGGGAAAAAAAACGAGTGAAAATACTCATTTGTTCCAAGGCTGAGAACCCCTGGCAGAAAACTGGTAGGCTCATTAGCAACCGGGATTAATTATTTTTGCTTCAGTGGGTTTTGCATCAGGTTAAGATGGTCATGGGTAATTAATTAAGGTCACTGGTGTGAACAATGACACTGATCCAGTAATGGCCTGGAATAACAGTATTTTTTTTAACGGTTTCATTGAGCAAAACTTTTTATGCGATAATTGCTTACAAAAAAAAAAAAACCCGAATGATTTTCATTTGAATTAGATCCTTATTTAAAATATTTCGGTCTGAATTGCCCTTTAAAATCCCACGCTGATTTGGAGGAGACCATTGCCTCAGAAGATTCTGAAAGGCTACAGCAGAAGGTGTAAAACAACAAATTTTGAAGTTTATGCAATAACAAAATGTTTCGAAATGCACGATGCGCCATAGATGATGTGATCCCCAAATCCTTTGCAATATTATGTTAAGGAACGTTGTTCTTAAAGTGTTGCACTATTTGCCTACGCAGTCTTTCACAGAGTGGTAATCTTCTCTGCATCTTCACTGCACAGAGACTCTGACTCTCTCTGGCTCTTTCTATATCAAATGATCTTACTGACCTGTTGCCAATTAACCTAATTAGTTTTGAGATACTCAAGCAGGTGGTTTGTTTTAGCAACTACACTAAGTTTTACACAAATTTTCCAGTCTTTTGTTATCCCTGGCGCAACTTTTTTGAAATGTGTTGCTGGCATCAAACTCCACTTCTATTTATCTGCCATAAAAGAAAAACTTTTCTCAGTTTCAACATTTGATATGTTGTCTTTGTTCTATTTTCAACTAAATATGGGTTTATATGATTTGCATAACATTGCATTCTGTGTTTACTTACATTTTACACAGCGTTGAATTTTCTTTTTTGGGATGTATGGGGTGATATTGTGACTTATTTGTTATTGGTTAACACTCTGGCAGGGTTGTGGGTTCGAATCCTAGCTCTCCTTGTTGTTTTCCCATTTTCTGTATGGGTTCTTGAACATACAGTATCAGTCAAAAGTCTGGACACACTTGCTTTGTCTCTATTTTAGCTATGTGTTTCACCTCACGGTAAAAGACCTCAAGGCAATGTGATACATATTAAATATTGCAATGTCCAAGAGAAGTGTTCAACATCTCAACATGTTCTCACATATCAGACTGCAAAATAGCCCCATTTGGTTTTGTTGACAGCATTGCAGACGTTTGGCATTCTTTCGACCAGCTTCCAGATGTAGCCACCTGGAACGCCTCTCCAACAGACCTGAAGGAGGTTCCACAAGATCTGGGCACAAGTTGGCTACCATGCTCTTGTGCTTCAACTCACACCCGCTGTATAGAGTGGAGGTCAGGGTATTGTGGGAGCCAGGTCCTCTTTTGGAGCACTCGGTCTGTTTCCTAAGATAATATAGTAATTACATAACATCGTGATATGCTTAGGCTCATTGAAAAACAAATGATTTTTTTAGTAGGTGTGTCAGGACTTTTGCCTGGTACTGTTTGTACATAAAATACATTTCCAGGGAAATGCATTAAATTGTATTAGTTTTTGATGTTCCTTCGGAACTGAGCTCTGATCTGTGCCAGCTGATTGAGGACATGTGGAAACAGTCCCTTTATATATCGCTCCATAATTTCAGCATAAAATGGTTTTCATTTTTCCCCTTTTGAATAATGGATGATCTCTTTACAGCAGAGGATAATTCAGTGCAAAAATTATAATGCCGCTTACGCTCACTTTAAATATTCCCTCCACTTAATCTCTCTCCTGCTTCAATATCCACAATTAATTCTTTAACCGGGAACATCATTGTCTATTAGAGCTACTTTTGGCACTGATATTATGGGTCTTTGAGTAGCCAATGATGTAATCACTACTGTAATGATCTTATTGGTCTTTAAGTAGTCAATAATGTAATCACTACTGTAAATATACTATACAGGACATGTGGACGTATTTCATGCACAAATACATTAATTTATGCTGCATATAGCCATCATCCAGTACAGTAGGGGAAAAGGTTACAATTTATGCATGTTCCCTGGGATTCAAACGCACAACATTCGCATAGTAAGGATAAGGAGCTACTTGTTGAGATACAGGAGTGATGAGCCTAAACCCTATCCCAGGAAGCACAGGGCACTAGGTAGAAATGGGATCCCAGGTAGTTCCAAGGTACACCGACCGTGCGGACCAGCTCTCTGACCAGTTGTATTGTATGTACTGTATGCTGTACGAGAACTGTGGCAATGGCAACGGCAGCGCGGCGTCTTAACACCGAGCATCTCATCTCACATAACCCTCAGTCTCAGTCTCGGTCTCAGTCTCAGTCTCGGTCTCAGTCTCAGTCTCAGTCTCGGTCTCGGTCTCAGTCTCACCCTCAGTCTCAGTCTGGGTCTCGGTCTCAGTCTCAGTCTCGTTCCAGCCGTCGGTTAGTATTCATCACACTCACGTTTGCAATCTCCAAGTACACATATTTCATCCATAAATCTGTACTTTATTTCGCTCCCCATAGTATACGATGTTGAAAAAAAGGAAGAGCATCACGTCACCATGAATATAGGCCAAGAAACAAAAGAAGGCTATCGATCTTGAGATGAAAATGAAGATCATAAGCGACTGTTAAGCTGGAACGAAAGTTAAAGTGATAGCCCGTGACTTGGAGCTTGCGCATTCAACCATTTCAGTGATCTTGAAGAATAAGATAAAAGATTAGCTATTAGATTAAAACCATATATAAAGATGGTTGACACAAACCCACTACCAGTACAGTATGCTTCATATATCGCCTCGCTTAAGGGACGGCTTGTTTAATGACCTAGTCGTGAGAATGGAACTCAGTTGTCAAGTGAGGAGTGTCTGTATTTGGATGAATAGAGACACAGATTCGCCTGAACGCATGTTTTTGGGTTGTGGGCAGGAACTGAAGTAGCCAGAGGTAGCCAAACACAGGCAAGAGTCTGACCCCCGACCCCAAGGGTGTAAGGTCATGCGGCCCCTTATTGGGGCCACTCTTATATGGAAGCGCGATGATGCAAAACCGGCTGGAACCAACTGCTTTGCTGACCGTACCTGAGGCAGGGAGGCTTTGCTTGACCATCTTGACATCACCTGCAACAAAATCAAAATTTCATCACAAAACAGAGCTGCAGCCCCTTTAAGTGGGTAAATCTTACTGGGCTATGCGTTTATTATGACACTCACACTGCCTAAAAGGCAGGTGTGGGACAAATAATCCATTTACTGTGCAGATTTTAAAAAATGACTATAGCTACTTAAAATGCCTCTCCACAAGTGGAAAAAGATGACTGCTCTCCGAAGAGATTAATTTGACAAAGATGTGTCAGGTCTCTTCCTGGCTTCACTTTGCACATTTCAGCTTTAGTTTAGGGATGATATGAAATAGCTTCATTCCAAACAAGGTCAAATACATGTGCATAAATATGTTTGTTTATTTATTTTTTTTTTAAAAAGCACCGAAAGTGGAACAGTTTGGGGGAAAAAAAACAAGCAAATATCAGCAGCAGCTCCTCAGCAGTTGACGACACGGCCAAGAGCTAAGGGCAGGCGCTAGCCTCGATTCGCTGTCATTTCCAAGAAACCAGAATGAGTTTATACATCCGGAAGTGAAGCCCAAGGCAAGCCTCACCATCCCCCGGGACAAAGTGAAATTGTCTTGCTAATTCGGAACTCACTCAGAAAATGCCAATCAGATCATGGCCACCGCCTATGTTGCCTGATGGGTTGACCAGCACTGCTACAGCCATACAAAGGCAAAATGCAGCAACCACATATTTTATGAAAACTAAATTGAATGTGTTTCTTGGAGTCTGTTTTATCTTCTGACAAGAAAATCTAGATATTGAGCAAGTTCATCAGCATTTACCTACCTACTACACCAAGCACATGGTCACATAGAAAAATATTTTTTGAACTCCCCACCCCCTTAAAATTAATGGTACCCCCCCATTACCCACCCTGCCCCCTCCTCCTCGTTCTTCCCATTCAGCCAGAGGGTGGGGCCAGAACTACACATACAGACAGGCAGTCACAGTGTCCTAGCCCAATGTTCTCAGTTTCAGTGTCAGCGTAGTTACGGTGTTTTGCCTTTGTGGGGCAGCGTCCATCAGCACGACTGTCACTATCACACTCAATCTGGGAAGACGATACTTGCGTGAGTCTCGTGGCCCTCCCGTAGGTTGTAGGTCAGGTCATGCTGGATGTCCTGCACGAATCGCTGGGAGTACTCGGGGTAAAGGTCCAGCACCTCATAGAGGCCCTTCAGGCTGATGCACTGCAGGTCACAGTAGGTCAGGGCCTTGACGTCCGCATTGGTCTTGATCACCCGATCGTCGACGGCCATGTTTGCTCCGATCAGGTCACCTTTTCCTGGAAAGGAGAATTCATTTTTTAAGAATGTTCACCTGGAGGTAGAGAAATGGCCAATCTGGCTTCTTCAGTCATCTGTTCCTCACCGCAGGCGCCCTCTTACAAAACGACGCTATTTGCTAAGCCGGTAGCAGTGACCCCTTCATCCCGCTACGTCCGCGGCCTCCCACAGGCCGCCTGCCGCAGATGTTCTCTGACAAGCCCGGTGGCGACGGCGATTTTAGCGGCAGAGAATCTCTGGCTGAATCGACCGGTGTCAGGATGACCTTCTTGCGCGGCTCTCCTTCGCGCTCCAGCACACCGGGAGGCACCGTTAGCAGTCACGATTCACGGCACCCTCGCGGAAAAACCGCGGACATATGCCAGTGCACAGTTTCTACATCTCGATTCTGCCTCGTATGAAACGCTTTACAAGATCTGTGAGGTTAAGGCCAAATTCACAGCGCAGTCATTTTAGCACATCAAAGAAATAATAATAATTAAAAAACACAAATACATATATAAATCCATCCAGTTGTACATGGTCGCGGTGAGCCTGGAGCCTATCCCAGAATGCACAGGGAAGGGGCACCCTGAACAAGCTTCCCATCCATCGCAGCCATATGGGCAAATAACATAATAAAATCCAGACCCCTTCAGCATGTCCAGGCAAACAGACCTACTTGAACAGATTTTATAAGATGTAATTACAGTTTTGGACAAGTCTACAATCGATGACCTCCCCCAAACTGCCCACCCTCTTCCCCAGGCCAAGGACCAGCGCCCCCTCCCTACCCAGGATGGCCAGCACCATGCCGCCTTTCAGCACCTCCATGGAGCCCGAGCAGACGAAGAAGATGGCCTGCAGGGCGTCGCCCTGCCGCAGGAGGTACTCGCCCGGGGCGCAGAAGGACGTCTTGATGTGGAGCGAGAGGGAGCGCAGGCACCCCCTGCTGGCCGAGGCGAAGAGAGACAGCTGGAGGATCTCCTTGTTCAGATGCATGGTGATGTCAGAGCGCAGCTCGTCAGGAAAGTCCTTCAGCAGCTGAGTATATTGATAAAAAATGCACCTTTGAGGACAATCCTCCCCCCATCGTCTGCATGACACATCTCACAGTAACGCCCACTAATAGCACGTGCTTTTCTTTTTTTTTTTTGCGAAAACAGAGTCAGTCAACTGAAGAGCAAAGTTCCAAAACTCAGTCCATATTTTGTTGTTTTTGAGGTCGGCAATGATCTATAGTCAGCATTCCTCATCATAGGTGACAGAATCGGGAACCAAAAACTCATTCATTCCTCATGCAGTCCAATGACAAACTTTAGTAAGATTTACAAAATTTCAAGAAGTCTACAAGAAATTTCGCAAAAATGTATCCCATGGACTGAGGAACTTTTGGAACCTTGCTCTTCAGTTGGGGGTTCAGGATTTTGCCTGAATGGCCAACAATGACATCACTCTATAAACCTGGGCATCTGAACTGGCAACAGCACCCTAACCCACTGAGCCACACATAGCTCCCCAACACGGCCCCTGGGCTAGAATGGAACCCATGGTCTAAGGACGGCTGACATTACACTTCTACAGTCCCACCAGCTGCGCCACCAAAATTGTCCTTAAATCCCATCGGGGGTTGATGCACGATATATCCAAGCAGTCAAGGTCACCCTTGCCGCGTGCCTCTGCGGAGACGGCTCTCGCTGCCTCAGGGGAAAGCTATTGATCTGTCGTTAGGACTCATGCTTTCTTCATAAAGGAACTTGTGGAGAGGAACGATCCCTAATAGGCTTCACACTGTAAACAGAGCTACTGATAAATGAACTCCGCTGCCGTTTTAATGTTCTCTTCCACCGGGGATCAATAATTCAGCTTGAAAGTCGCCTGGACGCGCCACAGCGAGAGGCGGAAGCTTAAGGTTACGCCTGGGAATTCGCCCCTTATTTCTCAACAGGTAGCTGACGCATTATCAGACATGGGTCTTATTTCTCTTATATCTTATATCAAAAATAGATACACTTTAATTTAGGAAGCACCAAATCTGTCAAAGTACATGATCAATGATTCATATAACCCAGCTCTGCCATAATCAAGATTCATATTCATAATTCATCATATGCTTGAATCATATTCAACTTTAAACTCTTTCAACCCCCCGATTTAATCAGCCTAGGCGGCTCTAAAGGTGAGACGGGGCTCATATTTCATTCGACATGTCACCGGAGGGAGGTTGTAGAGTGTGTCTGGGGCAGGGGGTGCGGAAATGGGGCAAGGTCGGAGGAGCGCCAGAGGGCACCTCGTTGGAGTCGATGCCGTGGTTGACGGACCAGGTGGTCTGGAAGTACTCCAGCATGCGCTGCTTGAGCTGCTGGGGCAGATGGTGCACCCTGATGAAGTCCTTCAGATCCTTGGTGCGGGTGTGGTAGAGCGACCAGCGGGAGTACATGCGCTGGATGATGGCCGTCACGTTGCCGAACACCAGGGCGTGCATCAGCGCTGCGGGAGGGGGAGCATGCACAGGGAGGCTGTCAGCGTTATGAGAGGACTTCCCCCAAACACCCTCTAGCTGGCCAATGGTAAATCCTCCTGGGTTTATTCTGATCACAGATTTCAGATAACCACATTCAATAAGAACCATAAACAACCCATCGACATAGGCAGCCGCCTAGGGCGCCATGGACTTCGGGAGCGCTGACTCAAAACCCAAAGTCTTGTATTTGGGTTGTTTGTTTGTGGTTAAGGTTAGGGATGGGTAGGGATTTAGAGTGTTGCGATTGGGATTAGGGATTTTCCCATAGAAATTAATGAACAGTCCCCATTTAGATAGGTACACAGGTCTGTGTGTGTGTGCGTGTTCACAGGTAATTCATGTACCCTACGCTTTCAAAAACATTTTACAACATGAGCTCCACCAGGAAAAAGCTGGCACCTGTCCATTCGTGTGCTTTTACAGGCATTCACGACATGTGGATTGTTACCGAGGCAACGGGGATGGGCGTCACATGAGTTGGTGTGATTAAAAGACATAAATCATTATAAGGCCTGTATTATAGAGGATTACAAATGACCCGTAGATTAACAGACACCGCCTGCTATCTGCAAAAGAAACTAAAATGTGTTATAAGTTTGCTTAAAGTGAAGTTTAACCTTTAATTCTAAGACTACAGATAAGAGTGATGATAGATGACTGTTTTCATGGTGGTGATACTGAAGTGTGTTACTCCTGCAGAGCCCGGACAGATGTTCCCCTGACCTCCAATCAGCATGGTGCAGATGGAGAAGATCTTCTCAGCATCGGTGTTGGCTGACACATTGCCGAAACCCACGCTGGTGAGGCTGCTGAGCGTGAAGTAAAGCGAGGCGATGTAGACGCTCCGCAGCGAAGGCCCTGCTGTGCCATTGGCGCCACCCTCGTACGGAGCCTCCAGCCGCTTCCCCAACTCGTGCAGCCAGCCTGCCAGCCAATCAGCAAACGGGGACAAGATGGGCCTGGGAAGGGGGAGGAGCCCCGTGCTCTGCCTGTAGGTGGTACTAAACGGGCAAAGGCTTGGCGCGCTTCCAGAACGATATTGAATGAATTGATACACGGGGGGCAAGCCAGGGAGCTGGCCAGAGAGGGATGCAAAATTTCCCACTTGCCAGCATAACCTTGTTTTGAGTAACTTTCCACTTTTAATCCTGGATGAAGCGTTTACTTTATGCAAATGAGGCTCCCATTTTCAGACTAGAGGGTTTGTCCTCCTGCACGGGTTCGAGCTGGGCTATGGGACTCGTCTGAGAAACAGAGCAAGTGACACGTGCGAGTACAAAATGGGACAGTTAGGGCTCGGGACCTGGCGGGAGGAACAGGCCTGCATCCAGCCAATTACGGAAATACACATTTGCTTCCAGTGTATTCTAAAAATTCAAGCTAACCTAATACAAGCCTTGTGTATATACATAGATAGCATGCAATTTACGAGTCCAATTTACGGGTCCAATTAGGTCCAATTAGGGCCAAGAGTCATGTAAAGAGTGATATCTGAGGGGACGGGATGCGACAGGCCACCGCGGATGGTCGACGGACCCTCACCGATGTCCCAGGAGAAGCCGTTAGACTCCATCTCCTTCTTGCCGATGACATACCAGATGCAGGCCATCCAGTGGGCCAGCAGAGCGAACATGGACATGAGGAGCGTCAGCACCACCGTGCTGTGTTGCGAGTAGCGGTCCATCTTCTGGAGCAGCCGCAAAAGCCGAAGGAGCCTCACCGTCTTCAAAAGGTGAACCACGGACACCTGCATGGGGGCAGAGCGTGGGGCCTGAGACTGAGGCCTGTGCCGAATTAAAACACTCCCACATGGGACACATGGGAGTATACAGGGGTGGGGCCACAAGGGCACTGGGCCCAGCCGAAATCTGATTGGCCCCCAGAGTGCCCCTCCCCTGTCACTCACTAACTCAAAACACATGATTGGCTAATGATAAGGTTGGCCAATCTGCATAAATTATAGCCTTATGCCACCCACCTTAAAAAATCCTAGAATCACCCCAGACATCACAGTCCTCCGACTATGGAGGACATGACTTTGCAACGACTCTTATGCTTTCCCTGGGCCTCAAATTAGTTCCTCATTAAAAATCACATTACCCCCACTTCACCTTCAATCCATAACCTTGTTTAAACATAGTTCTAAAGTGCTGATGCTGCCTGGACCTTAAAAAAGCAGATAATACGTCAAGCCAGCTAACGAGCTGCGGTGCGTCTGAATCACCCGTAAATCAGCCGGGGCCCAAAACAGCCAGTCGTCCGCCCAAAGTCTGTTAGGGGGCGGCTTGGCCACATGCATGTGAGTTGCTGGCACTGACGAGGAGAGAGGGACTTTATTACAGACTCTTGCATACAGCGGTTAGCGGGGCAGTGTGCCTGAGCCAGTGCTCTGTCTGGAAAATCTGGGCTGCCTGCATTGTGGAGCTGAGGAACAGGCTGGCCCTTCTGTCACATCTAGCTCCCCCACCCCCCCCCCCCCCCCACCAGAGTCTACCGCAGTCTGGAGAAGCTGAATTTAGGCTGCATAATAGGAAATGCCAAGCGCCCCCAGAGGCGGGGCAGTAATACCCAGGGACCTCCGGCTCAGGCCATAATTGCCAACCCCAAGATTCTGCGAGACGTCCCGGAGAACGCTGACGGCCATATTTCATCACACCGGACACCGGAGACCAGCACCGGCCCAGGCCCACTGTAATTAGGCTCGGTGGAACAGGGCGGCATTTGATTTCCTGTTCTTCCTGTGGGGGGGGGGGGGGGGGAGGTGGCATTGATCAGGGAACAGGTCTGATGTGGAGAGGAAAGAGTTGCACCCCTGGAAACCACATTCCCCTTCCAGGGAAATGGTGCAGCCTGCCCTGTAGCAGCACGACAATGGAATTCTGGGAAAAAAACAGGCTTTACATTCTGGGCTCGTCTTGAAACAGCTTGCTGCTGATAAACGTAGATTTAATAGCGTTCTACTAAAATTAGCCGACATTAGTCACCAGTTATAAACAGTTCCCATAAATATAAAGATACCATAGATGTTTCAGAGTTAATTTATCAGCAGAGCTGCTTCCATGCTTCCTGGCATCCCAGGGATCACTGCTGACAGGCTGAAGTGTTACCAAATTAGAAACTGGAGGATTACCCCCCCCCCCCTCCGCTGCCTTGCCCCTAAACACACCGTAGCAGGTAGCAGGCGCTGGGGATGGATGACACCACAGGATTTCTTTTCGATCTGATTCAGTCCAATGCCCAGGTCGGTGTGGCCACTACCGATCACAATCAGGCCCCGTATCAGGCCCCGTATCAGGCCCCGAATAAGGCCCCGTATGAGGCCCCGTATCAGGCCCCGTATCAGGCCCCAAATCAGGCCCCGAATCAAGCTCCGTATCAGGCCCCGAATCAGGCCCCGTATCAGGTCCCGAATCTGGCCCCGTATCAGACCCCGTATCAGGCCCCGTATCAGGCCCCGAATCAGGCCCCGTATCAGACCCCGTTCACTCCCCCTCCTTCTGCCAGTACTAGTTCAAGCCCTTCTCCCTACAATAATATAAATATTAAAATTACCAAGTCAAAACAAAAAAACAATATTTGAACGTAATTCCCAAAATGAAATATTCGGATTGCAAAGAATCGATATTTCCGTACTGAGCCAGGCGTGCTCGACGGGTACCCACCACGCTGACTTTGAAAGCGTAGAGGAGGTCGAAGGGAAGGGCCGCCACCAGGTCGATCACGAACCACGTGGTGACGTAGTGGACGCAGATCAGCCGCGCCTCGAAGATCACCTGGCCGGACTTGCTGACGTAGGTGGTGCGGAAACTGAAGATTATGTCTGTTTGTGGAGGACGGCAAGTTTTAATGGCATGTTTGACACAGCCGGGAGGAGGGGGGATCATGATTGCTTTAGTTAAAAATATGTCAAATAAATATATAATATAGAACAACCATCACTGAGAGTCTTTCTTTATGCATTTATTTTCCAGCAAGATACTGGACCCAATTCAGAATCTATGGTTGCACAGAAATGCCCATGTACAGCTGACATTCAAGCGCTCCACCCTCTTTTCACTCATCAAATCAGCTCGCACGAGATAGGAGGGCTAAGTGCTGATTGGTGGAGCAGTATGACTGTCATCACCAGCAACCAGGGACTCATTTTTCCTGAGGGCACTTTAGGTATAAATCCTACTCTATTGGATTTCTTTGGCATGGTGAGGCTGATTTATTTATTTAGCGGACAAACAGACGCTTGGGAGGGGTCAGAGAGCAGGGTCAGCCAGCATCCAGTATCCCTGGAGTAACTGGGATTAAAGGCCTTGGTCAAGGGCCCAAAAGAGATTTGATTACTCTGCTGACCGTGGGATTTGAACCCATGACCTTCCAGACACAGATCCCAAACCTACTGAATTACCACTTCATGTTCACTGTTTAAAACAGTGAAGACACTCAAAAGCCAAGGAACCAACCTGCTCCAAAACTTTTCATAGTACTGATTTCAGTCCCCAGTCAATTATATAGAGGCATTTGATGGAGGATAGACTTATATTTTACAAATGATGTATAATGTTTATCTGACCTATTATAAAGAGTATCTCCACAGCAATGTCACTGACGGTGGTGCTCCGCGTCAGGTCGTCGTCGCCGATGAAGCAGACGTTGTAGGGGACAGTGACGGCCACGTAGAAGGTGGCCAGTAAGATCAGCCAGTCCCAGCCCGCCTTGAAGGTGCTGTAGTGTAGCAGGATGAATTTGGACTTCTTGGCATCCGCCACCTTGTACTCGGGGAGCGCTGGCGCGTCGCCGAAGACGTTCTGCCAGGTAAAGGCGGGAAACAAAGAAAAAAAAAAGCTTGTGTTTTATCGCTCTCTGAATATCAGCAAAGAGTGGCATAAAAGCATCTGACTTTGTATTTTTTATAATTCCAATATAACTTTTTCGAAAACAACGGGACCGCCAGAGCTTTAATGTAGTGGCGTGTAATTTAATTTAATCGAAGGTACAGGGCTTGTTCTCACTGCTGTCGCGTTGATTTGTTCGCGAGCCTCTCATGCGATGGCGAGGGGTGATTATATTATTTTGAGTGACACACTTGGCCCCCGCCTGACTGACTGGCAGAGTTTTGTTAAACTGACAGATAGAGAGATCGAGAGCAGGGGGGTGGGGGGTCGGCTGTGAGCGGTGCTCATTAACAGCGCGCCAGACCGCCGTGCCGGGGGTTTGATTGGTTCTGTGGCCTTGCGCGTCTTTGGCGGGAGGGAGCTCAATTTTAGCGGAATAGTAATTTTGCAAACTAGTCCTCTTACCAGGTAATGATGCTCGCGATGGCAATCATGATTTTAGGCTCTGTTGTGATTATTTTGAGCTCTGCAGGTAAAGGTTCACTTTGTTTAAATAAAATAATGTTCTGGCTTCTTTTTTACTGGTAAGCCATCTTCCTCCACTGCCCCCCCCCCACCCCCAAACAGATACTCTGAGTCTCACACACACAGTGGTCAGCATCTTATATAAAATCTTTTTCTTGAAGGGTTTTTTTGTGAGATTCTGCGCCCGTGGCATACTCGGGCACGAAGCCGTCATTATCATGCAGACACGCACTTTATTCAGCTTAATCTTGCCCTCCTTCTGCCGGTTGTGCAGGTGCCCGGAGATGTGGTACAGCACGGCGCTGCTGCGGAGCCTGGCCGAGCCAAAGGGGGACCCCGTCTTCACTCTCCCCCTGTGTTTCTCTGGGGGGGGGGGGAGGAAAGGTGAAGCGCACAGCCCAGGGACACTGTAGGCTGCTGTCCAACATGCAGCAAATCAAACGACATGGTGGATCATTGCCAGCTAAGAAATAAGAAGTAAATGTCCACTGAATCCCATGTCTTATGAGTACAGAAAAGGGTGTGTAAGATTAATCTCCTTGTGTCATTGAAAATGATCCAATCTTTTCAGGTATAAAAATCACACACACACACACACATATATATTTATATATATACACATACTGTACATAGACACACACACACTTTAATCTAGTACATTTTAAATTATAGGATTTGTCAACAACAATAATTTAAATATGAAATGTTAACAGAGTTTATCCTGATGTCCTCAAGCGTCCTGCGTTCCAGTGGCCCTGTCCTGGAAAAGTAGGATGGATGAGTTTTAACAGGTTTTCAGACCATTAGCTCTGTTTTGTTTTTGTAATGTGGTCCCTGGATCATTCAGCAATGTCAGTGAACTGGACACTAATAGCAGGAGACGCGGATTCAGGCAGGTGCAGGCACTGCAGACACGGAGATGCCTAATGAGGGAATTGCAGATTTCCGTGAGGAGGAAGCAGTGGGATTAAATATGGTTACAGTGGATCTCCAGCGAGGCTGGCTCCAGCGTTTATCGAGAGAGGCTTCCATCTGCGTCCCCCATCAGTCGTCTGATGCAATGCCGTGAATGCAGCTCGGTCGGCATTTATCCCTGGAAAGTTTTGCCTTTGTGAATATTATGGTGATCATCTGCTGCTCTTAGGGGGATGAAGTGGACAGAGTCAGGGGAGGCTGCACAGAAGCCAGAAATCACCCGAAAACCCGCGAGCAGCCAGGGAGGCGAGGTGGGGGTGGGGGGCTCTGAACTGGTAATGAATTTCCCTTCACTTTATAACCACCGAGGCTGACTAGAATAACGTGTGGGGGGGGTGCCCCTGCTCCCCTCCTTGTTCATTCTCAGGATGAAAGCAGGGCAGATGAATGGTGTCCCGCAGACGCCGCTTATCTGGGTCAGCCCGACTGCTGTTGGATTTCCTGTTACCTCAAGTGCATTTCGTGACCCCCTAGATAAAGAAAAAACGAATGTTTTTGGACACTGCCCGCCGTCATCATGGTACTCAGACTTTTACACCTATGTAGTAATTCCCCCGGAGGCCTAATTTCCGAGGCAGCCTAGAACGTGGAACGGCGTGAGCATGCCGGCCGATATTACCACAGAATATTCTAAAATAAGGACGAATAATGAAGCAGATATGGATTTCAGTCTCTCGTCTAGTAGGTTGGCGGTGATCCTTGGCCAACTTGCGAGAAATTGGACGATAAATCTTCTAGCGTGTGTAACACCAGGATAAACAAAATCATTATTAATGACACAAAAACTGACCGTCCCTCTTGTCTTCTGGAACAATCTTAACCTTCGTGTCAGTGATGTCCTTGAAGGAAGCCAGGAAAAGTACCACCTCCCCCTTCTCGTTCTTGATAGGGACGATGTCCAGCAAGCACCAGAACAGCGAACCTGTGGTTGGGCGCATACACAGATACACAAAATCACGCCTCACGCCTTTCATATTAGAATTTTAGATGCGCAGAGGGTAACAATGGTGCCACCTGGCATGGTTCAAAGGTCAGCGGGTGCCGCGTGTGGGGTGGCCTAGCTCAGCCCCCGGGGACGCTCCCCGGGGGGGCCTGATCCTTTAAATACATCAGTAGCCTTTTTTCCAGCTCTCAGCGCGCTACATTCTTCTCCGGGTCGATCGATAATTCTCAGCTGCTATCTAGGCTGACCTTTATCGGCAGCTCTGGCCATGTCCTTTGACGGCCATCGCAGGGCTTCCTGCAGCTGGGGCACGATTTGGCGGCAAAGCACTCGAGCAGGCCTCCAACACCGGCGGTCAAAACTGTGCGGCGTGCCATAAGAAAACTTTCTACTTTCCCTTCCTGTGGCCGACGGGACCTCTGGCGTCTCGGCTTGACATGGACTTTAAAGATAAAAACAGCTGATGAGCTCTTCTTTTCATGCGAATTCTGCCCTATTCTTAATACACGGTCGGGGAGAATTACGCACTAGAACCAGACTTACTACGAGCACATGAAGATGTGTTTGATTGCGCACGCAGAGGGATAATGCTATCCTATAATGCAAACCTCGCTTGATAGCGACAGACCGTTAAATTTCGGGCCCATTACATTTACTGGCCCATTTTCTGCTTCTCCATCTGTGCGTCGTGTTTTTTTTTTTATACGATGGGGTGCGGCCCTATCCGGAGGAGAACGGGCAGGCATTAAAGTCGGCGGCATCACGGAAAAGAGAGAAGAATTAGCATAAACGAAACCTGGCAATTACTGCAATTCGGAGGGAGCGATTCTGGGCAGCCCGATGTAAGAAACGCTTTCTGCGCTATAGGTTTGGATGCGGGACACGGCCGCTTCGGTATTCCTTTTATAAGCTCGGTAGATGGTCCAGCACTCTATCCCAGCTCTCCCCTAAACTCCTTGGACCCCCCAGAGAATTTCTCCCCCACTGTTGGTGTCCTTCTCCACCACTCTCTTTTTTTTTTTTTTTTTTTTTGCTTCTGCACAGTGTGTTGTGTGTATTTATAAATATATATTCATATGTAAAGTGCTGTGGGGCATCTACACTGGGAAGAATGCTCTATAGAGTAAACCGGAATTGAAATTGAAAAGCTCTTCACAGGTGGAAACTAGCACATTCGCCAGGTCCTTCAGCCGAGAGACTTCATCTAGAGATTTAAAATCAGTCAAATCGGATGGGCAATATGTTTGTAGGGGGATGAATGCCAAATGATGCCCATTGTCACTCATTTGGCGTAATACATTTTGAAATAAAATGGCTATAATTACAGTAGGACAGACAGATACCTTTTTAAGCTTGGAGGAAATTACAGATATAAAATCCATGCTCCTCCAAGCTGGATTTGAACCGGTGACCAAGCGATGGCCATCGTTCTGCATTGACAGTCCTCCACCCTACCAGCTAGTTTGCTAGCTTAAAGCGACAGTTTTGACAGTGGATTGTTACAACCAATTAAGGCGGGGGGGGGATCCCAAGTGGTCCCAAGGGGTCCCACTGGTGTTTCCCCGTCTGCTGAGTCGGTTTCTCACAGCGCCCTCTCCCTCTTTGCATGCTAAGCTACTCTACACTACTGTGCACAAAAACACGCATTAGACGATGTTCCGCTGAGCCAAGTTTCCGCGTAGCTTCCTGCCATACGGCCAACGAGTCGCCCACAGGAAACACAGACGCGATCGTTAGCCAAACATAAGCCTTCTGAGTGCACAACGGCTGCTTTTTGTTTTCTCGGCTGTCTTATTATGATGCCTCTTATATTATGAAAGGAGGAGGCCAAGTGTGTACGTGTTGAGTACGAGGCTGCGTTACAGTGTGTGAAGAGGAGTGACAGTGATTAAGCATAGGTACTAGCCAGTTTTAAATGATGAATGGCCGAGTTATACTCATTTTCCTATCCTCTGTCTTCTTCATATTCTGTGGCCTTGAGTCCAGTGATGGTAAGAGTACTGCAT
>JAODKL010000047.1:1647431-1658845 GCA_026780765.1 Petrocephalus schoutedeni
AGTTATACTCATTTTCCTATCCTCTGTCTTCTTCATATTCTGTGGCCTTGAGTCCAGTGATGGTAAGAGTACTGCATTGCTGTAACCAGCGCAGAGCTGCATTTTGTTGACTTGTCAGACCAACCAATAATTTTTTGTGTAGGTAAAACCAGAACATTTTTGTGTAGGTAAAAAAATGTCTAGGAGCAAAGTTCTAGGAAGCCTTCAGAGAAAATCTCACATTACTTTGTGGCACATGCGCACACTTTGACCTAGCCTCCCAACCGTGTATAACCTCACTCCTTGCCAGTCTGTAAGCATTAGTATGACCAGGAGTTTGTCTTAGTGTTTGTGTACATACTTTTGGGAACCAAGCCATGTGATGTCTCAGCCCACTCACCAGTCTTCTTGTAGAACATGATTTCACCCTTGAACTCCTTCTTCTCCTCCAGGGCGTGGCTGATGCAGAGGATGAGCGACTCGCCGGTCTCGGGCCCATAGAGGAAGCGGCAGGTGCAGCTCTTCTGCATGACCTCAGTGCGCGTGAAGCCCGTGAGCTCGCAGAAGCCGTCCGAGCAGTACACGATGGGGAAGCCCTGCGCCACCCGCGCGTTCGCCAGGATGAAGTTGCTGTCTGCACAGGAGAAAGGAAGCAGCCGGCCATGCAGAGATGAGCCGCAGTACCTGACGGCGGCCAGTGTGAGGCGATATACTGAGGCAGAAACCGGCAACTTTCTTTCTTTTTGTAGTCTCGGGTTATTTCCTGGTGCAGTATTTGCATTACCCTTGCACTTTATTTATTGTGAGATTTTTATGCAAAGTAACACATTTTTGAGAAAGCAGGTGGTACCTGGAGCAATAGAGTTTGCAAAACACACTCGCTCAACAGGATATGTTAGTTTTGACAATTTTATGAAACATCAGTCTTGGATTACATGTGGACTGAGATTTGGTTCATATATATTATAACATATAACAGAACATATGATGAGGACGAGTGACTGTAGGTCAATGTTTCTCAATCCTGCTCCTGGAGCCCCACCTGCCAGAAAGTTCTCACTCCAGCCTCATCATCAGGTGTTTCTTAATGGCCTAATAATGAGGTTGGTAGGTTGTAAGCGGGGTGGGTTTGACTGAAAACTTCCTGGCAGGTGGTTCTCCAGGAGAAGGATCAGGAAACACTGCATTAGGTCATTGGTCTCTTCTCAAACACAAGAAAAAGTGAGAGTGAGTTCCGCTCTTCAGTAGTGAGTCAAGGGCCTTGCTGTAGAGCCCTCCACTGTTAATACCTGGATTAGAACCTGCAACATTTCAATCACAAACACAGCATCCCAACCCAGAGAACCCCACACCACCCCCAGCTGGAACCTGGAACAGCTGTGGACCCAATGCCCTGGAATATGCGAGGCAAAGGCACTCGGACTGAATCAATAAAATCATTCAGTCTGCATGAGAAACTGTGACAAAGTTTAACACTGTGTTTGAATATTCATAAGACACACATTTATAACTCCCTCAGTATGGTGAAAAAAAATAATTATGCTTGCATAGATGATTGTTATCAGACAGTCCTGAAATAGACACAGTAGACATTAACATATATTATATTATTATATGTATAAGTTGGCTATTCAGGACAATTATTGAGTTAAAAAACAATGGACACTTATGTGGAATCGAAGCACTGTTTGGCCACAAAGCCTCCATCATGTTTTGTTTTCATAATTACAAAACAAACAATGAACGGCTCATCAGCAGCAGAATGTCTATACCTGTCTATAAAGTACCGTTGTTAAGGTTGTTGAGATCGATGCATCATAAGAATCACTGTGAACTGACTTGCAGAGCTTATTACTTGCAGTTGAGGTCTTAATGTCCAGTGGGGCCTTCAGAAGTCACTTTACAGTGTTATGGTGCCATTATCCGGCCTGAGGAACATCCTGACAGATCCTCAACTTCCGGCAGCTTCCGATGGACATGTGATGATCAGGCTTAGACGTGGACGCCTGTCAGAGATACAGTCAGGCACCTGAAGAGACGTACCCACCAAGCGGAAAACGTGGGGGAGGGGGACACGATTTTCCTCCCAAAGGATCACCTGAGCCTTCGATGGCTCCAGCTGTCACCCTTGCAGATATTCGATGATTTATATTAATGAGAAATTAAATCTCCACAGGAAGCAAGCTCAGCTGCCATCTATGGCAGTCACAAACATCCATGGGATTCCCCTATTTGACAGTAAACAGACCGACAGGACGCAGAAACTGAGAGATATGATAGGACGAGCTTATTATCACCCTCTGGATATTTCTCTCACATGAGCGACTTTGAAAACAATCATTTTGTTCTCAGAATTAAACTAGCAAAACTGTAAAGCCACGATAACCTAGTCATGTAACAGCTACACTCTCAGAAAATAGGGTACCAATTTGTACCTTTGCTTGTGACTGGGGCTGTACCCCCAAGGGTCTGCTAATTGTACCCTTAGCTGTAGGTAATTGCACCTTATATGGTACAGAAATGAATCCCCAAGGTACAAACAACATTAATGTACCCCCAATGGTACAAAACAGTTCCTCATAGTCCATGTATGTATCTTAAAAGGTACAAGACCCTTGAGGGTACAGCCCCAGTCACAAGCAAAGGTACAAATTGGTACCCTTTTTCCTGAGAGTGTAGCCTTTGTTTTAAACAATGAAGTATTTGAGGTAACACTTTTCTCCCTTTACGCATACAAACAGGACTCGATCTCCAGAAACAAGGGCTGAAAAGCTCTTTCTGGAAGCCTGTCCTTAAGATGCAGGTGCCTCTTAACCAGATCCCAAGCACTGGTTTGTCCAAACTGGCCCTACTGTCCCTTTACTGCTACCTAAGTGGCTGGATCTCAACAGTTATCTGAGGGAATCTGGCACTCTTTAATTTTCCTACAGATGCAGGAAAGGTAATAATATTTTGTAATTTCCTCAATTACATAACTAGATTGGTACACCAAAAAAAAATCACATTGATGCCACCATGAGCATTTCTTAAATAACCAGTAAGCCACTGGAAATCTCTGACATTAGTTTTGAGCTGTGACATGACCCATGTGGTTGCCCGGCCACGGCACACACCCAGATTCACGGTCCGGTCACATTGTCGCATCGCATTTAGCTCACAGAAGCTCTACCAGGACTCGTCAGCGAGCGGCGAGTTCACCTGAGAGACGCCCCACCGCCTGCTCTGTCCCTCGCTCACTTCCTCTCTCTCCCTAACACACACACACACGCTGTCATGTCGGTCTCAGGATTTTAATAAAATCTCCACGGCGAAGACTCCGTGTCCTAGATTTCAAGCTGCGGTTAATTTTTTGCCCACGGAACTCTCCGGCTAAACTCTTGACTTTCAACAACTTCTGTTTTTTTTTTTTTGTTAAATCAATATAGGGGCCAAAGAATTCCTCTGCCACTGGGTGGTATGTGTCACTAAAGAACTCTAATAGCACACTGCTCCAAAACCCCAGGCTTTTACCTAGAAATATATATTGTTCTCCACATAGAAGTTTGCTTCTGTGCAACGGCCTTGGATTTTGCTTCCAGAGTGAGGAGCTTTTCCATCGACTCCGGTTTATTCCCTTTGTTTCACCTCCCGGATTTACACTCCTCCTCTCTTTCGCTCCATCAGCGCTCGATCTCCTCCCTGCTACACATTCAAGCTCCTCATTTGTCAGACAAATTGGACAATGATCACAAAGGGAGGCAGTTTTAATTAGATGAAATGCAAATTATTTTTGTATTAACATCTCTCCAGACCAAGACAATAATGCTGCGATTGCACTCTGGGTAAAAAAATAAAAAATACACGTAATTGTAGCAGCAAGGAACTGCAGCATCATAACCTTATGGGGATCCTTAGTGGGGCGGGTTCAATTAAGGTCCTTCTGTAGATAATGTAGATGTGATGTTCAACATACATCCTGGGATGCCACGAGATGCATCAAAATTTGCAGGTGTGAGGAAGTGTGCACTGGCCTGGATTACCCATGTGGGCATTTGGGCACATGATCAAGGGCAGTGCGCCCTCAGGGGGCACCAAGCAAGCCACCCCCCCAAAAAACACTCCTGCCCCCGTCCCATTCGCAAGCATTTTTTGACAAGTGATTGTGATTTAACATCTAACATTTAATATCATTGTATATACTCATCGAAAACCCTGCAGTGATCACTTGCTTAGTTTTATAAAAATGTTGGAAATGTATTTATTGCATAACAAAAGTCCCTTGACTAGCAATGTTCAACATATTGCATCCCAAGACTTTCTGTGGCCGCTGTATAAGCAGTGGTAAAGAGCAGAAGTGTAATATCAACAATGTATAATGTAACTGGGGGGATGGATGCGGGTCACAAGTTATTTAGCAATGTCTCTGATGCGGGTGGTGCGGGTGGCGAGGCTTTCTCCCACTCATCACAAGCTGCTTTGGCAAAATGCACAAACTTTAAGTGACACTGGGGTTTACCAAGAGCCCCTCCTGCTTTACGGTTCTCCTGTAAGAGCTATTACGCATAACCGGGACAGGGAACCCTCTCCCAAGGACGGCCACGCGTTTTTGGGTTACCTTTGTGTTAGCAGACAATTCACACCTAGAGCGGAAGGGTAAATTTAGATCTTAATCCTAATTATACCTCAAGTAAAGTAATTAAACTCTGAGATAGGAAGAGAAACCAGCACACCCTGCTCCACTCGATGGACCAGGGTTTCCCACTGCTGGGATAGGCGGACTCACCTCCTCGCTAACAGTCCATCATTATCACGGCCAGTGTCTCCCTGCGCATGTCACAGATGAAAGAACAGGCTGTTGTGGTTTTTCGCTTACGAACCCCCCCCTCCTCCCCCATGACTCTCTCCCCCGTGGCAGCTCCGGCTAATTACCTCGTGGTTTTGTCTCCCTGCTGCCGAAACAGCCTTCATCTGTGAATCATGCGCCCCCCCCCACTCCTTCTCCTTAGCGGGCTGAGTAGCCTGCAGCCCAGCTACTATATTCGCCAGCGCTGACAGAACCCGTGTCCAGTACGAACAAAGGACTCCTGGAGACAGAGCTGCTCTGTCCGGAGAGGGCTGCTCTGTCCGGACCGCTCGCTTCAGCCACAGAGCAAAATGGAGCACCTCTGCGAGGCCCCGGGCCCCGAATGCTAATGAGACCACAACCCACTTTCCTCGACGAGTCTCTACATAAATCTGAAACCTCCTAAAAATACAAATAATGTCACCTGATTTTTCCCCTGCTGTGGTGTAAGTTTAGAATGAATTTAACATATTATGTTTCCATAAGGACAGAATCAGGTTGCTTTACCTCACCGTAAAATGTATAAAATATGTCTCGTGAATATTTATATATAATACGAACAACATATACATTAAAGATTTGCATAGGGTAGGTCAAGTGATGTTCAAGCCTGGAGACAATTGGCAATCTTGATACTGTGGTAACAGTTTCTTCTTCTTGTGTGCAAGGTGTATTTGTTATTGAAGAGCTTGGCATGGTCTTCAAAGTGATCGGTTTTCTGTGCTGATTGGCTGAGAAAGTGAGAAAGTGATTGCTGACTCTAGCTGACTCTAAATGAGATGCTTCTAAAGGGCCTGATTATCAGTATTAGGTGTGTTAAATTAGGGCTGCACCTAAGCTCTGCAGGGTGGTAGCTCTCCAGGAGCAGGATTGGGCAGCCCTGGACTAGAGGGAGCACCCAAAGAAAACCCACAACGGGTTGGGGAGAGCATGCAAAATCCACACACAGAGAGTCATGGCACAGACTCGAACCCAGGACCCAGCAATGTGAGGCAACAATGCCAACCACTATACAGCACCATCAAGCCACACTGAAGGGCCCAATACTCTGTAGAAAAAACTGATGGATGCTCCCTGGGACTCTGATGGCGCATCAAACTCCAACTCAGCATCAAGCAAAAGGACAGCATTTGGGCCACTGTGGCTGTGCTCCTGGGCATCTCAAGGGACTATTACATCACAGAAGAGAGGTATAGAATTCTGTCCACAATCACTTATCTCCTGCATTGACTATAATACAAATTTTATACTAATATAGCGTAGGAACTTGTAGTATCTACAGACTTCCGATTTTGGAACCTAATAGATGCTGGTTATCACTGTAGCCTAGTGTTTCAGCTGTATACATTTTCTTTATAATCCTACTGTATTCCTGGGCCCGGCATATTACCACAGCGGATGTTGTTACTGTTAAGCTATGAAGCAAGAAATACCACGAAGGTCTTTGCTTCCTGTCCAGGAATGAGATATTGAACGTGGACGACTGGCCCCTTGTGAAAGCCCCTTTGCTGAATCTACCTGGAAGACTCAAGTGCCCCCGGCACCTTCCTGCTCCAGCGAATGGATGGTCAAATCGGCTGGAAGAAGTCAGTAAGTGCAATGTAACGGAAATCCAAGGAGGCCTGCTTGATTCATTTAGGCACCTGAAATGTCCCACAAAATGCCCCTTCAAGTATATTTCATTCTCTCTTGACAGTGACATTTACAGTGGGTGATGCTGTGATGTTCTTAGCCAAAGTAAATTCAAAAACACTGAATGTTCAAAACGTTTCGCTGTCAGTCTCGTCATAAGGCGTCCACATGTAAGAAAGTTCTAGAATTTTTTCGAGCTGAATTCCTCCTGTCTTATTCTGAATGCCCCCGTGAACCTTGTTCAGTGGCACTCTTGCCAAAAGCAAGCCTCTTAAAATATTATAAAGCAGACCTTTGATCTCATTTTGCCATACTTTTCATTATACTTCAGAATGCAGTACAGGCACCCTTTACCAAGTCACGGCCAAGTCCAATGCTGATTTTTTTCCTTTTTTTTGCACTCATGAGTAACAAGAGCCGAAGGTGGACGGTTCCCATCAGTAGCCACGCCCACCAGTGGCACATGTTCCTTTCTATTATTACTATCTGTGCACCGTTGTTTCAAGCTTACTTGAATTCCCACTGAAATTAGGGCAATTACACTCTGACTTACGAGGCTTCGCTTACGAGCTGATTTCCAGGAACGCACTGTGCTCATGAGTAGGTGGATACCTGTATCCACCAACCAGCTAGGTGTCCTGTGAATCCCACTGCCTGTCCGGCAAGAAAAAAAAAAATCAATTAAACGACAAAATAACGACTTGAGTTCTCACGTGGCTGAATTTGAAAAAAATCCAATTGAGCAGCTCTTGTAGGATCTTTCAATGCGCCGCGTAATTAAAGTTCTCAGGTGGAGAAATGTCTGCGCACATAATTGAGATGGTTTTGTGCAGACATAGCCTAGACAGCTCCTTCCCAAGGTCAAATCTAAGGTCATACAACATGTCAGCTTTCTGCCTGAAATTTTCTATGATGACTATTTTCTATTAAAAAAAAAACTTCCCCAGCACTGGTGAAGGCTGCTGGTCTTCCTTCCACCTCGGCTCCTAATTGCTTTAGCTATAGTTAGGAATCGGATCCCCCAGTTCCCCAGGTGTAAGTCAGCAGTTAACAAGAAGAAGCTGCCCCCTGCTTTGTTGCCTTTGTGCTCCCCATTGCTATTCTAGGACAATGTACAGTCTGTAAAACTCCACATGGTTCCGGAGGCTATCTACACATTCAGGAAGCAGTGCCAGTCAACCCATTAGGTAACATTAGCTGCTACCTAGTGCACCATCTTCTGAGGGGGGTGCCGAATTAGCAAGCCAATTTCACTTTGCGGCAGACAGGGGGCACCAACACTAAAGCCTGCCTAGTGTTGCCAACTTAGTGACTTTGTCGCTAGATCTAGCGACTTTTTAGACCCCTTTAGCGACTTTTTTTTTTCAAAAAGCGACTAGCCACAATATAAGTAAACATAAATAGAACAGATAATGACTGAAATACTTTGAGCTGCGTTAAAATACAGTAGCCTATATGAGTATTGGGTACAGAGTGGGAGAAAAGCGAACACAATGTGGTGGCTGTTGGCTGAACGTGAACGCGACGTGATGATGTCATTAATATGCAATATCAGCATATGACGTCATATGGCAATTTTTCATTTGGAAATAGCTGGCAGCACTAAAGCCTGCCTAGGGCACCACATGGGCTTCGAGAGGTACTGCCGGGAAGCTTACTTTAGTAGTCACTGTTTTCCAACAGCCTCCAGGTCTAGATTTGCATAGAAACTGAATGGAAATATATAAGACATATATAGGAAAGCACTTGAGCATAGCTATTTCAGTTATACATAAGGCTCGTTAGAAGCATGGATCAGCTTGGTTAACAGACTGTGACTTAATCGGGCTCGTTCCTTCATCGCGTCTCATTCACGACCGCGCACCTAATAGCAGTTCTGCTTAATCCGAAAACAGAGGAGCCGCGGTTCGTATTTCCCGGGCAACCGCTGCTTTGTTTCAGACAAACGCTCCCAGCCCGGTCTTTTTTTTTTTTTACCAGAGCAGACCCGCTCAATTAAATTCAGAATAAAGTGGTATTCTGAAAGGAGCGTCATTCAAGAAAGGTTTAAAGCGTAAATTGGTTAAAAGAATTGCTCGTGTGCATTTCCTGCGGGTACTCCAATTTCCGCATGCAATCCATGGATTAATCGGTGTTCTTTATTAGTGTTTGGCCTGCTGTGCGCTGGCATCCCATCCAGGGTGTCCCACGCCTGGAGTCCTAGGCTTCATGGGAAGATCTCCTGGCTTAGAAGATAAATGGACGGCTGAATGTTTGATAAAGCAGTTTTGCCTTGCCATGAAGTTAAATAATTAACAGTGGAAACTGACTTTAAATGGCCGTATGGTTGTTCCATTCTTGTTAAGCTAAATGACATTGGGTCACAGGAAGAATGCGGTACACATCATACATGCTGTCCTCCCAGGGGAATACGGAAACAGTGATATCGAGCTAGCTATATGTCTTTAGGAGCTAAGTAGGAATAGGGTTTGCAAGACTTATTTATGCATTTAACTTGTGCTGGGTATTGCTTTGGAAGACTTACAGTAATGCTGATGCATTTAGTGCCTCAACAGCAAGCCAAATAACATCCATGCTTACAAATCAAGCCTTTATGCTTCCTTTATGCGTCATCAATACTCATATATCTTGAAGCCCTTTTCGTAGAACAGATATGGCAGCAAAACAAACCATTAATCACACTTTATGAAGCTGTATGGAATATGTGTGTGCGTGTGTGTGTGTGTGTGTCAGCAGGGGTTGTAAAATGGTTCCGTGAACCATGACATTAAAGGCTTAGCTTGGGTTTTAGCGCACATTTGCTGCATAATTCCATTAGTCAGCTCCTTAGCGTAAACCTTTAAAAGCTTAATTAAAGCTGGGGCTTTTGAGAAACTAATCACATTACACTTGCGAGTCACACTGCGCCGGTAGACCCTTCGCAGGCTGCCGTCCCCATGTCGCCGTAATTACCCACCATATGCCACCATCGCGCACTGCAGATAAACGACAATGTGCAATAATCCGCGGATCTTAATGCGCCAAATAATCAGCGCATTTCCCGATCCGCGACCTGTCATATCTGTACATCTTACGGACCGGGCGACTTCGTTAAGACTGACATATCTTATAATATACAAAAATGTAAATAATAATTACGGCTTTTTCTCTTGAAGGACCGTTTGTTAAATTTGTGTAAGTCATAATTGCTTGTTCTTGTACGCCATTTCTAATATTAAGAGCTGGCAATATTCCCGTCAAATCTTTCTGTACTATGCTTCACGGTAGACTATTTTCCACTCATCTACACTACCTGTCAAGAATGCAGGAAAACAAATTTGTGAAATAGGCCTATAATATTATAAAGGATCCCGTAGGAAATTAGCTTTACGTATTTGACGGGCATAAGAGCTTGACGTCTACTTAAGTGGTAGACTTATTTTATAATAAACTATTTTTAGTTGCAGACAACATTTTTTATTTTTTTCATATTGCGTTTGTAACGTTTTATATTGCCATGCACTTTGTCCATATAGATGAGTTAGAATTTATTGATAGAAACTGGAATGCACCCCATAGAAGAGACCATCCAAAAGGCCTCTCGGCAGATCGGCAACATGACATTAAACCGTGGATATTCATACCATATTATACCGAACCGTATCGTACCATACCACCCACTGATGTGTCTTACCAGTCCGACTGGGCACGCTCCCCAGCAGAAACCTAGCCAGATCTCCCCATGTTTCCTTTTCAGCGGCAAACCGTATTATCGGTTTAGATACGCCGGGTCATATTTACTTTAAGAATTTTTGATATGGGAAAAAAAACTGGCACCGTAAAAGGGCACATTAAAGTAGCTGGCTCAGAAAACTGCAGGGGGCAGAGAAGGAAAGACAGAGGGGCAGTGTTGAGAGGAAACATCCTAGTGGGGCCGGGGGACATCGACTGGGAATGGATGGATGGATTTGCAGATATAAGGCAAACTTTCCCTAATACCACAGCAGACCCTGGAACCTCAGAACATATTGCATTTCCTATGCTGTGCCAAGCCATCTGATCACTTTTAAAGACATACATTTGACGTGAACACCTGCGAGGGGAACCAGCTTGCCACTGGTCATAGAAGTCCTGCTTCAGTTGTAATTCCGATGAGTGGCTTTGTCGCCCGAATAATAGATTTCTGTCTAGGATCCATGTGTCACAAGCTATTGGCCGTGACCATTTATTAAATGCCACACACCAATGTGTGCTTCCTGGGTGGACTGTCATTTTTCCCCTGTTCAGCATTAACATCTAAGCAACTGATGGGATTTGCTGGAACCTCCATAGCGGCCATGTCCATTTTTAGTGCAGGGGGTGGAGGGGGTACGAATTTAGATGGGAGACAAGTGACAGAGGGAGGGTGGAGAGGAAAAGAGCAGAGGGTCTGTGGCACAGCAAAAAAGGGGGAGAGGAGATTAAACAACGGAGGGGGGGGTGTCTCTGAGGGGGATAAAAACCAGTTTTAAAGGGTGTGGGGGGGCCATGATGGGCAGAATAACGTCAGATATGCCAGAGAATGTCACGCCCCCCCTTGTTTCCAGCTGTTTAAAGAGTAACTGTCAGAACAGAAAGGTCAAGCACTGTCCCGATTCATAAGCCGGAGTCAGGCACGGCCGCCTGGCACGTCTCTCGAGCAGCATTTTCCTGTTACTCGCCAGCGCAGGATCCGATCCCAAGCTAACTTAAAACAAAAAATCCGTCCTCCATACCCATCTGTCCTCTGCAGGGTCGTGGGGGTCCGGAGTCTATCCCAGAAGCTACGGGCACATGGCAGGGAATGTTTTATTTATACTGCGCATTTTGTACACTCAAGGACACTTTACAATTCAAAAACACATTTAACAAGGAAGCACTCCTCTTGTTATTCGGTGGCAGGTGCCGGTACTCCCCTTGTTATTCGGTACCAGGTGCCGGTACTCCCCTTGTTATTCGGTACCAGGTGCCGGTACTCCCCTTG